>JAYESA010000003.1:9172478-9619978 GCA_036927795.1 Iris macrosiphon
CACCGATGGTTAAATTCTAACCTAGAAGTTCTACAAAATTAACAGTTTATAAATATTTCGTATTAAATTCTAGTAAAAATATATGTCAATGATCTCGACATTATCTTTCCGAAACTTTAAACAGATCTTGATTCTGATTGCTGGTTCTCCCGAAATCGCAAAAACATCAAAACACATCTATTTTTGGACATGTTGTGCTCTACGAATTTTTCAGAATTTAATACACATAATTTCGTAAAACAATTTATATATTCAGAAAGCTAACCTCAATTTTGTTCCAACACAAGAAAATGGGCCTCATTTGGAGTCTAAAACTACGCGCAATGGCTTTTGGAAGATGAAGGAACCCTAGATGGCAATTCTCCAAATTTTGGCTCAAAGAAAACCCTAGAAATTAATAACCTAACTATTATATATATAGGGTAGAGAGGGAAGCCGCGGCTCAAAGGAGTGCCATGTGGTATCCATCCGATGCTGCCCGTTCAGATCGAACGTTCAGATTTTGACGCGGCTCGGCTCAGCTCAGTCCGACTCGGACTAGGATGCGACTCGGCTCAACTCGGCTCGCTGCACCCACACCCACCCCGCGGTCGCTGACAGGCGGGCCCCACCCAATTGGCTGAGGGAGGCTGACAAGTGGGCTCCCTGTTGGCTGATTGGGCAGAATAATTACTTTTATTGGCTTTCTTTTTCAGAAATTAGTTTATAATTCATTTTTCATAATTAACTCAAAATAAATGCTAAAAATAATCAAAAAATTCCTAAAAAATTCTAAAAAATATATTTGATTATTTAGAACCTAAAATAAAAGTTTGGAATATTTTTATTTAAGTTTGAACCTAAAATAAATTTTTAAAAGTCCTAAAAAATTAGTGTTACTAGTTTTAATTAACTAAAAATTATGGAAAAATCCTACTAGGCCCAAATTAACCTAAAAATAACATTTAAGCTAGAATTTCAGGATAAGGAGGTTACAGACTTTGCTATCGTTAATTTGGTTGATATGCATATTTTTAAGGGAAATCTTGAATATGTGTATGATCCAGACTCGCGATATGCTGATCTCGAATACTAGTGTAAGTAAATATGTTAGATTCGCATGGATGAGTATAACGATTTGGATAAGTTTGCCTCAATCTTAGATCCATTCTAGATGGATTATACCATACCCCGTATTAAGTAATATATGTTCTGCACTAAGGCGTAGTAGAGACCAAGTCAGAGCTTGGATTGAATGATAGAGTCATTCAAGGAGACCGATGTAACGACCCATTCCGTTCAAGCGGACAATTAATTCGAACGACGCTAGTGTAATGATCTGACCTGCTTGCTCAGCGAGAACACTCATTTGAGGAAAAGGATTCCAGACTTGGCTTTTCATGAGTTCAGACTTAGACTTTCAAAGGTTCGCTCGGAGTATCGCTCGACCAAGGTGAATCATCGCTAAGGTGGGTGACTACGATGAACATGTCTTTGCTTAGCCAGCATACTTAAAATATGGACGATACATACTAGTCGCTAGGTGAATCACCCCTTGCATGCTAATAAAGAATACAACGCACCTAGCTAAGGGAATAATCATATCTTATATTGCTTGTGTTAGAACATGGAAATAAAACTTGGCTTATATGGACCCTCTCATGCTAACTTTTCTTTGTGCAAGTAGACACCGCTATGTCTCGAGTAGATCATCATATACTCTTCGTAGTCCACTGCTTCACTTGTTTACACTGTACGCCCCTAAGAACTATGTTGCTCGATATGTCCCTATACGGTTGTACTCCTCGCACTACCCCTTAGACCGTGCCAATGTAAAAGCTTATATTTTATATAAAATGCATGCTTGCTTGCTTACATTATAATTAGTACTCATTGCCTCATTTCAATGCTTGCTACATGAATTTATGCCAAAATTAAGTAAATGCTATCTTGCCTTACATTCATCTAAGTTCCCTGAAAGACTATCGAATAGTCTTTCCGTGCAAGTATGAACCTGAAAGTATTCTGGACCATTAGGTCTCCAAAGCATTTCCCAAACCAGGGGATTTGCACTATATCAATAATCCAAGAATCACAGCTCGTGGAGCAATACTTGTCCCATACTGAATTAAACGTCTCGGAAAGTTGATACTGAAGGACCGTGAGGCAACTCTAGAGCGGGATGAATAGAGTACAGTAGAATAATCTACCCAATTTAAGATTATTAGAATGAAGGCAGTTGTTAACTAACAGTGTATATAAAGACAGTAAAGTAAAAAAGTAAAGTAGAGAGAGAAAGCAAACACAAACACCAAGATATATACTAGTTTTTCTCTGAGAGGACTAGTCCAGTCCCGAGAACTCAGAATTTTATCCACTATAATCACCAATAGTAAATCACAAGCTTTGATATGAAGGCTTGCCATTTTATTACACCATGAGGTTTGAGATGAAGTCTTGCAACTTCACAGCTTAGAGAGAGTAGCTGATCGAACAAAGCTCTTTACAACTCTGAAGTCTTCTAGACTGAGATCGCACTTGACACTAGGAAGGTTAGGAAGTTGCTCTTTGAGATGGGAAAGTTAAGGCTTTAGAAGTTTGCTCACAATAGGATAGAATGATTAAGAATGGTTGAGTGAGTAAGAATGAAGAATTACAATCCTATTTATAGTGTGTAAGCAAATAAAATTCGGCCAGAATTCGGATGGGGTTTAATTCAAATTTTTAACCGTTGGGCCAAGAAATTAGGAGCTTATTGAACTGGTTAATTTTATACTAAAAGGGTAACCGAGTTCGGTCCGAGTTCGGCATGAGTTTGGCCCGAGTTCGGTATCTTAGTATGGTAGACTTTATAAATGAATGTGGCCTAATTTGGTGGATAGGTTCTTTGGTTCATTTGAGTGGACTAGGTATCTGGGTACTTAGGATTTGCCAGTGTGACTCAGCTTACATTAGTCCTAGACTTAAATAAATAAAATATTATATTTTAATAGACGTAATACAGATAACACAAGATAGCAGTGTTGAGGCTTCAGATTGTGACATATCAATCCATGGTTTAGTTAACTATCAAAATCAAGTTGACTGAGACTAGATGGGCCAACAATCACCCCCATTTTAAAAATTAAAAAACTATGAATGATACTGCAAGTCTTTGATATGTAAGGCTCCTCCGTAACTGTGGAGCAGTTGATATGCTGAAGACAACGTCTGTCAAGTATCATCTTGTATACTAGTATCATGTATGTCTTTCTCCCCCATTGTCATTTGATCAAAATGGCATATTCCCCCGAAAAATGTGAGATGACAAGAAAAATAAGAGAGTAAAGTGTATATAGGATAATATATAATGATAAAAGAAAATAGCTTTAAACTTTATTCATTTGAAAAAAAAACATACATAAGCAGATATGTAGTAAAAATATCATAGTAGAGCTTCTAAAAGTAAACTTTTAAAACATTCAAATCTATTGAGCAACTAGTTGTCATTTTTTTATCTTCATCATCAGGTTCAACTATTTTGTTTGGATCAAAGAAGGTATCCGCCGGATCCAAATGTCTCTGAACATAGGTATGATCAATACAAAATCCTTGTTGATTCAGATTCCGGAGAATCAGAAAAGGTCTGGCTGGATGCTTCGATAGGGTATACTGGATGTCTATCAAAGTGTTGCCAAGAGCCTGTGTCTGAAGAGTTTGGCAATAATCAGTAGCACGATTGCGTATATCTTTATTGTGGAAGCGTTCACGCAACATATTGAAAAGTGACTCTAAGGTTTGTGGTTGTTCATCAACAGAAGGGACGAAATCAACAGGATGAGTGTTGGAGTTTGATGATAAGTTATAAGGTAGAAGTATAATTGGCTCAATTCTTTTTATTCTATTAAGGTATAAAGGTTCCTCAAGATTTGGACAAGCATCCAATGGTATGTCAAAATAGCTAAAAATGGTTGGCAAGTACATGGCGTATAGTAGTGAACGTCCTTTCTTGCAATATTAAACCATTTGAGATAAGATGGTCTGGGGAACATTGAAGTTAATGCTGAAATACAAGTGATATAAAGCTGACATTTCTAGATAAGAGACATTATCAAAGTATGTCTTCTTAGGTAGAAAAGTTGAAAAGATAATACGATGTATTTCAAGGAAGTGACTATTCAAATATCTAGCATACAATTTTCTAGGTGGACATTCAAGAGGATGACAAAGGATATTTTTGAAAGAGTCTAGAGTTAAGCCATGGTCGAATTGAACTTGCGTGATGATGACTAAGGTTTGTCCATCAGCGAGAATGCGTAGGATTTTACCCAAGCCATTCGCATCGAATTCAATTATAATGCCACAAACTCTAGATAAAATAGTGTCATGTTCATATGTTAAGTTACAATAGAATATTTGAATAACATTGGTGTAAATATTGGTACGGGTCGTAACAAATTCTTTATGTTGAAGTTTTTGAAGAATAGGTAGATAGTCTTTGTGTTGGGAAAAAAAAATCAATAGGATGGCCAAAACAGATGTGTCTCTTGGAGAAGTCATTAAACCAATCATTTGAAATATCGAGACTTCGAAAGGTGAAATCGTCGAATTCTCCCATGTCTGGCATAATGGGACAGAAAAGAGAGTTGGAAAAGGAATCTATTTTCCTTTTACGGGCCATTGGGAGAGGATGTTGGAGGAAAAACTTAGTTTATTTGTGGAGGAGGAATAATTTTTGTTGGTCTGAATAAATGAGCAACAAAATAATCTATATATTTCTAGAATTAAATGATATAGTATATTCTAGAATTAAACTAACCAAGTTTGGTTCGAGCTCGGCCCGAGTTCGGTCCGAATTCTGTTGACATTTATTTCTAGAATCTAAATATAACTTTAATCGATATTATGCCTTTCTTGACTTTATATAAATACAGAATAATAAGTGGTGAACATAAATCTTATGTTTTCAAGAGTTTAAATTATCTCGGAGTAGCTGTAGCGGACGGATCCCAACTAGCGGTAGTCCGAAGACACTTAAATACCGTATCGCTTAAGGTTATTTATACCTTTCTGACAGAAGGGCCCTTTTAGCTTGTATCCAAAATTTTCAAAACTTTTGAAAAGTGTGACAAAAAATTTGTAAAGCATCATATGATTCTTATATTTTATCAGAATCCAAAAGACCGAATTCTCGACAGATAAAGTTGAATCGATCTTTAGCTAAAGATTTAGTAAAGATGTCTGCTAATTGATGTTTCGTGTCCACATATTCGAAACAAATATCTTCGTGTAATTAATGATCCCTTAGAAAATGATGACAAATTTTTATATGCTTAGAGCGTGAGTGGCATACTGGATTTTTGGTGAGATTAATGGTGCTTATAGTGCAAATTGAAGTTGTAACGACCCGCTCCGCTCAACCTGAAGGGCCAATTCAAACGGCACAAGTAGAGAAAACCAACCCGCCTTGCTCAGCGAGATGGCTCATTCGATGCAAAGGCATTCGTACTGGGATCTTCAATAGAGTCAGACTTAGGCTTTCAAAAGGCGCGTCCGGAGTCTCGCTCGACCGATGTGATACATAGCAAAGGGAGGTGGCCCCGGTGAACCTGTCTCTACTTAGCTGCACACTAAGAAAATGAATGTTACATGCTAGTTTACAGGCGATAACCCTTGCATGCTAATAAAAGAGATGAACGTACGTAGCTAAGGGGATAATCCCGCCTTATCATTGTATAGAACATGGAGATCTTACTTGCTATTTGCGTAGTCGAAATTGTTGAGTTGGAATGTAGTAACTTCCTTCATATATGTCGTAAAGTAGTATGAGTTCATACTGAGGCATTGTACCGCATGGAACATGACACGGGATGGAGTAAAATCATGTTGCATGCATAGACGAGGAAGGCTATCAAGTAGTCGTTCCGAGTCAGGAAATGGAAAGAAAGGAAGGTACCCGGGATATGCAAATCACCGAGGCAGTCTCTAATCAGGGAGCTGCGTAAAGAAGAAAAGATCCGAGTGTAGTCCTCGGCAAAGATTGATCCAAGAGTTGTCCTCGGCTAGGATTGGAAGTGGGAGAGTAGTTGCATGGTCACGGACAACTAGTTGCGCACCAGGTAGAGAGAGAGTCCTCGACACGATTGCTGAGGCATCCAAATCGTATCGGCCCAGGAGGACAGTGCCAGTGTAGTCCTGGCGGTACGCTAGCTGATGACTAGTAGGCGAGAGCGGGACATCCAGCAAGGCTTTCTACCGACCTGGATGGGTGTCGACTCGTTAGACGGTTGGGAGGCCCAACAAGGATAGCAACCAAGCTGGGAAGACAACCGTCCATCGCAGATTATGTCCATTATGGCTAAAAGAGCCAGTGACCTTCATATAGATAAGTCATGTTTGCATAGCGGCTATTTGTATTCAGAAGAGAAGTAACCGGAAGGAGTGCGTTTGCACGACATTTTGCATAATGAGAATGGATGCACGGTATCACGCATAGTTCTAGTAAAATGGGCTTTGAGGCAGAGATACGACATAACGCTTGGACTTCATAAATATTCTTTATTATTCCGTAGATCATTGTTTATATTGCTGCATATGACAGGGAAGGCCGAATGGTAAGAAATGGTAAGGTAAACTCAAGTGTTCATTATTATGGCACTCTTGGGCTGACACGGAGATTTTTTTCTTTATATTGCTATGTAACTGATCCTAAGGCAAGAATAGAAAGATAACAAAACCAATCGGTGCACATAACTAATGAATGTGCTTGTTTTATGGCATGGGCGAGAGACCTCCCCACCAGTGCATTCAATGTACTGATACCCAACCAGTCTGCATGCAGGGTGCAGGAGAAACTCGTACAGATTCGGATATCGCTTAACGCAATGAGGCACCGGACCGCACTTGGCGTCTTGGAGCGTGGCGCACGGACCTGGAGCTCACATATATGAGATATAATATATGGGAACATCATCATCCATATCGTTTGTATCGGTTCTAAGCCTAAGGGCATATTCATTGTAAGTGAGAGAGAGAGCATGAGCGACTTGTAATCTCGGCCTAGCGCCGCTTGTAATCTTTACTTCATATCAATAAAGATCTTGATTTGGATTCAATACTTGTGTTCATTTTATGTTCCGCTATGACGACTCTGTGAACTAGTTATCAACGGCCGTTTCAATATTTGCCTCGCGCGGGCGCAACCCCAGGCTCGTACGATATTGCGTCCCGATGGAAACGTACGTCCCACGGGAGCGCTGGTGCGGTAATTCGCGCCGAGCGGGGACGACCGATTCTGACGGGAGATCGGGGCGTGACATATTGGTATCAGAGCATGACTTTACGTCCTTGGAATTTGTTTCGATTCTCTCATTTTTGAACTTGTGTATTGAAGAAGTGGTAGATGCTCTCTCTCGATGCGTCGATGGATGTTCCATACAATAAGTCTAAATATTTTCGAAAAGTGCGTGTGAATTATACGATTGCTTGAATGAGATTATGATGCGAGGGCTTTTGTCCCAACTTATGAAAGACATTGTGAGAGTAGACTCGTGTTATAATCGGCAAGTTATGTATCTATATGAAAACACCAAGCGAGTAGAGTGCGAGATAAGAATATCGTTCAGACAGTGGTCTATGCACACAGTCTTTTGGCCGAGTTGTGTTGGGTATCGTGCGCCAAGACCTTAGGTGATAGTGAGTTACAGGAAATTTGGGTATTGTTCGGATAAGAATTGAGTTGGACTTAGGAGGTAAATCGATAGAGACGTTATCGGAGTGCCGCTAAGGCGAGTAATGGGAATCGTGTATGGATTTTCAGATATAGTTTGGACAGTTATTTATAGCGATAAGTTATGATTTACAACATATTTGTATGGTAGACTATCGATAGGGGTACATACGGGACTAGAATCGTTAAGGCAGCACATAGGGATCGCGCTGGAGTTATAAGGAACGAATTATGTATACGAGTGAAGGATGCTAACGCGATTTCGGAGTTAACAGGATGACTCAATTCCTGAGTGGTGTATATGATAAGCCCCTGTTCGATTATGCGAATTATGGATATAATGAGTTGTATAGATTTATGGAGTATAACTCGAACCCTGAGTGGTGTATTGGTCGGCTTAGAAGTATTCGAACAAATCAGGGATTTCGGAGTATTAAGTGAGTATAGCGGCAAACGACGAGATTGGGTGCAGCCTTAGTATAAATAAACAATGCCTAACAAGTAAGCAAACTTGGAGGAGCATGCAATATTTGGTTCGAACGAGTTACAATGATTTAAATAAGGGATAAGGCTTACATCGAATAGGAATTCAGGGCAATTAAAATTGATATCATGGTCGGAAAAACTTAGAGGATTGTACGAGTAATTTTGAGTTGAAATAAGCGAATTAAAAACTTGAGTTGAGATAGAATAATCGGTGATGCGATCGGAATTAGTGCAATTGGAAATAATGGAGCGAACGAATGATAACGTGCATAAAAAATTTGGATTTGAGTAGGATATCGCTCGATAGAGTTCGGTTTGAGTACGAATGCGATGATTTCAAATTTCGGAAGATTTTAGACCATAACAATGGTTGGAAGATAGTATGGATTGATGCAAGTTAGTAAAATTATAATTTTGATGGATCGAGATAAGCGGTAACAGATTTGGCTTGGAGTTTGGAAGAACGATCATGAAATCAAGTTCAGAAAGATAACATTCGAAATCTGTCCCAGCGAGAACGATTATTCTGCGGGAGCGTCGGCGTGGTGATTTCGCGTACGGCGGGGATAATTGAACTCAAGGGAACATGTTCGGTGATTATTCTAAACGAACTCGATGGATAGAACGTATCAAAACGGGATAGACTTGGGTTTGGGATTTGAATTTAGTGTTGAGGAATGCTAGAAGTAGACTATGAAATGATCAAAATGATAACATTAAAGCTGGACGGTTTAAAAAAAGACGAATTTTGATTTCGACAAGAACGGTTGTTAGAAGAACATGGTTTGAGGGATCAATGTACAACTTGGGATAAAATAAAAGGTAACGATAAGGTGTCTATTCGTTCTATGATAACCATAACGATTGACCTTCTTGTCTTGTGCGAGTACAACTTCTTGCTCCCACATGCGTCACGTCCGGATTAGGACAATCATTCTGCGGGAGCGTTGGCGTGGTAATCTCACGTCTGACGGGGATGATCGAACTTGCGGGAGATCGGAATGTGACAATTGAAGGATCATTTTGACTTGTGGTTCGATACGATAAGACAAGTTTTAGGATACAAATGAATCTAAGGATTTTTTGGTGAAGAGTTAGTCTAGAAACATGAAGTAAGAGATGTTGGACATTTTCATGAACGGATACGTAGATTGTGCTGGATGACTTAGAGATTATGATATATAACGATGGTTTATAATGGGATTGTGGCTTTGTGGTACAGGCGTAGAAATGGATGGATAGGTGAATTATATCAAAACGTGATAGAAAAGAGTGTGTGTACGAATTGATGGGTTGGACCTACAACGTGGACATATCGTGGGTTCGGTTGAACGAACGTATGGATGTGATAGGATGATCTATGCTCGATGTTTAGAAATCTGAGTGAAACGGGCTTGGGTAGAATACCCATATAAAAGAATAATGGTTTGACCTTAGGTTATTTAGGGCAAGCTTCGTGCAACAAGATTGCACGATGAGTCGCAAACTTGAACTGTACCTATGATCTTGTGAGATAACCTAGTGGCTAGGCAGATGACCCTATGCCTTAAGTTAAACTGGAGTGGCTGACTTCAGAGTATCGTTCAAAAAAATGATAGAACTGGGGCAACAAAATTTAGAGTTAGGACTTGACACTGAGAGTGTATACTAGTGACGTTGGCGTTAAAACAAACACAATACGAGATAGGACTCGGGTAATAATTGATTTGGTTGGATAGGTTATGCGACGATGAGGGATAAGACGGTATTAGAGAATTGTCGGACGGAACTCTCACGATTAGAATTGGTGATATTGAAGATAAGTTGGCGTAATGAGTTGGATCGTTGCTTGGATGATGTGCGTTGCTACTAGTAATGCTAAACTCAAAATTGGGTGAGATTGTAGTAGACGATAACTAAATCAAACCAGAGTTCGGTTATTCGTATAGCAGAATGATCGGCAATTCAAATTTTTTTTACGATTAGCTTGTCCGACTTAGCTGTCACTAAGCTTGGTTGAAATACACATATTTGGGGGACGCCTTGAGTATGGGTACGATCCAGACTTAGCTATATGCATAACTCGGATGCAGCTGCAAATAAAAATGTTCGAATTTGCATGGATGAGTATGGCAACTGAAATAACTTAGCCTCAACCTAAAATTCATAAAGGAAAGATTATAACGTTCCCCGTGCTACCGAGATAGTTATGCGCTAAGGCGCAGTAAGAGACTGAGTTTGGGAATGCAATAGTTGTACGAAGGGATCATTCGGATAAAATGATTAAGCACTCGTGCGAATGGAACGAGTAAAACGAATAAGAAGTTAAGTTCGATTGGACCAAAAGACGCGAAGGATTAGAGCGTACCCCAGGTGGGCAATTTAGCTCTGCGCTAAGGCACAATATAGACTGAGTCAGAAAACGTAGGTGATTGTGTGTGATTTACTTAGCGAGATTGGACGGTGACTCAGAGATATTTGATACAAACGAGATTGGAAAATTAGTCGAGATTCGAGCTTTTGGGTTAGGTGTGAAGATGGGTTTCGATAGGCGACATCAAGTAATATGATCGAATGTGTTGGATTCCTATGGAGATAACATAACAAGTTGGGCAAGACCACCCAATTATGAGTTGTAAGTGCCCATTGAGTTATAGAATACTCCGTGTTTGAGTAATACAGCCCTGCGCCAGGTGTAGTAGATTTTGAGTCGGGAGTGCAACGATTGAGTTGAGTATAGCTCGATAGCATTGAACGATAGAGTCGTTCAATAAGAATTGGCTAACATTGGCGTAACACATGGTGAGAAAATAAATAATTGTAGTATTGAGACTGTCATTGAAAGTTATAGGAGATGTATAGAGTTGGTTGAGAAGTTGTGCGATAATACGAGTTTCGCTCAGGAAGTCTCGAGGACGAGACTTGTTCTGAGTGGTGTATAATATAACGACCCACTCCGCTCAACCCGGAGGGCCGATTCAAACGGCACAAGTATAGCAAAGCAACCCGCCTTGCTCAGCGAGATGGCTCGTTCGATGCAAAGGTATTCATACTGGAATCTTCAATAGAGTCAGACTTAGGCTTTCAAAAGGCGCGTCCGGAGTCTCGCTCGACCGATGTGATACATCGCTAAGGGAGGTAGCCCCGTGAACCTGTCTCTACTTAGCTGCACACTAAGAAAATGAATGTTACATGCTAGTTTACAGGCGATAACCCTTGCATGCTAATAAAAGAGATGAACGTACGTAGCTAAGGGGATAATCCCGCCTTATCATTGTATAGAACATGGAGATCTTACTTGCTATTTGCGTAGTCGAAATTGTTGAGTTGGAATGTAGTAACTTCTTTCATATATGTCGTAAAGTAGTGTGAGTTCATACTGAGGCATTACACCGCATGGAACATGACACGGGATGGAGTAAAATCATGTTGCATGCATAGACGAGGAAGGCTATCAAGTAGTCGTTCTGAGTCAGGAGATGGAAAGAAAGGAAGGTACTCGAGATATGCAGATCACCGAGGCAGTCTCTAATCAGGGAGCTGCGTAAAGAAGAAAAGATCCGAGTGTAGTCCTCGGCAAAGATTGATCCAAGAGTTGTCCTCGGCTAGGATTGGAAGTGGGAGAGTAGTTGCATGGTCACGGACAACTAGTTGTGCACCAGGTAGAGAGAGTCCTCGATACGATTGCTGAGGCATCCGAATCGTGTCGGCCCAGGAGGACAGTGCCAGTGTAGTCCTGGCGGTACGCTAGCTGATGACTAGTGGACGAGAGCGGGACATCCAGCAAGGCTTTCTACCGACCTGGATGGGCGTCGACTCGTTAGACGGTTGGGAGGCCCAACAAGGATAGCAACCAAGCTGGGAAGACAACCGTCCATCGCAGATTATGTCCATTATAGCTAAAAGAGCCAGTGACCTTCATATAGATAAGTCATGTTTGCATAGCGGCTATCTGCATTCAGAAGAGAAGTGTAAGCCCCTGATTTTTCAAAAATATTAAAATTATGATTTTTCACAATTTTCTGGAATTTTCTGGGAATTTTCTGCAATTAAAATCAGGGTTTTCAAATATTAAATAATTTTTAATTGTTAATAAACAATATTAAAATATCATGGAAATAATATTTTTGGGTGTAAAATGAAAAACTGGACTTAGGGTAATTTTTCTGGAATTTATTGGGCCTCAGACCTATTTTTAAATGCCTAAAAACTATTTAATTAATTATTTATTTATTTACTTGTTATTTATTATTATTATTATTATTATTATTATTATTATTATTCCAGCCCAGCAGCCCGGCCCGGCCCATTGGGCCCGAGCCCGGCCCAGCCCCCTCGCGGGTCGGGTCGGATCCGCCAGACCCGCCTCACCGCGACCCGCAACCCACTGACCCGGTCACCCCAGCCCCCCCCCCCCCCCCGGCGTGACCGCCTCCGGCGCCGATTCTTCCGCCGGACACCCCGCTCCGCCGGCCCTCGCCCCACGTAGCCCCCTCCTCCGCCTCTTCCGGCCTCTCCTTCTCCTCCCCTTCACCTATAAATACCCCTCCGTTCTCCTTCTCCGGCCACTCCCTCACCCACTCCGCCGCCGACCACCTCGCCGCCGTGCCGACAGCCTCGCCCAAGCCGCCTCCCTCCAGCCTCGCCGCCTTCCACCATCTCCGTCGACGGCAGCCCAGGCCCCCTCCTCGATTCTTCAGCCGCTGCCGACCGCCCCGAGCCCGCCTCAAGCAGCCGCCGCCTCCGCCAGCAACGCCGGCGCCGCCCCGAGCCCGTCTCCGACCGCCCCATCCTTCCTCCGGCCGGCCTCCCCTCGTCGAAACTCCGCAAACCCTAACCCTAACCCTAATTCTCTCGATCGGACACGGCAGTGGACACAGGACACTGTGTCCTGTGTCGTGTCGGACACGATTCCAACCCCGACTTTTTAGCCCAGTTCAGGTGCGTGTATCTTCTTGCTCATAGCTCCGTTTTTAATTCCATAAATTGTGTTACGAAGCCTGTATGACCCTCTCGGTGCCCGGATAAACCGCTCGAGGCATCGCGTCCTGTGGTGATCGCACACCGCGATCCAAAAACAGGAAAAACCAGACCCTGTTTCATCCCGGAACCGAGTACGCCCCGCCAAACGGGACGACTTGGTCGTGCGCGGTCTTCATAGATACGTGCGCAGCATTGATACGGACGTGTTGGATTTCGCAGAAGTTGATTCGGGTGTGCGTGCACACCGGGATCAACGCGTATCCGCGGACACCGCCCCGTATCCGACTTTTCTGGGATGTGACCTAACTTTGTGTACACACGTCGGATCGAGACGAAACTTGCGTCATCGGACTCGTAGCAATACGCTGGTCCTGTGGGTCAAGTTTGGTTCGATTCTGGGAACGTTGACGAAATCGCGTGTCGTAGGCCCCACAGGCCCCGCTCGACGGGCGATTTTGTGATCGGCTCATCGGAATCCAAATCTGGAAGTTCCGTTGGGTTCGTATCATCCTTCCTGACCTGTTGGCACTAAGTTTGGTGAATTTGGAGACCTTTGACCCTGACACGTTTTTCGGTGCAAAGCGGACCCACCGGCGGACCCCGTTTTGACCCGAAACTGCCGTTTCTCCCCTTGTCTCCAAATTGGACCCAAGAATAAGCGTTTCTAGCTATTTGATGTCTTCTGAGCATGTTGGTAATGTTTATTTTAGCATTTGGACTCATCTCTAGAAAATTTCCCCGAGATACAAACTATATTTGGATCCAAACAACAGGCAAGTACCTGCACTTCAAGTTTAAATCTTTATATTATGATAATTAATTCCCTGCTCTACTAGTACCCTTGATGATTACACGTAGTATTAGAACACTGAATTTCATGTCTTGAATACTGGTTTTCATGTCTTGTTTTTATGTCGGGTGGGAGAATACTAGAAGGCATGTAGTTTACCCTTCCCCCTACCGTGTTTAATAGCTGTTGGTGCGCTACTGTACCCTCAGTCGGATCTCGATTATTCATGTTTAATAGCCGTCTATGATGGCCGAATTAGCCTTATAAACCCCTACATGCCAACTATGTATTCTAAAACAAACACAAGTTCACACAGATAGTTTCTGGATCTTGTTATAGTTCTTGCTGACTGTAGTAGTTTCATTTCCTGTCTCATTTATTTTTGCTTTCTCATATTCCTGTTTATAGCATTAACTCTGAGATATTGTGTTTCTTTTATACATATTCTCAATATGATACTCAATCTAATTGTCATAAATATTTAGTTTAATCTTGTTGTGCACTGTGTACTTTGCTCCTTTCCTGACTGGATCCGTTGCTTTAGGCGATGATGAGAACCTTGCCCCCACCTATTATGGCCCCTATGAGGCAGCAGGTGATACAGTTGCAGAGCCGGTTCCCACACAGGAGACTACTCCTGTAGAGTAGTTAGCATTAGTTATTTGTTTTCCTTTCATCTTAGTAATCGGGTTTGTCCCCGATTTAACTTCTGGTTTTGTAATAACTCTGGATCTGATTGTCACTTTCTGGTTATAAAATCTCAGCATTTCCTTTCATTTCCTTGTCTGTTTAATTACTGTGAATGAGCTAGAGTTAATTTAACTGTGGAGATGTCCTAGACAGCGTACTACCGCCGACACTGCGGCGTAGGCTGGACGTGCCCACGCACTCGTGCCCGAATATCCGGGTGCGGGTCGTGACACATTTTTTATGGTGGCCCATGCAGGTCAAACGACTAAATTGTTCGGTTCCAACTTAGGGACCGAACAGGCCTGCAACAAGATTGAGGATTTTAGGATAAAAGCTCATTCACAGAATATGATCTTTTACTTCCAATCTTGATATCGGTCCTAGTCAATTTTTCCTATCGCCCTTGATTTCCAAGTAATCTATTCTGATCTTCCTATCCCTTAATCTTTCAAAATGGTCCAGACAAGGAACACAATAGGAGGCATATCAGAACCAGCTGAGCAGAATGTGCCCGAAACTCTTGCACTCCCGCCGCCTCCATCTACTCCAGCAGGTACTCTAGATGGGGCACAGCTACTCGGGGTGTTCCAGGGACTCGTAGAATCCCAGAAAGAACAAACTGCACTTCTACGGACCAGCCTCTCAGAAGCTCTTAGGTCCTAGGAGTCGCCACTCAAGAGGCCAGGGAGTGCCAAAGACTTCAAGAACCTTAGACCCCTGGAATTCTACGGAACTGAGGGCATTCTCTATGCCGATGAGTGGATAGAGAATGTCGAGAGACTCCTGAAGACTGCTTGGGTCCCTGATGATCTCAAAGTGGAGTCTTTAAGCCTGCAACTGTTCGACATAGCTCGGACCTGGTTCAGAGATGAACCCCAACTATCTGCTCCTGACCTCACCTGGAAGGACTTCAAGAGGCTATTCAAGGAGAAATTCTACCCCGAAGTAGCTCGGAAAGCTCTCAAAAGCCAATTCGAGAGACTGGAACAAGGTAACCTATCTGTTGATGAGTACACTGCTGAATTTAGCAGGTTGAGCCACTTTGCGGAGTACATGGTTCGTACCCCAGAGGACAGAGCCCGTAGATTCAAGAAGGGGCTGTCTCCGGATATTCGCCTTGCTGTCACCACCAGCCGAGCTCGCACCTATGAGGAAATCTTGAGCGTGGCACAAGGCGTTGAGAGAGACATGTGGCATAAACTAAAGCGAGAGAGAGATACCGGAAATGCGGGACCCAACAAACGCCCATTTCAACAACAACAACAGCAGAGGGCCCCGCAGTAAACTCAGCGTCCTCTCCCTCGAGCTCCAGCACCCCAACACCAGGCTCAAAGACAGAACCAACAAGCTGCTGCTTGTAACTTTTGCCAAAAACAAGGTCACACCTGGCAAGTTTGTAGGAAGAGACTGGGTGCCTGTCTATATTGTGGATCAACAGAACATCAAGTGAGGGACTGTCCCGCTGCTCCAGGACGCGGACAAGCTTACGTGATGACCGTGGAGAACGCGCAGACTCTGGAAGCGGCTAATGCGCGTAAGTGATTCGTAGATACCTTTTCTAGTATTTTTTTCGTGCCTATTGGTTCGTGACCTCAGCCCCAACCTAGTAATTTTGAACTTGCTAAATAACCTAGTATGCTTTTAAATTTGATAACTGTAAAGATTTTAGAGGCTTTTGCTATTGTGCTTATTTTGTGTTATTCTGTGAACTTTAATAATTTTGTACCTCCTTTTTCATCATCATCTAGCGCACTTAATTTTGCTGAACTTGACTTATGCTGCTATTTTATAGCCTAGTTTTGCGAGCTTACCCTTTTTCGGGCTTGTTCATGACACATGTATTATTGAGGTCTGATCAACCCCACTAATACAAGTGTCTATTCAGAATCAGTGTACTACGGTCTGATCAACCTTAGTGCATTTTGGTTCGCACTTCGCACGACTACTTTACGTGGATTACGATATATAGTTGACTAGTATACTTGCCCCTAAATACGTCTGAGCATATCGTATCAGTTACATAACTGTACTAATACGAGCATGCGAATAAATGATTACCAGAATAGAATCTCAATCCATAACCGCCTGACAATTCCTATTTGAATTCCTTAAACTCCTTGATCCCTATACCTCTGTTCTACCACCTCGCCCTTAAACTCTTTATTATTTGATCCTCGTCTTCTCTTATTTCGGAAAGACAAACTCCTTTGTTTGGTATAAGTTTGATTTGTAGTGCTAGATGTACCCCTCAGACCGGTCGAATTGATGATAACCTCTATGACTAAGGGAATACCATAGGTGGTGTGTTTGTGTTAAAGACTTAAAGATTCAATACCATGATTTATTAAGATGAGACCTAGCCTTACTAGTTGTACAGCCTTAGAGGATATATGGGTAAAATTCTAAGTTTGGTAGCGACCGCAATGTCCACCTGAGAGAAACCCGTTAGACTATAATCAAGTGAGTTTGGACCGAGAGAACCCTGCCATAATTTAAATTTTGAGGACGAAATTTTATAAGTTGGGTAGATTGTAAGCCCCTGATTTTTCAAAAATATTAAAATTAGGATTTTTCACAATTTTCTGGAATTTTCTGGGAATTTTCTGAAATTAAAATCAGGGTTTTCAAATATTAAATAATTTTTAATTATTAATAAACAATATTAAAATATCATGGAAATAATATTTTTTGGTGTAAAATGAAAAACTGGACTTAGGGTAATTTTTCTGAAATTTATTGGGCCTCAGACCTATTTTTAAATGCCTAAAAACTATTTAATTAATTATTTATTTATTTACTTGTTATTTATTATTATTATTATTATTATTATTATTATTATTATTATTATTATTATTATTTTTCCAGCCCAGCAGCCCGGCCCGGCCCATTGGGCCCGAGCCCGGCCCAGCCCCTCGCGGGTCGGGTCGGATCCGCCAGACCCGCCCGACCGCGACCCGCAACCCACTGACCCGGTCACCCCAGCCCCCCCCCCCCGTGTGACCGCCTCCGGCGCCGATTCTTCCACCGGACACCCCGCTCCGCCGGCCCTTGCCCCACGTAGACCCTCCTCCGCCTCTTCCGGCCTCTCCTTCTCCTCCCCTTCACCTATAAATACCCCTCCGTTCTCCTTCTCCGGCCACTCCCTCACCCACTCCGCCGCCGGCCACCTCGCCGCCGTGCCGACAGCCTCGCCCAAGCCGCCTCCCTCCAGCCTCGCCGCCTTCCACCATCTCTGCCGACGGCAGCCCAGGCCCCCTCCCCGATTCTTCAGCCGCTGCCGACCGCCCCGAGCCCGCCTCAAGCAGCCGCCGCCTCCGCCAGCAACGCCGGCGCCGCCCCGAGCCCGTCTTCGACCGCCCCATCCTTCCTCCGGCCGGCCTCCCCTCGCCGGAACTCCGCAAACCCTAACCCTAACCCTAATTCTCTCGATCGGACACGGCAGTGGACACAGGACACTGTGTCCTGTGTCGTATCGGACACGATTCCAACCCCGGCTTTTCAGTCCAGTTCAGGTGCGTGTATCTTCTTGCTCGTAGCTCCGTTTTTAATTTCGTAAATTGCGTTACGAAGCCTGTATGACCCTCTCGGTGCCCGGACAAACCGCTCGGGGCATCGCGTCCTGTGGTGATCGCATACCGCGATCCAAAAAAAGGAAAAACCAGACCCTGTTTCACCCCAGAACCGAGTACGCCCCGCCAAACGGGACGACTTGGTCGCGCGCGATCTTCACAGATACGTGCGCAACGTTGATACGGACGTGTGGGATTTTGCAGAAGTCGATTCGGGTGTGCGTGCACACCGGGATCAACGCGTATCCGCGGACACCGTCCCGTATTCGACTTTTCTGGGATGTGACCTAACTTTGTGTACATACGTCGGATCGAGACAAAACTTGTGCCATTGGACTCATAGCAATACGCTGGTCCTGTGGGTCAAGTTTGGTTCGATTCTGAGAACGTTGACGAAATCGCGTGTCGTGGGCCCCACAGGCCCCGCTCGAAGGGCAATTTTGTGATCGGCTCATCGGAATCCAAATCTGGAAGTTCCGTTGGGTTCGTATCATCGTTCCTGACCTGTTGACACTAAGTTTGGTGAATTTGGAGACCTTTGACCCTGACACATTTTTCGGTGCAAAGCGGGCCCACCGGCGGATCCCGTTTTGACCCGAAACTGTCGTTTTTGCCCTTGTCTCCAAATTGGACCCAAGGACAGGCATTTCTAGCTATTTGATGTCTTCTGAGCATGTTGGTAATATTTATTTCAGGATTTGGACTCATCTCTGGAAAATTTCTCCGAGATACAAACTATATTTGGATCCAAACAACAAGCAAGTACCTGCACTTCAAGTTTAAATCTTTATATCATGATAATTAATTCCCTGCTCTACTAGTACCCTTGATGATTACACTTAGTATTAGAACACTGGATTTTATGTCTTGAATACTGGTTTTTCATGTCTTGTTTTCATGTCGGGTGGGAGAATACTAGAAGGCATGTAGTTTACCCTTCCCCCTACCGTATTTAATAGCTGTTGGTGCGCTACTGTACCCTCAGCCAGATCTCGATTATTCATGTTTAATAGCCGTCTATGACGGCCGGATTAGCCTTATAAACCCCTACATGCCAACTATGTATTCTAAAACAAACACAAGTTCACACAGATAGTTTCTGGATCTTGTTATAGTTCTTGCTGACTGTAGTAGTTTCATTTCCTATCTCATTTATTTCTGCTTTCTCATATTCCTGTTTATAGCATTAACTCTGAGATATTGTGTTTCTTTTATACATATTCTCAATATGATACTCAATCTAATTGTCATAAATATTTAGTTTAATCTTGTTGTGCACTGTGTACTTTGCTCCTTTCCTGACTGGATCCGTTGCTTTAGGCGATGATGAGAACCTTGCCCCCACCTATTATGGCCCCTATGAGGTAGCAGGTGATACAGTTGCAGAGCCGGTTCCCACACAGGAGACTACTCCTGCAGAGTAGTTAGCATTAGTTATTTGTTTTCCTTTCATCTTAGTAATCGGGTTTGTCCCCGATTTAACTTTTGGTTTTGTAATAACTCTGGATCTGATTGTCACTTTCTGGTTATAAAATCTCAGCATTTCCTTTCATTTCCTTGTCTGTTTAATTACTGTGAATGAGCTAGAGTTAATTTAACTGTGGAGATGCCCTAGACAGCGTACTACCGCCGATACTGCGGCGTAGGCTGGACGTGCCCACGCACTCGTGCCCGAATATCCGGGTGCGGGTCGTGACAAGAAGTAACGAGAAGGAGTGCGTTTGTACGGCATTTTGCATAATGAGAATGGATGCACGGTATCACGCATAGTTCTAGTAAAATGGGCTTTGTGGCAGAGACACGACATAACGCTTGGACTTCATAAATATTCTTTATTATTCCGTAGATCATTGTTTATATTGCTGCATATGACAGGGAAGGTTGAATGGTAAGAAATGGTAAGGTAAACTCAAGTGTTCATTATTATGACACTCTTGGGCTGACACAGAGATTTCTTTCTTTATATTGCCATGTAACTGATCCTAAGGCAAGAATAGAAAGATAACGAAACCAATCGGTGCACATAACTAATGAATGTGCTTGTTTTATGGCGTGGGCGAGAGACCTTCCCACCAGTGCATTCTATGTACTGATACCCAACCAGTCTGCATGCAGGGTGCAGGAGAAGCTCGTACAGATTCGGTGATCGCTTAACGCAATGAGGCGCCGGACCGCACTTGGCGTCTTGGAGCGTGGCGCACGGACCTGGAGCTCACACATATATGAGACATAATATATGGAAACATCATCATCCAGATCGTTTGTATTGGTTCTAAACCTAAGGGCATATTCATTGTAAGTGTGAGAGAAAGAGCATGAGCGACTTGTAATCTCGGCCTAGCGCCGCTTGTAATCTTTACTTCATATCAATAAAGAGCTTGATTTGGATTCAATACTTGTGTTCATTTTATGTTCCGCTATGACGACTCTGTGAACTAGTTATCAACGGCCGTTTCGGTATTTGCCTCGCGCGGGCGCAACCCCAGGCTCGCAGGGCTTTGCGTCCCGATGGAAACGTACGTCCCGCGGGAGAGTTGGTGCGATGATTCGTGCCGAGCGGGGACGGCCGATTCCGGCGGGAGATCGGGGCGTGATAGAAGTCTTCTAGGTTTTGCTTCATCCATAAAATTTGAGCACAACAACGTCCTTCGGCGATATACTCTGCCTCAGTTGTTGATAATATAATAGAATTTTTTTTTCTAAACCAGGAGACTAGAGACTTTCCTAGGAAATGACAGGTGCTGCTGGTGCTTTTTTGATTGATTTTACGTCCAGCAAAATCAGCATCCGAGTAACCAACAAGGTCAAAGGACGTAGTTTTGGATATCATAAGCCTGTCAACAAAGTTCCTTTAAGGTATCTAAAGATACGCTTAACTGCACACAAATATGATTCCTTAGGATTAGCCTGATATCTATCATAAAGTCATATATCAAACATAATATCTGGACGACTAGCAGTTAGATATAACAAACTACCAATCATACCTCGATACTTACGTATGTCTGTTGGTTTACTGCTTTCATCAAGGTCAAGTTTAGTGGATATTTCCATTGGAGTTCCGATAGGCTTTGCATTGTCCATGTCAAACTTTTTTAGCAAATCCTTCATGTACTTAGCTTGATGGATAAAAGTTTCTTATGAATCTTGCTTGATTTGCAATCCTAGGAAGAAGTTCAGTTCTCCCATCATGCTCATCTCAAATTCACTCTACATATACTTAGCAAACCCGTTTCATAGCATCTCATTAGTAGATCCAAATATGATATCATCAACATATATTTGCACTAATAACAAAGAATCAGCAGAAGATTTTATAAAAAGGGTAGTATCATTTTTTCCTTTTGAAATTATTTTTTAAGTAGAAAGAGGGTAAAACGTTCATACCAAGCACGAGGGGCTTGTTTGAATCCGTATATGGCCTTTCGTAACTTGAATACGTGGTCAGGGTGTTTAAAATCTTCAAAACCAGGGGGTTGTTTGACAAAAATATCTTTTTTAATAACTCTATTTAGAAAAGCACTTTTAACATCCATTTGAAAAAGTTTGAAGTTATAAAAATTAACAAAAACATAAAGCATTCGGATAGATTTAAGTCTAGCAACATGAGCATAAGTCTCATTATAGTCAATACCTTCCTCTTGATTGTATCCTTGAGCTACGAGACGTGCTTTGTTATGTGTAACTGAACCATCCTTATTTAATTTATTTCAAAAAATCCATTTAGTACCAATGATCAGATAATCATTAGGTTTAGGAACAAGTTCCCAAACTTAATTGCATTCAAATTGATTGAGTTTCTCTTGCATAGCAGAAATCTAAAATTTATCAGCAAAAGCTTCATCAATGTTTTTAGGTTCTATTTGAGAAATAAAAGCAACATTTGCAATAATATCTTTATTTGAGGAACGTGTAATTACACCTTTCGATACATCACCTATTACCAAGTCTTCAGGATGATCTGTGGAAAACTTTAGTCTCCTTGGCATACTTTTCGGATGACTTGTACTGCTTGTATCTTCTGATGTCTTGTTGGTTGCGAGTTGACTACCTTCATCGTTGCTGTCATTTAGTGCTTGAGTATTATGTTCATCAAATGTAACATTGATTGATTCTTCAACAGTCAATGAGATTTTGTTGAATACTCTAAATCCTTTACTTTTGGTGCTATAACCTAGAAAAAGTACCTTCATCGGCCTTGGAGTCAAACTTTCTTAGATTATCTTTGGTATTAAGAATAAAATATTTGCGGCCAAAAACTTTAAAGTAACTAATTGTGGGGATTCTACCAAACCAAAGTTCATAGGAGATTTTCTTCGATATAGGTCGAATAAGCAACATATTCAAAATATGGCATAAAGTACTTACAACTTTAGCCCAAAAGTATTTTGGAAGGTTATACTGATTTAACATAATTCTAGCAATATTGCTAAGAGTTCTATTCTTCCGCTCTACAACACCATTTTGTTGTGGAGTTCTAGGACAAGAAAATTTATGAGAAAAACTATTTTTATTGCAAAATCTTTTAAAATTATTATTTTCAAATTTGCCTCCATGATCACTTCGAATACGAGTAATCATGAAACCTTTTTTGTTTTGAACATTTTTTGTAAAAAGTGACAAATTCATAAAATGCTTTATTTTTGTTTGCAAGAAAATAAACCCATGTGTATCTAGAAAAATCATTAATAATAACATAAGCATAAAGCTTACCGCCAAGACTGGCGACTCTACTGGGTCCAAACAAGTCCATATGCAAGAGTTGTAGAGGTCTAGAGGTACTTACAGAGTTGATTGATTTAAAGGAAGATTTATTAGCTTTATTCTTTTCACATTCAGCATATACCATATCTTTCTTGAAAGTAATCTCTGGTCAGCCTCTTACTAGCTTCTTTGTAGATAGTCTTACAATAGTGTCCATGTTTGCGTGTCAGTGTCTTTTGCAAGATAAAAAATATATGTATTGCCTAACCTTACCAATAGATCTTTCATAAATAGAATATTTGTTTTTAACGAAGTTAATACCATAACCATGGTCAGCTAGATGACTGATGCTGAGTAGGTTATGTTTTAATTTCGTTACTAGACAAACGTCTTTTATGACAGGATAGGGAGGAACACATATATTACCATTACCAATAATGTATCCTCTGAGATTATTGCCGAAGGAGACATAACCTACTTTCTTCATTGATAGCGTTGTAAATAGGTTAGCATCACCAGTCATATGTCATGAGCAACCACTATCTAGAATCCACTTGCTTCTAGCATGAGAGGGTTGGTCCACCTACAAAACGAGTTATAGATGTAACCCTTGGTACCCATTTCTTTGAGGGCCCTGCTGTGTTAGTTTTTGGTACCCATGCATAAACATTTATATCTACTAACTTTCTTGTTCTACAGAATCTAGATATATGTCATTTCTTACCACAGTAGTGACATATAGCTGTGTGATTGGTGCTTGGTGCATTATGATAGATATGATTGTGTGAAGCAGTTCGTTGTGGTCTATGTGGATAGAATGCATGATTGTGTGGGATATTTCTTTGTGGTCTTCATGGATATTTATAATAGAATGCATGATTATATTTGGTTCTATGTGCATGATGTGTTTTGAATATATGATTGCAAGAACTGTTATGCATTTAGGTAGGATCATAGTTGTGAGTGTTCTTCTGTCTTGCTACGTGTCTCGAGTTAGGTTGGGTGGAGGTTTCTTCGACCTGTTTACCCAATCTAATCTCTAATATTTTAGAGGTAGCATATACTTCATCATATTTAGCAGTGAGAGCATCTATTCTACGTGCAGTAATGGAATACTTCTTCTTTTCAGATTTAAGTTCTTCCTTAAGTTTAGCGTTCTCCTGAAAGCTCTTGTCAAGACTGGCAAGTGCCTCGTGGAGGTTAAGCTTAAGTATAGAATTCCTGTCTTAATCGTTAGAGGTATCCTTTACTTCACTTAGTAGAGATGTTAGTCTCTCTATTTTAGTCTGACATTCTTGAACATCTTTCTTAGCATGCTTGTACTTATTTCTAAGTTTCTTACAATCATCAAGAAAATAACTAAAAGCATTACCTAGTTCATCAAAAGTAAAATCATCATAAGAGTTTTTATCTGTTACCTGATCAGCTAACGCCATGAAGCATATATTTGCTGCTTCTCGAGGATTCTCTTCTTCGAATTCAGTAGCTTCACTTTCGTGCCAAATACTAGTGTCTGCATATTTTCGTGATGATATTTTTCTGGATGAGTAATTATGGCAATTTGTTTTCTTAGGGTTGGATAGTCTTTTTTTTATATGCCTTGTCTTTTACAGTTGTAGCATATAGGATCTTCATCACTATTGTCAGTTGGCTCCTTCTTCTTTGATCTCTCAAGCTTTAGAAATTTCTTAAAGTTTCTAGTAGTCAAGGCATCTTTCTCATCTTGAGACTCATTGTCGTCGGAGTTATAGTTTGTGACCTTTTTGTGATGTACCTTAAGAGCAATCATCTTCTCCTTGGGAGTGGGTTCTTCAAATTCCTTGTGATCCATCTCGTGAGTCATCAGCTTGCCCATGAGCGTCTCGAGGGTCATCGTTGTCACGTCCCGATCTCTCACAGGCTAATCGACCATCCCAGGTAGGCGAGAATCACAGTGCCAGCGCTCCCGCGGGACGATCGCTTGACTCATTTGGGTGTGATACCGTACGAGCGTGAAGTCGTGCCCGTGCTAGGCCGTGGTTCATGCTGGCGGTAAGAGGTTTAAGCCGTCAGAGTCGCACAGATTGTCCGAGTACAGCAAAATTATTAACACGTAGGCGATTGGTAACAAGTTCACTTTGTCGTCAATAGCGAAAGCATTGAATACCACAAGTATAGAAGTAAAACAAACTCTTTATTGATATAAACGAGTGTTACAGGTGGTGTATAGCCAAATCTATAAGTCGTTCACGCCTCTCTCTCTGAAACAGTAAAAGTGTGCCAAGTGGCTACATTTGTGGAATGATACTTAGGCAATTTTCCAACATTATATCTTGTATATGTGCTTCAGTTTTGGATCGCAACGCTCCAAGGCTTCAGAGTGAACTCTACGCTTTATCACGCATGAAGGAGGCATCCGCACCGAACGAGGTTCTCCCGTACCCTGCAAACATCTGGTGGGTTATCAGTACATGAATGCACCAGTGGGGAGGCTACTCGCCCGCTCGACAAATCCAAACATGTTTAATAGGTTCCGTGCACCAACTATTTAGTTGTTTTCTAGTATTGCCTTAGGATCAGTTTTATGGCAAAGATGAATAGCCTAACTCGTGTGGCAGTGCACCGTACGATATAAGAAGAAACACGGCGAGACTTACCAACTTACCATTTGTCCTTCCCTGTCCAAGGCAAAACAAGTTATTTCAACCACAAGTACATATATATATTGAATCAAAGGGCAATAACATGTGCAAACACGAGTGTCGTGAGTGAGGTTATATTTCGGGTGTACGAGCATACAGGTTATCCTGAAGTGGTTCAGAGGATGCTCAAATATTCCATATGTACAGTGTTATACTCAAGATTTTTCAGGTGTTCAGGTAGTTTTGACGCGATGCAATGACTCACACGCGAGCATCCGCTAAGCGAGGATGATTTATTTATATGAACAGGAGTCGCTGGCATAGCCATAAAGGACCAATACTTTTGTAGTCTCAATTACGGAATAGGGTGCAACATTTTGTACAAGACAAGCAATTTGTGGACAATGGGTGATACCGAAGAGCTATTGCACGCCATCCCGCCAGAACAGAGAGACTATTTGGGTAGACGGTGAGTCCAAGATAGTATGCGCTACCAAGGCCGAATACCGTATATTGCTAACTCACAAAGACGGGTATTAAGCATACTTAGCACCAAAATTGGCCCAATAATACACCATGCATTCCTTCTAGGTCAGTACGATTCTGGTGCCCCGGTGATCACTCAAGGAATGAGATACCACATGCATGAGTTTGTCCGCGACATGCAAGTCTGGGTCTTCCAATTTTTATCTTGACAAGACAATCCATAATTTTGTTATGAACGATTATTTGCTCCACGAGCTGTGATTCTTGATTACTTGACATAATTCTCGTTCAGATGTAAGCTTGACTTGATGCATTCCCCTGGTTCAGGGACTGCCTTGGCGACCTAACGGTCCCGGATACTTGCAGATTCATATTGTCCAGAAGAGCTATTTGATAGTCTTCTGGTTAAGTCGAATGCATGCACGACACGAATTGTATTTTACTTGGTTGTGGAAAACATTGAAACGAGACAACATTACAAGTTAACATATAAGGAAGCAAGCATGCATTTATATTGAAACTTAAGCATTCACGTTGGCTCGGACCCAAAGGTAAGCTGAGGAGTGAAACCGTAAAGGGACTTATCGAGCGACATGATCTAGGGTCATATAGTGAACAAGTAAACAGTGCACTAAGAAGAGCATATACACATCGTTCTACTCGAGGCATAGCGGGGTCTCATTGCACAAGGCAAAAAGGAGCATACGAGGGTCTGTATACAAGCAAAGCTTTATTTCCATGTTCTAACACAAGCAATACAAGTTGGGATTATTTTCTTATCTAGGTGTGTTGTATTCTTATTAGCATGTAGGGGGTGATTCACCTAGCGACTAGCTTAAAACATCCATATTTTAGTGTGCTGGCTAAGAAAAGACAAGTTCATCGTAGCCACCCACCTTAGCGATGATTCACCTCGGTCGAGCGATACTCTGAGCGAGACTCTAAAATCCTAAGCCGAAACTCCTAAAGAGACAAGTATGGAAATTATCTTGCCTCAAATGAGTATTCTCGCTGAAGCAAAGCGGGTCAGGATATTGCACTTTTGCCATTTGAATCGGCAGTCCGCTTGAGCGGAATGGGTCATTACATTATACACCACTCAGAAAAAGTCTCATCCTCGAGACTTACTGAGCGTTGGTCATTCTATCGTACTATCAAATCTATCCCAAGCGTAGCAATCAGTACCACTAGATCCGTTTGAACATAATCTCCTACTCGTTCCTTACGCCGTGTCACGTGTATGCTGAGTCATTCTCAATTGTGCCTTAGCGCGGGACATGTTGCTTAATGCGGGGTACGTTTCAATCCATCGTGAATAACGATCTAATGCTGAGGCAAACTTATACAAGTCATTATACTTGTTCGTGTGGATATTCATTTGCACTAGCATCGAGATCAGCATATCGTGAGTCTGGATCGTGCATGTATTCGAAGTGTACCTCAAACATATGCACGTCAACCAACTTAGCGATAGAGAAGTCTTAGCAGTCGAGTTTCACATCTCTTTGAGTTTTGGATCGTGTATACGTTCAAGGCGTCCCTCAAACATATGCATTCAACCAAACTTAGAGATAATAAAATCGGGCAAGCTACTTGCAAAAATCTCAAGGGTCTTATTTTATCAATCACAAGGATACTTCTGATAGGGTCAATCCAATTCCATATCATTTTTCTATTCCAACCAAATATTTATACTACCGTTAAGCACTATTTATTCGGTTTACCGACTAGCGTCCATCCATTTGGGTCAAACACAACACACATTATCGTTCCCAAGTCTAACCCTAAGTCATGCTGCCCCAGTTCTGTAGCTTGTTCAAGCAATATGCTAAAGTCGGCCATACTGGTTTATTCACTCGGCACAGGATCGTCTGCCTAATTGCTAGGTCAGCTCACAAGGTCATAGGTATAGGTTCAAGCACATGGGTCATCGTGCAAATTTGTCGCACGATGCTCGTCCCAATTCCTAGGGTCAAACCATTATTTATTTGCACGGGGTATTCTACCCAAGCTCGTTTCACTCAGATTTCTAAACATCGAGCACATATTTTCTTACTCTCAATAACACGTTCATTTGTACAGGGTACTAGTCCGTTTAGTAAAATTCAAGACATATCCAAGTTGTAGGACAAGCCTAGTGATTTGCATAGACTATCTCTCCAACCATGTTTTGGTAGAATCCCAATCAATTCCAAGTCTCAACCATCAAGCCAAGATTTGATTCTAAACCTTTTTGTTTATAACTCCAAGTCGTCCAACCTGATTTATCTATCTGTTCACGAAACCATCCAGCGTAATTTATTCCAGGTTCTTGGCTAACTTATCCTAAAAATATTTCTGATTCACTTGCATTTCCAGATTCGTCTTATCGTGTCAAACCAAAAGTCAAGACGATCCATAAGTTATCATGCTCTGGTCTTCCGTAAGTTCGATCACTCTCGTTGGATGTGAGATCACCACACCAACGATCCCGTTGGATAATCGCCCTAATCCGGGCGTGACGCATGTACATGCATAGAGTTATGCTCGCACAAGACAAGAACGTTTAAACGTTATGGTTATCTTCGAAACGATCAAGACACCTTATCATTTTCATTTACTCCATCCAAGTTATATATCTATCGAGTCATGTCCATTCATGCAGTGATTATTATTCGTCTAGTAAAATCATCCAACTTTTATATTACTGTTCGGTAATTTCATAGTCTACTTATATTATTCCTCAAGCAATTGTGTTTCAAATATTCAAGCCAACGTCTATTCCATCTCAATACATTCCACTCATCGAGTTCGTTTGGAATAATCACCGAACATATTTTTGTGAGTTCGATCATCCCCGTCGTACATGAAATTACTACGCTGGCGCCCCCGCAGGATAATCATTCCCGTTGGGACTGATTTTAAAGGTTATCATTTTGAACTATATTTCAAGATCGTTCTTCCAAACTCCAAGCCAAATCCGTTATCGCTTGTCTCTATCATCGAATCACAATATCATTTTTGTGCTAACTTCTATTCGAGCAATATTGTATTCAAGTTCAATCTGTTTATTTCAATTCAAAATCGCTCATACAATCCTCAAGTTTCCAACAAGTTTTCCTAACCGAGATATCGATTTCCTTCCCTTGAATCCCAATTCGATATAAGACTTACCACTTATTCAAGACATTCTTCAATCGATCAATCCAACTATCGCACGAGACCTATGAATCCGTTTGGATATTTCTAAGTAATCCATACACCACTCAGAATTGAGTCATCCAATTAAATCCTTAATCGATTTGTATCTTCCGACACAAAATATTTTTTGAGGTATTTCTCAAAATCCAAGCACGATTCTCTATATTCGCCTAAGTGATAAATCTGATAATATTTCTATTGGTTTCCATTTTATGTCTGACTTGCCTTATTCCTGAACGATATCCCTTTCTCATTTACAAATTGCTAGCACCAAAGAGTCTTGGCGTGCGATACACAACACACTTAGCCGAATGGCTGTGTATAGAGCAAACCGTTCAAGAAATATTCGATTTTGTACACTAACCAGTTGGGTAGTCACGTATAGGCATTTTGGGTTCACACATAATTCACAATTCTAGTATGAGTCTATTCCCAAAGGTTTAGCACAGGTCGGCACAAAGGCCTTAGCATCATAATTTTGTACAAGCAATCATATCATTCACATGCACTTTTTGAAAGTATTTAGAATCATTGTTGAAATATTCTGTTGGAACATTGAGAGAGAGTGTGCACATAATCCACATACGAGCTTTCGAAACTGAGAAAATCAAAACAAAGTCCAAAGGTGTATAGCCAAGCTATGATACCAATTTGTCATGCCCCGATCTCCCGCTGGCTAATCGACCGTCCCCGCTAGGCGAGAATCACCGTGCCAGCGCTCCCGCAGGATGATCGCTTGACCCATCTGGGTGTGATGCCGCACGAGCGTGAATCCACGCCAGTGCTAGGCCATGGTTCATGCTGGCGGTAAGAGGTCTAAGCCGACAGAGTCAGACAGATTGTCCGAGTGCAGCAAAATTATTAATGCATATACGATTGATAACAAGTTCACTGAGTCGTCAATAGCAGAAGAATTGAATACCACAAGTATAGAAGTAAAACAAACTCTTTATTGATATAAACGAGTGTTACAACCGGCGCAAAGATGAGATTAAAAGTCGCTCAAGCCTCTCTCTCTGAAACAGTAAAAACGTGCCAAGTGGCTACATTTGTGGAATAATACTTAGGCAATTTTCCAACATTATGTCTTGTATATGTGCTTCAGTTCCGGATTGCCACGCTCCAAGGATTCAGAGTAAACTCAATGCTTTATCACGCACGGAGGAGGCATCCGCACCGAACGAGATTCTCCCGCACCCTGCAAATAATCTAGTGGGTTATCAGTACATGAATGCACTGGTGGGGAGGGTACTCGCCCGCTCGATAAATCCAAACACGTTCAATAGGTTCCGTGCTCCAACTATTTAGTTGTCTTTCTAGTATTGCCTTAGGATCAGTTTTATGGCAAAGATGAATAGCCTAACTCGTATGGCAGTGTGCCATGCGATATAAGAGTAAATATGGCAAGACTTACCAACTTACCATTTGTCCTTCCCTGTCCAAGAAAAACCAAGTTATTTCAAGCACAAGCACATATATATATTGAATCAAGGGGCAATAACATGTGTAAACACGAGTGTCGTGAGCGAGGTTATATTTTGGGTGTACGAGCATACAGGTTATCTTGAAGTGGTTCAGAGGATGCTCAGATGTTCCATATGTACAGTGTTATAATCAAGATCATTCAGGTGTTCAGGTAGTCTTGACGCGATGCAATGACTCACACGCGGGTAGCCGCTAAGCGATGATGACTTATCTATATGAACAGGAGTCGCTGGCATAGCCATAAAGGACTAATACTTTGGTAGTCTTAATTACGGAATAGGGTGCAACGCTTTGTAAAAGACAAGCAATTTGTGGACAATGGGTGATACCGAAGAGCCATTGCATGCCATCCAGCCAGAACAGGGAGACTATTTGGGCAGACGGTGAGTCTAAGATAGTATGCGCTACCAAGGCCGAATACCGTGTATTGCTAACGCACAAAGACGGGTATTGAGCATACTTAGCACCAAAATTGGCCCAGCACCAAAATTGGCCCAGCAATACACCATGCATTCCTCCTAGGCCGGTATAATTTTGGTGCCCCGGTGATCGCCCGAGGAATGAGATACCTCGTGCACAAGTTTGTCCGCGACATGCAAGGGTGGGTCTTCCAATTTCCATCTTGAAAGACAATCCATAATTTTATTCTGAATGAGCATTTGCTCCACGAGCTATGATTCTTGATTACTTGACATGATTCTCGTTCAGATGTTAGCTTGACTTAATGCATTCCCCTGGTGCAGGGACTACCTTGGTGACCTAACGGTCCCGGATACTTGTAGGTTCATATTGCCCAGAAGAGCTATTTGATAGTCTTCTGGTTAAGTCAAATGCATGCACGACACAGATATCGTTTTACTTGGTTGTGACAAATATTAAAACGAGGCAACATTACAAGTTAATATATAAGCAAACAAGCATGCATTTATATTGAAACTTAAGCATTCACGTTGGCTCAGGCCCGAAGGTAAGCCGAGGAGTAAAACCGTAAAGGGACTTACCGAGCGATATGATCTAGGATCATGTAGTGTAAACAAGTGAACTGTGCACTAAGAAGAGCATATACACATCGTTCTACTCGAGACATAGCGGGATTTTGTTGCACAAGGCAAAAAGGAGCATGCGAGGGTCTATATATAAGCAAAGTTTTATTTCCATGTTCTAACACATGCAATACAAGTTGGGATTATTCCTTTAGCTAGGTGCATTATATTCTTATTAGCATGCAGGGGGTGATTCACCTAGCGACTAAGCATGAAATATCCATATTTTAGTGTGTTGGCTAAGCAACGACAAGTTCATCGTAGCCACCCACCTTAGCGATTATTCGTCTCAGTCGAGCGATACTCCGAGCGAGCCTCTAAAAGCCTAAATCGGAACTCCTGAAGAGCCAAGTATGGAAATCATCTTGCCTCAAATAAGTATTCTCGCTGAAGCAAAGCGGGTTGGGATGTTGCACTTTTGTCATTTGAATCGGCAGTCCGCTTGAGCGAAATAGATTGTTATAATCGTGGTAATATTATTTCCTTCTATGATTGTAGTGGCCTTGGGATTCCAATTCTTAGTGAGTCCCCTGAGTACCTTGTGAATCTTTTCATGATTGATGTACTCCTTGTAGAGTGATAATAGAGGGTTGACGATGTCGAGGAATCTCGTGAATATTTGAGTGATTGTCCTATTTTGCTTCATCTTGAATGCTTCATACTCTTGTGTTAAACGACTTATTTTTTATTTCTTCACTTGGAAGGTTCCTTCATGAGTGACCTCAAGAAGTTTCCATACTTCGTCAAAGTTTCACAAGTGGAGACCCTGTTAAATTCAATTCTGTCTACAGCACAAAATATAGTGTTAATAGCTTTAGCATCAAGACTAGCTTGTTTTTTTTTGGTATCTGTATACTATCATGAAGCTTCTCTACAAGGTTACCATCTATGACTATTCTAGGTGGCTTCTTGTATCCTTCTACTACTATAGCCCAAAGTTCAAAATCAAGTGACTTTAGGTAGAAGCTCATATATGTTTTCCAATATATGTAGTTAGTACCATCAAATAAGGGTAGCCTATTTGTGGACTGGCCTTCACCATTGTTGGTATAGATAGATCTAACAGTTGCTATAAGTCTCTTAGGATGTTAAGCCAAATATCAAGAGAACTAGCTCTGATACAAATTGAAGGACCATGAGGCAACTCTAGAGGGGGTAAATAGAGTGCAGCGAAATAATCTACCCAATTTAACATTATCATAATGAATGCAATTTTTAACTAACAATGTATATAAAGACAGTAAAGTAAAACAGTAAAGTAGAGATAGAAAGCAAACGCAAACACCAAATTTATACCGGTTTCCCTCTGAGAGCACTAGTCCAGTCCCGAGAACTCAAGCTCAAAATTTTATCCACTATAATCACCAATAGTGAATCATAAGCTTTGATCCGAAGGCTTGCCACTTCTTTACACCATGAGGTTTGATCTGAAGTCTCGCTACTTCACAGCTTAGAGAGAGATAGTAGCTGATCGAACAAAGCTCTTTACAACTCGGAAGACTTCTAGACCGAGATCGCACTTGGTACTAGAAAGGCTAGGGAGTTGCTCTTTAAGATAGGAAAGTTAAAGCTTTAGAGGTTTTCTCACAATAGGATAGAAGGATTAAGAATGGTTGAGTGAGTAAGAATAAAGAATTTTAATCCTATTTATAGTGTGTAGGCAAACAGAATTTGGCCAAAATTCGGATGGGGTTTAATTCAAATTTCCAACCGTTGGGCTAAGAAATCAGGAGCTTATTGAACTGGTTGATTTTATAACAAAAGGGTAATCAAGTTCGGTCCGAGTTCGGCATGAGTTTGGCCCGAGTTCGGTCACTTAGTATGGTAGACTTTGTAAATGAATATGGCCTAATTTGGTGGATAGGTTCTTTGGTTCATTTGAGTGGACTAGGTATCTGGGTATGGGTACTTAGGATTTGCCAGTGCGACTCAGCTTACATTAGTCCTAGACTCAAATAAATAAAAAATTATATTCGAATAGACGTAATACAGATGACACGAGATAGCAGTGTTGAGGCTTCAGATCTTGACATATTAATTCATTATTTAGTTAACTATTAAAATCAAGTTGATTGAGACCAGATGGGCCAACAAACACTGTACTGACCGAATCTGAATCTGTAACTGTATCTGTACCTGCGTGAATCTAGAAAACTTTAGGATATGCATAGTTACGGATAACTTGTGCACAAGATAAATTTTTGAATCTAGTTCCGCGGATGGTCGTTGGGGTACTAGGGCCGATCCGATCTAGACGGAGCCGTCTGGTAGTCGTCTGTTATGGGATGGAAGGGTATAATGCTACCTGTTTTTCTTGCATACCATCTTTGTCTCGAGACTATACCGTCTTTTATGGCGTCATGACAGTGACCTTCTGTCATATAGATTAAGTTGGCTTGATTGCGGTAACCCTTGTGCGAGTCATTGCATTATAGGCGACCTTTCTGTGTGACACACAGTACCTATAGCTGCATCTGAAATACCTGAACGATTATGAGTATAAGATATCTATGCATAAATTATAACACACCTGAGAAATCCATTGTAACACACCTGAGTAATCCGTATAACTCGTGCACCTGAAACAGAATCTCGCTCATGACACTTGTGTTTGCTTATGCTATTGCCCCTGGATTTTATTATATATGCTTGTTCTTGGTTTAACTTGGTTTTCCTTGGACAGGGAAGGACGTATGGTAAGTTGGTGAGTATCACCGTGTTACTCTTATATCGTACGGTGTACTGCCACACGAGTTAGGCTTTATATTATGCCATAAAACTGATCCTAAGGCAAGACTAGAAAGACAACTTAATAGATTGTGCACATAATATATATAATATGTTTGGATTTATCGAGCGGGCGAGAAGCCTCTCTACCAGTGCATTCATGTACTGATAACCCACCAGATTGCTTGCAGGGTGCGAAAGAACTTCGTTCTGTGCGAAAACCCCCTTCGTGCGAGCTAAGGCGTGGAGTTCGCTCTGGAGCCTTGGAACGTTACGGCCGGAACTGAAGCACATATACATGACATAATGTTAGAACATTGCCTATGTATCATTCCATAAATTTAGCCACTTGGCACGCTTTTATTATTTAAAGAGAGAGAGGCTTGAGCGACTTATAATCTCGGCCTAGCGCCGCTTGTAATATTTGTTCAGAATCAATAAAGAGCTTATTTTACTTCTATACTTGTGTTATACAATGCTTCCGCTATTGATGACTCTATGAACTTGTTACCATTCGCCTATTCGTTTCTTATTTCGTTGTACTCGGACTATCTGTGCGACTCTATGGCTTAGACATCTTACTGCCTGTTCGGATCATGGCCTTGCACGGGTGCAGCTTACGCTCGTGCGGAATCACACCCTGATGGGAAGGATCATCCCACGGGAGCACTGGCACGGTTATTCGTGCCTAGTAGGGACGGTCGATTATCTGTGGAAGATCGGGGCATGACATATTGGTATCAGAGCATGGCTTTACGCCTTTGGACTTCGTATCGATTTTTTTAGTTTCAAAAGCTCATTCGTGGGTTATGTGCATACACTCTCTCTTGCTGGCCAATTGGGATATTCCATACAATGGATCTAAATAATTTTAAAAGTTTCATGTGAATGATATGATTGCTTGTACGAAATTGTGATACGAAGGCCTTTGTGTCCACCTGTGTTAGGCTTTGTGGGAATAAACTTATGCTAGAATTTATAAGTTATGTGCGAACCCGAATACCCATAAGTATTTACCAAGCTGGTTAGTATGAGAGATAGAATATCGTTCGGACGGTTAGCTATGCACACAGTCTTTTGGCTAAGTTGTGTAGAGTATCACGCACCAAGACCCTTTTTGGTGCAAGCTAGTTTGCAAGTGAGTTTGGGATATCGTTCAGGAAAGGATAAGTCAGACTTAGAATGTCAACCGATAGAAACATTATCATATTATCGCTAAGGAGAATATAGATAATCGTGCTTGGATTTGGAGAAATAGCTTGGACGGTATTTTGTGTCAGAAGATACCAATCAAATATGGTTTACTTGGATGACTATCAACAAAGATATATACGAGACTAAGATTAATCAGGCAATGCTTAGGTATCATACACGAATTCTAAGGAACGACTTGGTGAATATGCTAGCGATTGATGCAAACACGATTGAGGATTTAATTGGGTGACTCGATTCCTGAGTGGTGTATGGATTATTTTATAAATGTTCAAACGAATTCATAGGTCTTGTGCGATAGTTGGTTTGAACGATTCGAGAATGTCTTGAACAAGTGATAAGGCTTATATCGAATAGGGATTCAAGGAAATAAAAATCAATATCTTGGTCAAGAAAACTTGTTAAAAACTTGGAGGATCGTGCAAACGATTTTAAATTGAATCAAACGGATTAAAACTTGAATAAGATATCGCTCGAATAGGAGTTAGTTCGAGAATGAATATTGTGGTTCGATGAAAAAGTAAGCGATAACGGATTTGACCTGGAGTTAGGAAGAAAGATCTTGAATCTAGTTCAAAAAGATAACCTTCGAAATCAGTCCCAGCTAAGAATGATTATCCTACGGGAGCGCCGATATAGTAATTTCACGTCCGGCAGGGATGATCGAACTCATGGAAACATGCTCGATGATTATTCAAACGAACTCGATGAATGGAACATATCAAAAGTGGATAGACTTTGGCTTGAATATTTGAATCTTAGTTGTTTGAAGAATGCCAGAAGTAGACTATGGATTTATCAAACGGTAACATTGAAGTTGGATAATTTTACTAGACTATTATAATCACGGCATGAACGAACATGACTTAGTAGATAGACATATATAACTTGGATGGAGCAAAGTAAAATAATAAGGTGTCTTGATCGTTTCAATGATAACCATAATGTTCAACGTTCTTGTCTCGTGCGAGCGTAACTCTATGCTCGTACATGCGTCACGTCTGGATTAGGACGATTATCCAGCAAAAGCATTGGCATGGTGATCTCATGTCCAACGAGGATGATCAAACTTGCGGAAGACCGGAGCATGACAACTGATGGATCGTCTTGACTTTTGGTTCGACACCATAAGACAAGTTTGAGAATGTAAGTAAGTCGGAAGTATTTCAAGGATAAGTTAATCTAGAATCTGGAGTAAGTCATGCTTGATGGTTTCGTGAACGAATACATAAATCTTGTTGGATGACTTAGATTTATAATTATGATCAAATATTTAAAATTGAATCATGGCTTGGTGGTCTAGACTTAGAGATGGATATATAGATTCTATCAAAACTTGTTGAAGGATATAGACTATGCGAATTGCTATGCTTGTCCTGTAACTTGGATATATTATGGATTTTACTAAACGAACTCGGACCCTGTACAAACAAATGTGTTAATATGATATGGATAATCTGTGCTCAATGTTTAGAAATCTGAGTAAAATGAGCTTAGATAGAATATCTCGTGCAAACGAATAATAGTTTGACCTTACGAATTAGGGCGAGCATCGTGCAACAAATTTGTACGATAAATTGTGTGCTTGAACTTGTACCTATGACCTTGCAAGTTAACCTAGTAATTAGGCAGACGACCCTGTGCTGAGTGAAAGAACTTGTGTAACCGACTTTAGCATCTTGCTTTTGTAACACTCTGTTCCGCTCAAGCGGACTGCCGATTCAAACGGCAAAAGTGCAACGTCCTGACCCGCTTTGCTTCAGCGAGAATACTCGTTTGAGGCAAATGATATCCAGGCTTGTCCCTTCAGGAGTTCGACTTTGGCTTTCAGAGGCTCGCTCGGAGTATCGCTCAACCGAGGCGAATCATCGCTAAGGTGGGTGGCAACGGTGAACTTGTCTTTGCTTAGCAAGCACACTTAAAAATATGGAACGATACATGCTAGTCGCTAGGTGAATTACCCCATGCATGCTAATAAGAATACAAAGAACCTAGCTAAGGGTATAATCTCAACTTGTATTGCTTGTGCTAGAACATGAAAATAAAATATTGCTTATATTCAGACCCTCGCATGCTATATTTGCCTTGTGCAACGAGATCCTGCTATGCCTTGAGTAGAACGATATATATAAATTTAGTAGTGCACTATTCACTCCTTACACTGCATGACCCTGGATTATGTCGCTCGGTATGTTTCCTTACGGTTTCACTCCTCGGCTTACCTTCGGACCCGAGCCAACGTGAACGCTTAAGTTTTCAATATGAATGCATGCTTGCCTGCTTAGTTTAGTTTGTACACATTGCCTCATTGAATGTTTGCTACACGAAATACCATGCCATAATCAAGAACACTATCATGTATCGTGCATGCATTCGAGTTAGCCAGAAGACTATCAAATAGTTCTTTTATGCAATATGAAACTGTAAGTATCCGGGATATTTGGTCGCCAAAGGCAGTCCCCGCACTAGGGGAATGCATCAAGGCAAGTTTATATCTGAACAAAAATTATGTCAGGCTTACATCTGAATGATAATCATACCAAGTTTACCTCTGAACGAGAATCAGGTCAAGTAAAGAAATAATCACAGCTCGTGGAGCAAATGCTCGGTTCAGAACAAAGAATCATGGATTATCATATCAGGTAATGGATTTGAAAGAGCCAAGACTGCGTGTTGCGGACAACCTGTGTACAGGGGTAATAAATTGGTTCCGCGGTCGATTGCCGGGACACTGGGACTGATCCTATCCGGACGAAAATTATGGAATAATCAGTATGTTAGAGGAGAGAATGGCATGCAGCGGGGATTACCACCTGCGTTGTATTTCATTTTTATCCCGTGATTATAACTTGTCCTTTATGGCTATGCCAGCGACAATCGTTCATATAGATAAGTCATCCTCGCTTAGCGGCTATCCGCGTGAGAGTCATTGCATCGCATCAAAGAGTATCCTGAACAGCAGAATGAAATGATTATGAGACACTGTATGAAATATAAATATTGAACATCCTATGCAATATATCTGATATTTCGTGTAACTCATGCACCCGATATATAGTCTCGCCCACAACAATTGTGTTTGCATATGATATTGCCTATGAATATTTCAATGCTCGTGTTTAAATTTAACTTGATTTGCCTTGGACAGGGAAGGACAAATGGTAAGTTGGTAAGTCTCACCGTATTTTCTATTATATCGCACGGCGCACTGTCACACGAGTTAGGCTATTTAAATTTTTGCCATAAAACTGATCCTAAGGCAACAAGAAAGACAACATAATAGTTGATGCACGGAACCTATATTACGTGTTGGGATTTATCGACCGGGCGAGTAGCCTCCCCACCAGTGCATTCATGTATTGATAATCCACCAGATTGTTTGCATGGTGTGGGAGAACCTCGTTCGGTGCAGATGCCTCCTTAGTGCGTGCTAAGGCGTAGAGTTCACTCTGAAGCCTTGGAGCGTTGTGTCCGAAACTGAAGCATATATACAAGACATAATGTTGGAACATCGCCTGTATATCATTCCACAAATGTAGCCACTTGGCACACTTTTACTATTTCAGAGAGAGAGGCTTGAGCGACTTGTAATCTCGGCTATGCGTCGCCTGTAACACTTGTTTATATCAATAAAGAGTTTGTTTTACTTCAAATTGTGTTATTCAATGCTTCCACTATTGTCGACTCAGTGAACTTGTTACCAAATCACCTATGCGTTTATAATTCTGCTGCACTCGGATAATCTGTGTGACTCTGTGGCTTAGATCTCTTACCGCCAGCCAATGAACCACGGCCTTGCACGGGCGCGGCTCACGCTCGTGCGGCATCACGCCCAGATGGGCCGAAGCGATCGTCCCGCGGGGGAGCTGGCACAGTTATTCTCGCCTAGCGGGGACGGCCGATTAGCCTGCGGGAGATCGGGGCATGACATATTGGTATCAGAGATTGGCTATATGCCTTTGGACTTTGTTTCGAAAGCTCGTTTGTGGGTTATGTGCATACTCTCTCTCAATGTCCCAAACAAAATATTCCAACATTGAGTCTAAATACTTTCAAAAAAGTGCATATGAATGATATGATTGCTTGTACAAAATTGTGATGCTTAGGACTTTGTGCCAACCTGTGCTAGTCCTTTGGGATTAGACTCGTGCTAGAATTGTGACTTATGTGCGAAACCGAATTACCTATATATGTTTGCCCAAGTGGTTTGTACGGAATCGAATATTGTCCCGAACGGTTAGCTTTGCACACAGCCTTTCGGCTAAGTTGTATAGAGTATCGTGCGCCAAGACCATTTGGTGCAAGCTAAGTTGCAACGAGAATGGGATATCGCTCAAGAATAAGATGAGTCAGACTTAGAATACCAACCGATAGAATATTTCTTGGATTTATCGCTTAGGCGAATATAGAGAATCGTGCTTGGATTTTAAGAAATAGCTCGAACTGTATTTCATGTTGGAAGATACAAATCGATTGAAATGGATTTGATTGGATGACTCAATTTTGAGTGGTGTATGGATCACTTAGAAATATCAGAACGGATTCATAGGTCTCGTGCGATAGTTGGATTGAACGATTTCATAATATCTTGAATAAACAATAAGGCCTATATCGAATTGGGATTTACGGAAAAGGAAATCGATATCTCGTTAAGAAAACTTGTTGGAAATTTAGAGGATTGTGCGAGCAATTTTGGATTGAAACAAACGAACTAAACTTGAATACAATATTGCTCGAACAGAAATTAGCCCGAAATAAATATTGTGTTTCGATGAAAGAGATGAACGATAATGGATTTAGCTTGAAGTATGGAAAAATGATCTTGAAATCAAGTTCGAAACGATAACTCTCGAAATAAGTCCTAACGAGAACGGTTATCCTGTGGGACACCGGTGTGGTGATTTCACGTACAACGGGGATAATCGAACTCACGAAAATATGTTCGATAATTATTCCAAACGAACTCGATGAATAAAATATATCAAAATATGGAATAGACTTGGGCTTGAATATTTGAAACTAGTTTCTTGAGGATGCTAGAAGTAGACTATGGAATTATCGAACGGTAACATTAAAGTTGGATGATTTTACTAGACGATTTAAAATCACTGCATGAATGGATATAACTTGGATGGAGCAAAGTAAAATTATAAGGTGTCTCAATCGTGTAAAAGATAACCATAACATTCAAACGTTCATGTCTTATACGAACGTAACTCTATGCACGTGCATGCGTCACGCCCGGATTAGGACGATTATCCAGCGGGAGCGTTGGCGTGATGATCTCACGTCCAACGAGGGTGATCGAACTTGCGGCAGACCGGAGCATGACAACCAATGGATCGTCTTGACCTTTTGTTCGACATGATAAGAAGAATTTAAAATGCAAGTGATCAAAAATGTTTCGGTGGATAAGTTGGCCTAGAACCTGAAATAAATCATGCTTGAAGGTTTCGTAAACGAATAAATGAATCAGGTTGGACGAATTGGAGTTAAACTAAAGGTTTAGAATCGAATCTTGGCTTAGTGGACTAGACTTAAAATGGATAGGGATCCTATCAAAAATGTGTTTGGAGGGATAGACTATATAAATTACTAGGCTTGTCCTGCATCTTGGATATATCATAGAATTTTACTAAACGGACTCGTCCCCCATGTAAATAAACGTGTTATAGAGAGTAGAAAAATATGTGCTCGATGTTTAGAAATCTGAGTGAAATGAGCTAGGGTAGAATACCCCGTGTATGAACAATGGTTTGACCCTAGGAATTGGGGCGAGCATCGTGCTACGAATTTGTACGATGTATCGTGTGATTGAACTTGTACCTATGACCTTGTGAGCTGACATAGCAATTAGGTAGACGACTATGTGCTGAATGAATGAACATGTATTACCGACTTTTTCATATTGCTTGAACAAGCTATAAAACTGGGGCTACAAGACTTAGGGTTAGACTGGGAACGGTAACGTATGTTATGTTTGACCCGAACGGAGGAACGCTAGTCGGTAAACCGAATAGATCGTGCTTAACGGTAGTGCAAATACTTAAGATTGAGTTGGAATAGAAAATGATATGGAATTGGATTGACCCTATCGGAAGTATCCTTGTGAATCATAAAAACGAAAGAACCTTGAGATTTTCGTAAGTAGCTTATCCGATTTCACTATCTCTACGTTTGGTTGAATGCATATGTTTGAAGGACGCCTTGAACGTGGGCACGATCCAAGACTAAAGGATATGTGAAAATCGAGTGCTAAGACTTCGCTATCGCTAAGTTGGTTGACATGCATGTGTTTGAAGGACGCTTCGAATCCGTGCACGATCTAGACTCGCGATATGCCGATCTCGATGCTAGTGCAAGTGAATATCCACACGAACAAGTATAACGACTTATATAAGTTTGCCTCAGCCTTAGATCGTTAACCAAGATCAAATGAAACATACTCCGCGTTAAGCAACATGTCCCGCGCTAAGGCACAAATGAGACTAACTCAATATACACGCAACACGACGTAAGGATCGAGTAGGGTATTGTGTTCAATTAGATTTAGTGGTACTGATTGCTACGTACGGGATAGATTCCATAATACGATAGAACGGCCTTCGATCAGTAAGTCTCAAGGATGAGACTTTTTTTTAGTGGTGTATGATGTAACACCCCGTTCCGCTCAAGCAGACTGCCGATTCAAAAGGCAAAAGTGTAACGTCCTGACCCACTTTGCTTCGGCGAGAATACTCGTTTGAGGCAAAGGATATCCAGACTTGTCTCTTCAGGAGTTCGGCTTAGGCTTTCAAAGGCTCGCTCGGAGTATCGCTCAACCGAGGAGAATCATCGCTAAGGTGGGTGGCTACGGAGAACTTGTCTTTGCTTAGCCAGCACACTTAAAAATATGGAACGATACATGCCAGTCGCTAGGTGAATCACCCCATGCATGATAATAATAATACAAAGAACCTAGCTAAGGGAATAATTCCAACTTGTATTGCTTGTGCTAGAACATGGAAATGAAATATTGCTTATATTCAGACCCTCGCATGCTACCTTTGCCTTGTGCAACGAGACCCCGCTATGCCTCGAGTAGAACAATATATATAAATTCAGTAGTACATTGTTCACTCCCTACACTGCACGACCCTGGATTATGTCGCTCTGTATGTTTCCTTACGGTTTCACTCCTCGGCTTAACTTCGGGCCTGAGCCAACGTGAATGCTTAAGTTTTCAATATGAATGCATGCTTGCCTGCTTAGTATAGTTTGTACACATTGCCTCATTGAATGTTTGCTACATGAAATACCATGCCACATTCAAGAACACTATCGTGTATCGTGCATGCATTCGAGTTAGCCAGAAGACTATCAAATTATTCTTTTGTGCAATATAAACCTGCAAGTATCCTGGACCGTTTGGTCGGCAAAGGCAGTCCCTGCACTAGGGGAATGCATCAAGGCAAGTTTATATCTGAACAAAAATTATGTCAAGCTTACATCTGAATGATAATCATACCAAGTTTACCTCTGATTTAGAATCAGGTAAAGTAAAGAAAGAATCACAGCTCGTGGAGCAAATGCTCGGTTCAGAACAAAGAATCATGGATTATCATATCAAGTTATGGATTTGAAAGAGCCAAGGCTGCGTGTCGCGGACAACCTGTGCACAGGGGTAATAAATTGGTTCCGCGGTCGGTTGCCGGGGCACTGGGACCAATCCGATCCGGACGAAAAGTATGGAATAATCAGTATGTTAAAGGAGAAAATGGCATGTAGTGGGGATTGCCACCTGCGTTGTATTCCATTTTTATCCCGTGATTATAACTTGTCCTTTATGGCTATGCCAGCGACAATTGTTCATATAGATAATTCATCCTCGCTTAGTGGCTATCCGCATGCGAGTCATTGAATCGCGTCAAAGAGTAGCCTGAACAGCAGAATAAAATAATTATGAGACACTATACGAAATAGAAACATTGAACATCCTATCAACATATTTGATATTTCGTGTAACTCGTGTACTCGATACATAGTCTCGCCCACAACATTTGTGTTTGCATATGATATTGCCTATGAATGTTTCAATGCTCGTGTTTAAATTTAACTTGATTTGCCTTGGACAGGGAAGGACAAATGGTAAGTTGGCAAGTCTCGCCGTGTTTTCTCTTATATCGCACAGCACACTACCACACAGTTAGGCTATTCAAATCTTTGCCATGAAACTGATCCTAAGGCAACAAGAAAGACAACATAATAGTTGGTGCACGAAAACTATATTACGTGTTGGGATTTGTCGAGCGGGCGAGTAGCCTCCCCACCAGTGCATTCGTGTACTGATAATCCATAAGATTGTTTACAGGGTGCGGAAGAACCTCGTTCGGTGCGGATGCCTCCTTCGTGCGTGATAAGGCGTGGAGTTCACTCTGAAGCCTTGGAGTGTTGCATCCGGAATTGAAGCATATATACAAGACATAATGTTGTAACATCTCCTGTATATCATTCCACAAATGTAGCTACTTGGCACGCTTTTACTATTTCAGAGAGAGAGGCTTTAGCGACTTGTAATCTCGGCTATACGCCGCCTGTAACACTTGTTTATATCAATAAAGAGTTTGTTTTACTTCAACTTGTGTTATTAAATGCTTCCGCTATTGTCGACTCAGTGAACTTGTTACCAAATCACCTATGCGTTTATAATTCTGCTGCACTTGGACAATCTGTGCGACTTTATGGCTTAGTTCTCTTACCGCCAGCCAATGAACCACGGCCTTGCATGGGCGTGGCTCACGCTCGTGCGGAATCACGCCAAGATAGGCTGAAGCGATCGTCCCGCTGTAGCATTGGCACGGTGATTCTTGCCTAGCGGAGACGGTCGATTAGCCTGCGGGAGATCGGGGCTTGACAGCTTTAACAAGCCATAGAACTGGGGCAACAAGACTTGGAGTTAACAATACATAAACTTATACAATACTCTACTAATACTTACTAACATACCAATACATATATATATACATATAACTAACTAGTTAACAATATGTACATATATATAACTTACTAGTCTAATAATGAAACTAACTAACTAAAGCTATAAATCAAGGCTAACCCCTTTACCTTGTTGCTGCCCTTGTTCTTGCTGTGGCTTGCTGTAGTTGAGCTACTCTTACATTTGCTGTTGGGCTCTGCTGCAGTTGCTGCTAATGTTGCTGCTCCTCTTGCTGTTGTTGCACAGTTATTGTTCTTGCTGTTGTGCTGCAGCTACTGCTCTTGCTTGCTGCTAATGCTGCTTAAGCTGCTGCTCCTCTTGCTTTTGCTACAGCAGCTGCTGTTCTTGCTGTGCTGTTGTTCTTGCTGTTGTGCTGCTAAAGCTGTTATTCTCTTGGTACTAAAACTTGTTGCCCGACCCCCCTCTCACTAAACACAACACAACACTCACACTCACACACTCACATAGAAGTAAATATATATCTATGCATACCCACATATATAAATATATATCACTAACCAACACACATATATAAATATACACTCATATATGAATATATATCACTATACATACATATATGTAACTCTATATATATATATATATATATATATATATATATATATATATATATATATATGTAACTATACATATATACCACCACATACATATAGATCTATATCTATATAATATATATCACTAAGTATTTACATATAGCTAACTATACTAGTAATACAAATGAACCCCTATCTCTCATGACCACCAACACCTCAAATGAAATATAGATATATCCATAAATATATATATATATACATATATATCATACAATCATTATAATTATATTATTCTAATAGCTATTACCATGGCAAATTGAATTAAAATACAATAAAACAAACACGTAGAGTGTACCGCACCCGTATCACACTCATTCTATGATTTGCTTACAATACGGTTCCACCTCACAACCAAACGTATCTCGAAGGACACGAGCAAGTCTAAAATCATAATTATGAATAACACGAAGAACTAACTACTCAACTACGTATCCGTGTCAAAATGTGACATGCTCAAACCCCCTTGTCGGAAGAAAACCACAAAATTAACCCGTATCTCCAAATTATCGGGATACGGCCTACACGTATCCAATTATGGATACGATACTAGTCACACACAATCAAACACATGTCAATTTGGTCTAATTGACCTATTGACAAATACAAGATGTGCCAATCTCGAAATTCTCCTAAAATTAACACAAAATACTATATAACTTTCTCCATTGGCCTCCTATGAACCTAATTCCAATTCCTATAGGTAGTCTTAGTATATGGGGTGGTTCATAATGATTAAATCACAGATTTGGAGTCTAATTAGAGAGGGAAAACTGAATTGTACCTATTAGGAGATGGATTCCTAATAAAATTCCTAAATTGAGTGAAAAGAGCCTTCAACTTCTAGATCCTTGCTTCCTCCTTATAGATCCTTGTTCTAATAGACTCCAATAAAGAATAGAAAAGGAATTGGGAAGAAATTTGAGTAAGAATTGGCGTGGGAATGAAGAATTTAGAAGAGAAAAAAATTCTAGATCTAGATTTGGAATGACAAATGAGAGGAGAGAGTCTCTCTCCACCCCTATGGTGGCCGGCCCTTGTCCCTCCTCCAAGCTACTATAGAAAGTCTAAAATATCCCTTGGGGCTTGTCATAAAGAAATAATTAAGGAGAAAAGATTCTAGTCTAATTGGTTTCACTAATTAATTTATCCTCCTAATGAATGGGCTTACTATTGGACTCAATTCTAACTAGAATTAAATGTTGGTCCATGGATCTAAACTAAACTAGTTAGGTCTACTACACAAGTCTAAAATAAATCTAACATCCACAATAAATAATTAATATTTATAATATGCACAATATTTAATATAATAATCCTAAAATATAAATACCTATGCCAAATTACCAACTACCCTTAGTTGGAAAAGTGAGGGTGACAATCCAACCCACCTTAAAAAAAATTTATCCTCGAAATTAAGGAAGAAACTAATTACCAAAATAATCTATACAAGCAAGAAAGAATTATACCTCACGCCTCAAACAGATAAGGATATCGCTCGCACATCTCGGCCTCTCGCTCCTAGGTACTCTCTCCTGGCGAATGATGCGACCACACGATGCACACCAAAGGAATCATCTGGTTCCTCAGCACCTTCTCTCTCCGATCTAAAATCTCAACTGGCTGCTCAGGATAGCTAAGAGTAGAGCCCACTTCTATCTCTTAGTGATCCAATACATGACTAGGATCTGCCATATACCATCTTAGTTGTGACACATGGAACACGTTGTGCACTCTCTCCAATGCAGGTGGCAAGTCTAGTCTGTAAGCAACTGTACCGACCCTCTCGAGAATACTGAAAGGTCCAATGAATCGCAGATTAAGCTTTTCACCTCCACCAAAATAAATCGTGCCACGTGTCAGAGAAATCCTCAAGAAAACTAGACCGCCAACCTAGCATAAAATACAACCTTAGCACTCTAACAAAACAAACAATCACAAGTAATGCAAAACAAAATCTATACCTCAAACTGTAATGGTCTCCGGTGGCTATCGGCCCAATGTCGTTGTTTATCCTGCGCCACCCGAAGTCTATCCCTGATGAGCTTCACCTTCTCAGCTGCATCCACTGCCATCTCTGGTCCCAATAAGGCCCTCTCACCAATATCATCCCGTGATAACGGAGTACGGTATCTCCGTCATACAATGCCTCAAATAGTGACATCTCGATACTGGCCTAGTAGCTGTTGTTGTAGGAAAACTCTAACAAGTAAAGAAGATCCTCCCAAGAGTCTCCAAAATCTAAAACACAGGTGCATAGCATGTCCTCGAGAGTCTGAATAGTCATCTTCGACTTTCCGTCTATTTGAGGGTGATATGCGGTACTGAACTTGAGCTGAGTGCCCAAGCTAGCCTACAAACTCCTCCATAAGTGAAACATAAAGCGATTATCCCAATTTGAGACTATGCTCACAGGAACTCAATACAATCTGACTATATGACGCACATACATCTTCGTAATCTTCTCCGTAGATGTACCCACTTTGAATGGCAGAAAGTGGACTGATTTGGTCAACATGTCTACGATGACCCAAATTGCATCTTTACCTCCAGGAGAACGCAGAAGTCCTGAAACAAAGTCCATCGTCACATGCTCCCACTTCCACTCTGGAATGGATAAAGGCTGAAGGAATCCACCTGGCCTCTACCTATCCGCCTTTACCTGCTGGCAAACCAAACATCTGGATACGAAGCTAGCTACCTCCCGCTTTATAACATACCACCAAACATGCTCTCTCATGTCCCTATACATCTTGTTGGCACCTGGATGCATAGAGTACTGAGATCGATATGCCTCCTGAAGAATCTCCTCATATAATGCTCCACTCGACACACATAATCTAGTACCGTACCGCAATGATCCATCATCTGTAATACTAAAGTCCTCTGCCAACCCTATCTGGACCTGTGCTCTGATGCTCCTTAGAGACTCATCATCAAAATGTGCGGCTTTGATCCGGTCTATTAACTCTGACTTTACCTGAAGTCCCCACATCTGTGCTATAACTCCAGGAACTAATACCTCTATGCCCAAGCTATCAAGATCGGCCAATAAATGTCTGTCCCTCGTCAAGTACATAGATACTGGGTACCGGCTCAAGGCATCCGCGACTACGTTGGCCTTCCTTGGATGGTACTGCAAAGAAATATCAAAGTCTTTCATAAACTCCAACCATCGCCGCTGCCTCATGTTGAGTTTTTTTTGTATAAACACATACTTCAAGCTCTTGTGATCTGTAAAGATCTCTACCCACTCTCCATACAAGTAGTGTTTTCACAGTTTAAGAGCAAAAATAACTGCTGCCAACTCCAAGTCATGGGTAGGGTAATTCTTCTCATACGGACATAATTGCCTGGAAGTATAGGTAATTACCTTCCCGTTCTGTTGCAACACACAACCCAAGCCCTTACCTGATGCATCGCTGTATATAGAAAATTCTCATGCCCCTGATAGCAATGTCAATATTGGAGCTGTTGTCAACCGCTTCGTTAGCTCCTCAAAAGCAGATTGACAATCCTCAATCCAGATGAACTTTACGTCCTTCCTAGTTAGTCTAGTCATCAACACCGCAATCCTAGAAAAATCCTGAATAAACCTTCGATAATAGCCTGCCAGTCCAAGAAAACTCCTGATCTCTGCTACTGAACTCGGGGTAGACCATGACTCAACTACTGAAATCTTCTTTGGGTCTACTGAGATTTTGTCTCCTGTAATCACATGCCAGAGGAATTCAACCTTATCAAGGAAGAACTCACACTTTAAAAGCTTATCATATAGCTTCTCCTTCCCGAGGGTCTCCAGAACTATCCTCAGGTGCTTCTCATGCTCCTCTGGGGTCTTCGAATAAATCAATATATCGTCAATGAATACTACGACAAACTGATCCAAGTACTGATGAAACACCTTATAAATCAGGTTCATGACGAACATCGGGACATTGGTCAACCCAAACGGCATCACCAAGAACTCAAACTACCCATACCGAGTCTTGAAAGCTGTCTTCAGAATGTCTTCCTTCTTCACTTTCACCTGGTGGTACCCTGACCTCATATCTATATTTGAGAATACCTTCGCTCTGCTCAACTGATCAAACAAATCGTTAATCCGTGGCAACGGGTATTTATTCTTGATAGTGAGGTTGTTGAGTGCCCTGTAGTCAATACATATATGTACCTACCCATCCTTCTTTGGTACAAAAAGTACCGGAGTACCCCATGGTGATGAACTGGAACAAATGAAGCCCTTGTCCTGCAACTCATCCACCTGCTTATTCAACTCCGCCAGTTAGTTGTTGTTTACTCTATAGACGTGCTGTGATATTGGCTCTGCACCTGGCACCAAATCTATAGAGAACTCCATATCTCTGTCCGGTGGCAACCCCGACAACTCCTCCAAAAATACGTCCATATACTCCATAATCAATGGATGTGGCAGCTCCTGCTATTCTACCAAAGCTCCACAGAAGTCTGCTTCGCTCTGCGTTGCTGCTCCTCTGACGAACTCAAACTCTGGCTCTCCTGGCGCCTGAAACAAAACTCTGCCTCCACAATAATCGATACTAGCATGATGCCTACTCAACCAATCCATCCCGAGTACTATATCGTAGCTCGAAAGTGGCATTATGAGTAGACATACGCCCAACTCTAGGGCTCCCAAAAAAACTCTTCGGTCATTGCAAACATCACTGACCAGGATAATGCCACCCCCGGTCGTGATCTTGCAAGTTCTCGCCAACGGTTCAGACTCAAGATTATATTTTAGAGCAAAAGATACAAATACAAAACTATGTGAAGCACCAAAATTAAATAAAGCATGAACTGGAAAAGAATCAAGATAGACTGAACCTGAGATAACATCACCGACTGGCTCCTCCTCCTCGACGGTCAAGGCAAAAGCTCGCCCCCGTCGCTGGGCACCTCTCTACTACTGCTGGTGCTGAGTGAACTACTATTGTTATGGTGGTAGAGGAGGTCCTCTCTGTTGTCCCACTGGTGGTCTCGCAGGTGCTCTCTGTTCCTGAGCTCCGTCCTGAGCTGGACGAGCTAGAACTTTAGGACAAGCCCGCAACTGATGGTCTCCTGATCCGCAGAATAAGTACTGGCCCAATCTCATCCTGCATGTATCATATCCATTTCTTTGCTTCTTACAGATTATACAAGAAATAGCTGTCCTCTGGATCTGGTGCATCTGTTGTGCTGGTGCTCTAGCTAGTCCATGATACTGATGCCTCGATTGCTGGAAGTGCCTCTTGTGCTGCTGCTGAAAATGAGGCTGCTTTATTAGACCCATGTTGGTACTGGATCATCTTGTGTCCCTCGTCTACTTAAAGCCAAGCTCTAGATCATCCTCTGCCCTCTGTGCCTGCCTCAGAATCTTCTCGAAAGTAGCGGTGGGATCTTCATTCGTATGTGAATTGACTTTCCTGTTCAGGCTCTTCCTGAACTTCCTGGCTCTTTCTTGGGGTTCTGGCCCTCCAGAAAGTGGCCTAATCTGTAATACTCTACCGCATACTCATCTACCATTATACCTCCCTGAATAAGGTACTGGAACCGGCTCTATAGAGATGTCAAAGCCACATCTGGAAAAAAACTTTTCCTTGAAGAGATCTTTGAAAGCTTTCCAAGTAAGTCTTAGTACGGAGATCCTGGGGTCCATCCTGAACCAAGTTAATGCAATGTCGAACATCATGCTCCCCACGGCCTCTATCTACAACCTCTCTGGAATCTACGCCAGCCACAGGTTTCGCTCAATGTCTTATATCCAATCATCAGCATAAATGATCCCTTTAGTGCCTTTAAAGTCCTTCAGCCCCATCCTCTTTAAGTCTATGATGGTCCCCGACATCGGCTATTGTGGGGTGAACTGAGGTGGTGTCATCTGTGGCTGGACTAAGGCGGCTCTCTCAACTGTTGCAAGCACAATCTGGTGAGCATTTTTGATGCTCTGCCGCATAACCTTTGACTGACGCTGCTAAGCCTCTATCATCTACTGAAAGAACACAAATATCTACGTCTGATCGACTGCACATGGTGGGGGTGGAAGATCCTCTGAAACTGTCGGCACTGCCCTTTGTACCGGAGGTTGAGCACCCCTGTAAGCTGCTGCAGAAACGCCCACCTGGATCAGTGAATCCAACCTCTAGAATGTAGCTACTAGAACAGCGTCTGATGGTGCTGCCCTCACAGGCGACAAAGTGACTGACTGTGCTGACATGGCACCTGAGCGCTAGAAATGCGTCTTCGGCGGTATCCTGAAGATAGATTGAAACAAAGGAATCATTATTGAGTAAGATACGATATCATCAATGAAGGACAGAATTTTTATTCAAAGTAAAGGAAATATTCAATAGATAATGATAGCAAAACTAATATTTGGAAGTATTTCCTATTTGTGATTGAGTATACTCTCAGCCTAAATCTTATATCATAAAGCAAGGTCGTAGCAGTACTCTAGGTGAGCACTATTACGATATCGCTCTAATTGCGACTCTAGACCTGCATGGGCCACCACTAAAAACGTGTCACAATCCGCACCCGGATATTCGGGTACGAGTACGTGGGTACGCCCAGCCTACGCCACAACATCGACGGTAGAACATTGTCTGGGTCAATTCTAACTAACTAAACATCTCAACAATATATATATGGTACATGTCAATCATCTCAACTCCAAACGGAGGAACAATATGGTATCTCACAAATGTAACTATACTCAATCACAATGCAAACTAAGGAAGATAAAGCACGAATGGAATAACGAAGAAAAGAATCATGATACAATCCACAAGTCTGAAATAATATGCATGCCATGAATCTCAATAAAAGTCTAATACAAAACCACCAATTAAACTAAACCTTCTCAGGCTCTGGAACTAAGTCCTCCTGGTCTATAGGAGTATCCTCTAATAGTATATCCTCCTGTGGCCCGTGAAATGTAGGACACTGATCTATGAGCCAATCATCTAGAAAAATATATCCAGTCAGGATTGGAGCGAAGTACAAACCTCTGAAAGTAGTTTTAAATACATAATCGAGCATACAAAATAAATAATAGAAAAGAATACAAGATAACTAACAAAATAAAATAAACTAGAGTAAACATGTAATGTACTATAATGAGAACAAACAATATGAATATCTGCAATATAAAGGAATAACTGAAATCTAACTAATGTGCCATGGAATACAAGTTCATTATGTGATCGATTTAGGTTGAACACGAATACAATAAGGTAACTCGATTACAAGTGTGGTATGTAATCGACATGTACATAAATACACTGGGACTTTGATCACATAATCAACTCCTACTCCCCCATCCCCAACTAATACCAATAGATCCAATCACGATACGTTACGAACACGAATATGGGCACACTGAACACGAGCAGTGTGTGTATACGAATATAAGCATACTGAACACAAGCAGTGTGTGAATACGAAATACAATAAATTAATACCCAATACACACGATAAAATATATGTGAAGGAGTACCCGCTGAACATGGTAAGGGATAACATCTCCTGACAGGATCCATGTAATACCAGTCCGTGAAACCACTGTGTCGGAATCAAATATACAGTTCTAGAACATGAGATATATACACTATTATAAAATAAAAACTAACAGAGAAATATACTCGCCTGAGGTATTGAGCAAGGTGTGTCTCCAAGCTAGTGTCACACAGACCTATATATGGTATATTACATCAAAACAAGGTTTTGAAATGAAAATAAGTTAAACTAGTTCAATTTTACGTCATAAAACTATTTCTAAGTCAAAACAGCCAAACTAGATCAACTGTAGGTCAAACTAGCTATTTCAAGGTTGTATGAGTCCAACTCTAGGATATTAGGTCCATACACTATGTAAGTAGGCCATACTAGTATGCTAAGGTATTAGGATACCAACAAGGTACAGTATCATAAGATACGCAAGTTATTAGACAGGAAAATACTTATATATATATATATATATATATATATATATATATATATATATATATATATATATATATATATATATATATATATACAAGACAATATATATAGTACTCTTAGCTAACTAATGCTAAGTGGATACCTTGACTTTGAACCAACGTGGTATCACACCACCTACACACCCATCTTGATACTCAAACCCAATACCTTGAGTATCAACCAATACCTTGACATTATCTTGGTATCACAAGGTAATCCAGATTCTAATATATAATTAACTACTCATACACCTAACTACATACTAACATGCATAAACTTATACAATACTCTACTAACTACCTACTAACATACCAATATATATATATATATATATATATATATATATATATAACTAACTAGTTAACAATATGTACATATATATAGCTAACGAGTCTAATAATGAAACTAACTAACTAAAGCTATAAATCAAGGCTAACCCCATTACCTTGCTATTGCCCTTGTTCTTGTTGTGACTTGCTGCAGTTGAGCAACTATTGTATTTGCTGTTAGGCTCTACTGCAGTTGCTCCTGTAGTGCCTCAAATCCTGATCCGACCGGGATGTGCACTACGTAATTGGGCTTGTGGCTAGTCTGTCTGAGTCATAGCTTAGATCTTCGGCATCTTCTTGCCACGGACGAAATGCGATGATCCTTTCCAACTCATGGAAAGGCCTCTATTGAAACAAGTCCAATAGTTTTCGTGTTTGGTTGCTTGGTTTTCTTGATTTCCGCTTTGGGATTTTGATTTGGTGTTGCTTTCGATTTGCTTGGTTTTCGCTGCTGGTTTTATCGTTTGGAGCTTTGATTCTTGGGGAGTTCGGCAAGGAAGGATAGGCAAGATTCTAATTGGTGCTCGTGCTGTGCAGGTCCGCGTAACTGACGTTTGATCGTCGCTAGGCGGGAATCGTTGTTTCAGCTACCTTTTCCTTAACCAGTGAGTGGTTTGGACCCTTCTTTCCTACTTCTTCACGCCAACATCTTTAAATGTTTCAAACGTTCACTCGATGATGCCCGGTTGGACGCCTAGGAAATCCTTTGCCATAATGCATGCCAGCCACTAAGAAAGGAACAGGGGATTTGTAGACTAATATTTCTATATGCTTGCACACCTTATATCTGAGTTTGTTTATAATGGGAATTGGTTGTTGGTGGCGGCCTAGTGCCTCGGACGAAGTTTGGACCTATGGGATATCAAAATCGGAACACCGCGTTGAGAAAATATGAACTGTTGCATGAGATATATATTGCTGCTTAACTTCTTTAGTTTCAATCGATGCATTGTATGATATATGAATTGTTCATGCATTTGCATGGTCTGGGACAACTTGTGCACAAGGTTTGGCATTTCCTCGAAACGGCTTTCCGGGGCACTGGAACCGTATCGATCCGGAGGGAAATATTTGATTCGTGCTCCTCACGATGCATTACGGGACCTCCAGCAGGGCTTGCTACCCGGGCTGATAGGGTGCGCCGCTAATGCTTGAATATGTCCCTAAGGTGTCGATCACACCAATGACCGCATAGAATAGAACACATGCTAATTTATTGTCTTGTGCAGATGGTAAGTATACTTGTGTTTCGAGCAGGGAAGGCGTGCATCGGTTGAGTAAGCAATCGATGCACTGGGTTGATTCAATGTTATTTTCATTCCTATCAAAACATGCAACTGATATGAATTGAATTCACTTGCCTCTTTATAGAAGTCATCTTAATGCATGCTCGCCCCTAATAAGCTAGTGTCGATTTAGTCGAGTGGGTTCATCCCGCTCACCAGTACAAGTTGAGTACTGACCCACGTTGTGGGCAACTATTTCAGGCACTCAGACGGTGCAACGCTAGTGGATAGACGAGGAGGCATTAGGAGCACCTCTATTTTGAAGTATAGTTGGAGTCAGATCATTTTGGAGGCTTGGACTTTCAACTTATACAAGGGCGTAATGTATGAACGACGTGGACTATCTGATGGAGCGCGCCCTGCCTTTTGAGTTATCTTTTGTAATGCAAATCAAGTAGCCGAGAGGCGCATCAATGTAAACTCTATGTAAATTACTCTGAATTATCAATGAAAAAGCATGTTTCTTCCTGCACTGTGTTCAAATCTCTGTGAATGTGTTTTATAAAGTGTGTTTCAAAATGGGTTCCTATAACTGCAAGTTCTTGCCTTGTACGAGCGCAACTCCAGGCTCGTACGGCATCACGCCCCAAGCGAGGACGAATCGATTCCGTAAAGGATCAAGCGAGGACGACCGACCCTTTCGGGATCGGGGCGTGACATATTGGTATCAGAGCCTAGGCTTTACTTCCATGGGATTTCAAAAGATTATAAAGGAGTTTGATGCGCCTCTCAATTGAGTTGCGTTCGGCGTCCGCTGCATGGGAAGAGTCGCTTATACAATGAGCCCATAGATATAAAATCTATCATTTTTGGAGTGTTAACAAGTTACTCTCTTTTGTAGCCATGGCTAAGAAGAACACTGCAACTGCCAGCAGTGCTCAACCCATTCAGAGCGATCCAGCAAGCTCTGGAGAATCCGGAGGAGCGGGTTCAACCGGAATGGCGGAACGGCTTATGCACCTCATGGAGGCGCAGCAACAACAAGCTGTTACCCAACAGGCTAACACACAAGCGCAGTTTGCTTCTCATCAGAAGCAAATGGATACAATGATGCAACTGATTGCATCCCTGGTACCAAGCAACGGGACATCCGCAGCAACGCCTGTCACGCCGTCGGCCGTGGCGGTAGAAGACGAGTCAGAAGAGACTCAGCCTACAGCAAGGAACTCCTGCCGTGCAGCAGAGTTCACAAAAATGCATCCCCCTACGTTCAACGGACGAGCGGAGCCGGACGTGGTATTGGGGTGGATTGCTAAGCTGGAGGGACTTTTCAACCTGGTTGGCATCCGGGGATCCAAGCGAGTTGCCTGTGCATCGGTTCAGCTGGAACTGCGTGCGCATGATTGGTGGGAGGCAACGAAGCAAGGAATTTATGATGCCAATCCCAACTGTAAAATTACTTGGAAAATGTTCAAATCTGCCTTCATTGAACAATATATTCCCCGAGCCGTGAGTCAACAAAAAGAAGACGACTTCAGTAATCTGGTGCAAGAAAGTTTGTCTGTTGACGATTACGACTCAGTATTCGCTAAACTGGCTAAGTTCGCAGGGCACTTCTTGCCTAATCAGCAGGCGTGGTGCTATTGATTTCAGAAAGGTTTGAATGACGATTTGCGCAGGGACGTCATCAACCAAAAATGCCAAACATACAGTGAATGTTACGAAGCGGCTCTGAACAGCGAACGGATCTTTGGGCGCCCTCTCCCAAAGGCCGAGGTGCAAACCCCCCGTACCAATAACAATAAACGTCCTCATGAAACGGGAGGGTCTGGAGCACACAAGCGTTCGCATACGTCTGATAATAGGGGCCAATCCCAATCACTGAACTGCAGCCGGTGCGGCAAACGGGGGCATAAAGTGAATGAATGTCGGGTTCAAGGATGTTTCAAATGTGGTCGCCTGGGTCACAAACAGTTTAACTGCCGAAAGGGCAAGTCGAATCAGAATAATGGAAATTAAAACAAAGGGCCTCCAGCAAGTGATGCCAATGCTGTGCCAGTGAATCCACAACGCCAGGGTGCTCAGGGCCGAGTCTATGCATTGACTCGGGATGAGGCATCTGTATCCGACACTGTTGTAACAGGTACTCTACTATACCGAGAATTACCCGCTAGAGTCTTATTCGATTCAGGTGCTACGCATAGTTTCATATCTGCTGATTTTACTGTTGAGCATAAATTAGCTTCTACTGCTTTAAATATGAACCTCTGCGTAAGTACCCCTTCGGGAGTCGATATGCCCGCCCATGCGATCTGTAGGGATGGCTACATTTGCATCGGAGGAAGAAAGCTTTCCTTAGATGTCATTGTACTAGACATCAAGGATTACGATATTATTCTCGGAATGGACTGGTTGGGTGCTTGCCATGCAACAATCGAGTGCGCGAAGAAGCGAGTCGTATTCCGTCTACCCGGCGAGGCAGACTTCTACTATTCGTGCAGCGCTGCACCGAAGACGGCAATGGTGATATCAGCAATTTCGGCTAGGCGTATATTGCATTCGGGCTGTGAAGGGTACTTAGCTTCTGTTCGAGACACCCGGCGGGAATGTGCAGATGCAGCTCAGGCTAAAGTCATTGCAGATTTTCTCGACGTGTTCCCAGACGAGCTGCCTGGAATGCCTCCTGATCGTGAGATCGAATTCAGCATTGACACTTTTCCGGATTCGCGACCGATATCAAAGGCACCTTATCGCATGGCCCCAGCAGAGCTTAAGGAACTTAAAGTTCAGTTGCAAGATCTGTTGGACCGAGGATACATTCGTCCAAGCGTTTCTCCGTGGGGTGCTCCGGTGCTGTTCGTGAAAAAGAAGGATGGATCCATGCGGCTGTGTATTGACTACCGAGAGCTGAATAAAGCGACCGTGCGGAATCAGTACCCATTGCCAAGAATAGATGACTTGTTTGATCAGTTGCAAGGTGCAAGAGTTTTCTCTAAAGTTGATCTCAGGTCAGGGTATCACCAGTTGAAAATCAAATCAGAGGATATTCAAAAATCTGCTTTCAGAACCCGTTACGGACACTATGAGTTCCTCGTGATGTCGTTCGGCTTGACGAACGCCCCTGCAGCTTTTATGGATCTGATGAACCGCGTATTTCGACCGTTTGTGGATAAGTTTGTAGTCGTGTTCATAGACGACATACTAATCTATTCCAAGAATGAGGCGGAGCACAAGGAACACCTGAAGATCGTGCTGCAGACATTACGAGACCATCAGTTGTTCGCTAAGCTCAGCAAGTGTGAGTTCTGGTTGAACAGCGTGGCGTTCCTTGGTCATGTCATCTCGGCCGAAGGCGTCGCCGTAGACCCGAAGAAAATAGAAGCGGTGGTGGACTGGAAGCAACCTACGTCAGCCAGCGAAGTTCGAAGCTTTTTAGGCCTTGCGGGATACTACCGTAGGTTCGTAAAGGATTTTTCTAAACTGGCCTCGCCTATGACTCGCCTTACTCAGAAAGGGATTGCATACGAATAGGGTGATGACTGCGAAGCCAGCTTTCGGGAACTTAAGCGGCGTCTTGTTTCAGCTCCGATCCTTGCACTTCCAGATGGGGTAGAAGAGTTTCAGATATACAGCGACGCTTCAGGACTCGGCTTAGGGTGTGTGCTTATGCAGAGGGACAAGGTAATATCGTACGCCTCCAGGCAACTGAAGCCGCACGAGAAAAACTACCCGACGCATGATCTGGAATTGGCGGCAATTGTGTTTGCTCTGAAGTTGTGGAGGCATTATCTTTATGGTGTTGCTTGCAAAATCTTTACCGATCACAAGAGCCTCAAGTATCTATTCACCCAGCGGGAATTGAACCTCCGGCAGCGGCGTTGGCTAGAATTGATTAAGGACTATGACCTAACGATCGCGTATACACCGGGCAAGGAAAACGTCGTTGCTGATGCTCTGAGTCGGAAGCACGTGGGCTCGTTATCTATAGACAACCGTTTACTTCGAGATCTTGAGGCGATGGGCATCGAATTTCGAGTTCGGCATCAAGGAGTGCAGCTGGCACCACTCCATCTTGAACTGGGTTTACGTGGTAGAATCAAATCAGCTCAGGAGGACGATCAGTTCTTAGCGAAGGTGCGCGGATTGATCTCGGCGGGGAAGACGTCTGATTTTGTGGCAGGCGAAGATGGGGCCTTACAGATGAAAGGAAGGCTATGTGTTCCTAGCGACCCAGAACTCCGAAGGGAAATTATGGCGGAAGCACACTACGCGAAGTATTCTTTACATCCGAGGAGCACTAAGATGTACAAGGACTTGCGCGGGACTTTCTGGTGGCACGGTATGAAGCCGGATGTGGCGACCTTTGTGTCACAGTGCATGGCCTGTCAACAGGTTAAAGCTGAACATCAGAGGCCCGGCGGGGAGCTTCAGAACCTCGCTATTCCCGAGTGGAAATGGGACAACATCACTATGGATTTTATTATGGGATTTCCGAAGACGCCACGGGGGCATGATGCGATTTGGGTCATAGTTGATCGTTTGACCAAATCAGCCCACTTTCTTCCCATAAAAGTTACTTGGAGCGTCGATCGGTTAGCACAAATTTACATAGATGAGATTGTCCGATTACACGGAGTACCTGCCTCAATCGTCTCTGACCGTGACGGACGCTTCTTATCTCGTTTCTGGACTAGTCTACAAGCTGCTTTGGGGACCAAGCTACAGTTCAGTACCGCATATCACCCGCAGACTGACGGACAGACAGAGAGGACAAATCAGATACTTGAAGATATGTTACGGCTGTGTGCTATTGATTTAAAGACTAGTTGGGACACGCATCTTCCATTGGCAGAGTTTGCGTACAACAACAGCTACCAATCAAGCATCCAGATGGCACCGTATGAAGCACTATATGGGCGAAGGTGTCGATCTCCAATCTGTTGGGACGAAGTCGGCGAGCGGCAGGTACTCGGGCCAGAGCTGGTAGAGCAGGCAGTTGAGAAAGTTCGCTTGATTCGGGAAAGACTCCGCACAGCACAGAGCCGACAGAAAAGTTATGCTGATGCTCATAGAAGGCCTTTGGAATTCTTGGTCGGGGATCATGTCTTCTTGAAAGTGATACCGATGCGAGGTGTGATGCGTTTCGGCGTAAAGGGCAAACTGAGTCCCCGGTTTGTCGGCCCCTTCGAGATACTAGAACGAGTGGCAGCTGTGGCGTACCGGATTGCATTACCTCCCGCCTTGGCTGAAGTGCATGACGTATTCCACGTTTCCCAACTCCGAAAGTATGTGCATGACCCTAGTCATGTGGTTAGCTTCGAACAATTGGAATTGCGTACGGATTTGTCATACTCAGAGGAGCCGGCGCAGATTCTGGATCGTAAGGAAAAAGTACTTCGCAACCGTACGATGTCCTTGGTTCGCGTGCTGTGGCGGAACCATTCTGTTGGAGAATCAACTTGGGAGTTAGAATCGGAGATGAAGGAGAAGTATCCTTCATTGTTCATTCAGTCGGAGGTAGGGCCTTGTTCTTACGTTTCGGGTCGGCCTTGTTCTTAAGTTTCGGGTCAAAACTTTTTCTTAGTGGTATATTATGTAGTGCCTCAAATCCCGATCCGACCGGGATGTGCACTACGTAATTGGGCTTGTGGCAAGTCTGTCTGAGTCATAGCTTAGATCTTCGGCATCTTCTTGCCACGGACGAAATACGATGATCCTTTCCGACTCATGGAAAGGCCTCTATTGAAACAAGTCCAATAGTTTTCGTGTTTGGTTGCTTGGTTTTCTTGATTTCCGCTTTAGGATTTTGATTTGGTGTTGCTTTCGATTTGCTTGGTTTTCGCTGCTGGTTTTATCGTTTGGAGCTTTGATTCTTGGAGAGTTCGGCAAGGAAGGATAGGCAAGATTCTAATTGGTGCTCGTGCTGTGCAGGTCCGCGTAACTGACGTTTGATCGTCGCTAGGCGGGAATCGTTGTTTCAGCTACCTTTTCCTTAACCAGTGAGTGGTTTGGACCCTTCTTTCCTACTTCTTCACGCCAACATCTTTAAATGTTTCAAACGTTCACTCGATGATGCCCGGTTGGACGCCTAGGAAATCCTTTGCCACAATGCATGCCAGCCACTAAGAAAGGAACAGGGGATTTGTAGACTAATATTTCTATATGCTTGCACACCTTATATCTGAGTTTGTTTATAATGGGGATTGGTTGTTGGTGGCGGCCTAGTGCCTCGGACGGAGTTTGGACCTATGGGATATCAAAATCGGAACACCGCGTTGAGAAAATATGAACTGTTGCATGAGATATATATTGCTGCTTAACTTCTTTAGTTTCAATCGATGCATTGTATGATATATGAATTGTTCATGCATTTGCATGGTCTGGGACAACTTGTGCACAAGGTTTGGTATTTCCTCGAAACGGCTTTCCGGGGCACTGGAACCGTATCGATCCGGAGGGAAATATTTGATTCGTGCTCCTCACGATGCATTGCGGGACCTCCAGCAGGGCTTGCTACCCGGGCTGATAGGGCGCGCCGCTAATGCTTGAATATGTCCCTAAGGTGTCGATCACACCAATGACCGCATAGAATAGAACACATGCTAATTTATTGTCTTGTGCAGATGGTAAGTATACTTGTGTTTCGAGCAGGGAAGGCGTGCATCGGTTGAGTAAGCAATCGATGCACTGGGTTGATTCAATGTTATTTTCATTCCTATCAAAACATGCAACTGATATGAATTGAATTCACTTGCCTCTTTATAGAAGTCATCTTAATGCATGCTCGCCCCTAATAAGCTAGTGTCGATTTAGTCGAGTGGGTTCATCCCGCTCACCAGTACAAGTTAAGTACTGACCCACGTTGTGGGCAACTATTTTAGGTACTCAGACGGTGCAACGCTAGTGGATAGACGAGGAGGCGTTAGGAGCACCTCTATTTTGAAGTATAGTTGGAGTCAGATCATTTTGGAGGCTTGGACTTTCAACTTATACAAGGGCGTAATGTATGAACGACGTGGACTATCTGATGGAGCGCGCCCTGCCTTTTGAGTTATCTTTTGTAATGCAAATCAAGTAGCCGAGAGGCGCATCAATGTAAACTCTATGTAAATTACTCTGAATTATCAATGAAAAAGCATGTTTCTTCCTGCACTGTGTTCAAATCTCTGTGAATGTGTTTTATAAAGTGTGTTTCAAAATGGGTTCCTATAACTGCAAGTTCTTGCCTTGTACGAGCGCAACTCCAGGCTCGTACGGCATCACGCCCCAAGCGAGGACGAATCGATTCCGTAAAGGATCAAGCGAGGACGACCGACCCTTTCGGGATCGGGGCGTGACAGCTCCTAATGTTGTTGCTCCTCTTGCTGTTGCTGACAGTTGTTGTTCTTGCTGTTGTGCTGCAGCTGCTGCTCTTGCTTGCTGCTAATCCTGCTACTGAAGCTGTTGTTCCTATTGATGTTGTTGCAGCAGCTGCTGTTCTTGCTGTGCTGCAGTTGAGCTACTCTTGTTGTTGTGCTGCTGAAGCTGTTATTCTCTTGGTACTGAAAATTGATGTACCCCCTCTCACTGAACACAACACAACACTCACTCAATCACTCACACACTCACATACAAGTAAATATATATCTATACATACCCACATATATAAATATATATCACTAACCAACACACATATATAAATATACACTCATATATGAATATATATCACTATACATACATATATACATATATGTAACTATATATATATATATATATATATATACATACCTCCACATACATATATACCATATATATATATATATATATATATATATATATATATATATATATATATATATATATATATATATATATATATATATATCACTAAGTATATACATATAGCTAACTACACTAGTAATGCATATGAACCCCCTATCTCTTATGACCACCAACACCTCAAATAAAACATAGATATATCCATAAATATACATATACATATATATCAAACAATTATTATAATTATATTATTCTAATAGCTATTACCATGGCAAATTGAATTAAAATACAAGGAAACAAACACGTGGAGTGCACCACACCCGTATCTCACTCATTCTATGATACGCTTGCAATACGACTCCACCACACAACCAAACATATCCCGAAGGACACGAGCAAGTCTAAAATCATAATATGAACAACACGAAGAACTAACTACTCAATTATGTATCCGTGTCAAAATGTGACATACTCAAACCCCCGTGTCGGAAGAAAACTACCAAATCAATCTGTATCTCCAAATTTTTGGGATACGGCTTACACGTATCCAATTGTGGACACGACACTAGTCACACATAATCAAACATATGTCAATTTGCTCTAATTGACCTATTGACAAACACAAGATGTTATAATCTCAAAATTCCCCCAAAATTGACACAAAATACTACATAACTTTTTCCATAGGTCTTCTATGAACCTAATTACAATTCCTATGGGTAAACTTAGCATATAGGGTGGTTCCTAATAATTAAATCATATATTTAGATTCTAATTAGAGAGAAAAAACTGAATCGTACCTATTGGAAGATGGATTCCTAATAAAATTCCCAATTGAGTAAAAAAAAGCCTCCAATTTGTATATCCTTGCTCCTCCTTGTAGATCATTGCTTCCTCCTTGTAAATCCTTGTTCTAATAGCCTCCAATAAAGAATAAGAAAGGAATTAGGAAGAAATATGACTAGGGATTGGTGTGGGAATGAAGAATTTGGAAGAGAAAAAACTCTAGATCTAGATTTGGAATGATAAATGAGAGGAGAGGGAGTCTCTCTCCACCCCTATGGTGGCCGGCCCTTGCCCCTCCTCTAAGCTACTATGAAAACTCCAAAATACCCCTTGGGGCTTGTCATGAAGAAATAATTGAGGAGGAAAGGTTCTAGTCTAATTGGTTTCACTAATTAATTCATCCTCCTAATGAATGGGCTCAATTCTAACTAGAATTAAATGTTGGTCCATGGATCTAAACTAAACTAGTTAGGTCTACTACACAAGTCTAAAATAAATCTAACATGTACAATAAATAAATAATATAATAATTAATATTTATAACTTGCACAACATTTAATATAATAATCCTAAAAATACAAATATCCATGCCAAATTACCAACCTACCCTTAGTTAGAAAAGTGAGGGTGGCAATAGTCATGCAAGCAAACCATATTTGATTTGTATCTTCCGGACACGAAATACCATCCGAGCTATTTCCCAAAATCCAAGCACGATATACTATAATCGCTTTAGCGATAAACTGATAAGGTTTCTATCGGTTACCATTCTAAGTCTAACTTATACTAATCTGAACGATATCCCAATCTCGTTTGCAAACTTGCTCGCAAGAAAGGGTCTTGGTGCGTGATACTCAATACAACTTAGATGAAAGGCTATATGCATAGCTAACCATCTGAACGATATTCTATCTCACATACTAACCAGCTGGGTAATCACGTATAGGTATTCGGGTTCGTATATAACTTATCGATTCTAACACTAGTCTATTCCAATAAAGTCTAACACAAGTAGGAACAAGGGTCTTTGCATTCCAGTTCAAGCAATCATATCAATCACATGCACTTTTAAAATTATTTAGACTCATTTGAAATTATTTAGACTAATTGTATGGAACATCCCAACGGGTCAACGAGAGAGATTGTATGCACATAACCCACGAACGAGCTTTTAAAACTGAGAAAATCGATAAGAAGTCCAAAGACGTAATACCGTGCTCTGATACCAATATGTCACGCCCCGATCTCCCGCAGGAATCAGTCATCCCCGCTGGACGCGAATCACCGCGCCAGCGCTCCCGCGAGACGATCTTTCCCATCTGGACATGATGCCGCACGAGCACAAGTTTCGCCTGCGCAAGGCCATAATCCGTTCAGGCGAAGAAATAGCTAAGCCACAGAGTCGCACATATATTCTGAATGTAGCAGAATAAGAACCAAACAGGCACTTGGTAACAAGTTCACAGAATAGTTATAGCGGAAGCATTGAATGAACACAAGTATGAAACAATAACAAGCTCTATATTGATAATCAAGAATTATTACAAGCTGCGCTAGACCGAGATTATAAGTCGCTCAAGCTCTCTCTTCCTCTCTAAACAATAAAGGCGTGCCAAGCAGCTTACAACTTGGGATGATACATAGGCGATGTTCTAATATTATGTCTTGTATATGTGCTTCATGCTCCGGATGCAACACTCCAAGGCTCCAGAGCGAGCTCCATGCCTTAGCGCGCACGAGGGGACACTCCGCACCGAAGAGGTTCTCCTGCACCTTGCAAGCAATCTGGTTGGTTATCAGTTCGTGAATACACTGTTGGGGAGGCTTCTCGTCCGCTCGACAAATCCAAACACGTTATATAGGTTCCATGCACCATATATTAAGTTATCTTTCTAGTCTTGCCTTAGGATCAGTTTTATGGCATAAAATACAAAGCCTAACTCGTGTGGCAGTACACCGTGTGATAGAAGGGTAACACGGCAAAACTTACCAACTTACAATTATTCCTTCCCTGTCCAATGACACAACCAAGTTAGCCAAACACGAATATATGCATATATTAAAATCCAAGGAATCGCATAGCGAACACATGCATACTACAAGTGTGTTCCTTAATCAGGTGCACGAGTTTGCTTAAATTGTGAAACACAAGTAACTTTGTTACTCAAATTCAGGCGTGTTACCCAAGTTATTCAAATGATTATAAAACTCAGGCTACACAGATTACTTGTTCATTTCTCAGGTTACTAAAATTCAGTTTTCTTAGATGCAATGCAATGACTCGCACGCCGTAACCGAGCCTGACTAAATCTATATGAACGGGTCACTGGCCTACACACCATTATGGACATAGTCGTAAATAAGACGGTGGTCCTAGTGCCCCGACAATAGACTAAACTTATCCGTGCTAGCTACAACTAGTGTGACTACCAGATTTCCTCCTAGGCTGGATCGGTCCCGGTGCCCCGGCGCCCCGGCCGTAGGAAATCAAGCTTGTGCACAAGCGTTTGCGACCAAGCGAGTCTCTTTTATTTGTTCTTTCTTTTTCTCTTGATATCTTCTTCTTCTGAGTAAATGGCAATGGTTGTAGACGCAGGTAATAAGCCTCGCTACAAGCCATCCCAGGTCATTCCTGACTCATTGGTTATTTGCATCTTTCTTTATTACGGACTCCTCGAGCCATTCTTTTAGTGCCATTCTCTTAGTGCCATTCATTTTAGTCATTCTTTACTTGTATCTTTTACTTTTATGTTTTTTATCAACTTTGTAGCTCCCGGTATGGGAACTACCCTGGCAACCCAACAGTCCCTAAACTGTTCCACATTTTCTATTACTTTGCTCGGAATGACTATTTTGATAGTCTTCCCGCCTCAGGTGAGTGAATCATGTTTCGTGTTGTGTTTCACACCGTGGCATGAATCTACGAGACTAGCATTAAAATAAGACAAGTGAGTACTAGTTAGCACATGAAGTAGGCAAGCATCGAAACCATAGAAACATAAACCGACACGCTAGCACGAGTCTAACATGGTTAGTGCGAGGATTAAAACCGTACAGGGATATATCGAGCGACATAATCCATAAGGCAAGTAGTGTAAACAAGTGAAACAGTGCACTACAAAGAGTATCTAATGATCTACTTGAGGCATAGAGGGGTCTACTTGCACGAAGCTAAGGTAGCATGCGAGGGTCCGATTATAAGGCAAGTTTTATTTTCATGTTCTAACACAAGCATTACAAGATGGGATTATTACCTTAGCTAGGTGCGTTGTATTCTTTATTAGCATGCAATGGGTGATTCACCTAGCGACTAGCATGTATCGTCCATATTTTTATGTGTGCTGGCTAAGCAAAGATAAATTCATCGTAGCCACCCACCTTAGCGATGATTTGTCTCGGTCGAGCGATACTTCCAGCGAGCTTTTGAAAGTCTAAGTCTGAAATCCTGAAGGGCCAAGTCTGGAATCATTTGCCTCAAATGAGTCTTCTCGCTGAGCAAGGCTGGTCGGGTCGTTGCACTAGTGTCGTTTGAATCGGCTATCCGCTTCAACGGAATGGGTCGTTACAATCGGGGCATGATAGACTCAGGTGCTTCAGTACACGTATCTGACAATAGGGCACTATTTTCTACTTACACAACAGGCGACTGTAGAGTGTTAAAAATGGGCAACGAAGATGTGTCCAAAGCTGTTGCTATTGGAGATGTGCATTTGAGGACGTAGACGTGTGCAGTTCTTGTTCTTAAAGATGTTCGTCATGTCCCTGATATCTGTTTCAACCTGGTGTCGGTTGGAATGTTGGATGACGAGGGTTTCTTCAATCTCTTCAGAAATGATCAGTAGAAACTTTCCAGAAGTTCGATGGGGATTGTCAGAGGAAGCAGAAAGTCCAGACTCTATTATATGGAAGGGAGCGCACATGTGACACGTGAGGTGAACGCGACTACTGATGCGTCTACCGAGTTATAGCATAGGTGGCTTACCCATATCAGCGAGAAGGGGATGAGCTACTTAGTGAACATGAAGGTAATTTCGGGGCTAAAGTCTACAAAGTTGGAGAGATGCACGCACTGTTTGGCGAGGAAACAATATAGGGTGTCTTTCCAAAGTCACCCAAATTCGAGGAAGTCGGCGTTGCTCAAGTTGATTCACTTGGATGTCTGCGGTCCTATGAAGGTAAAATCTATTGGTGGTTCTTCTTACTTTGTAACTTTTATTGATGATTATTCCATGAAGGTTTGGGTCTATGCCTTAAAGACCAAAGATCATGTGCTACCCACTTTCAAAGAGTTTCAGGCCTCTATTGAAAGGGAGACGGGCAAGAAGTTGCTATGTGTTCAGTCTGACAACGGTGGCGAGTACATTGGTCCCTTTGATGCTGATTACAGAGAGCAAGGGATACTATACCAGAAGACTCCATCCAAGATACCTCAGCTCAAGGTATAGCGGAGCGCATGAATATCTCGCTGATAGAGAGTGTACAGTATTTGTTGTCAGAAGCAAACTTGTCAGACAGCTATTGGGGTGAGCCACTTTACACAGTTGCTTATGTTATTAATTTATCTCCTAGTGCTTCTTTGCAGGGTAATGTGCCTGACAAAGTATGGTACGACAAAAAGCCGTCATACAATCACCTGTGAGTATTTGTTTGCAAGGCCTTCGTGCATGTACCAAAGGATGAGAGATCCAAACTTGAGTCAAAGATGAGGCGGTGCATCTTTGTCGGCTACGGTCGGGATGAGTTTGGCCATAGACTCTATGACCCAGTGGAAAGAAAGCTCTACAGAATCATGGACGTGGTATTCGTCAAGGATCAGACCATAACCAACACTCAGGATTCTGAGATGCCTTTTGAGGCTGAGGAATTGCCTGAGTTATAGTCATTTTGCTTCGAGCAATTTCTAGAGGATATCACAGAGGATCCATTTATAGGGGAGCCAGTACATGGGGTTGCTCCCAACCATGACCATCAGCCAGCTGATGGTGGTCAGGGTGACCCTAAGGAGGATGAGCATGCCGAGGAGGCAGTTCCTGAAGGGAAGGAGGCTGTTGATATATAGCCGGCACCAGTGGTTCCATTGAGAAGGAGCGACAGAGAGCGTCGACCATCTACGAGAAACTCACCGGGTGAGTATGTGCTACTAACTGACGGGGGAGAGCTCAAAAATTTTACAGAGAACACATGCAGGAGTGGATGGAGACTATGCAGGAGGAAATGAGTTTCTTACATGCCAAATCTACTTATGATCTGGTACAATTTCCAAAGGGCAAGAGGGTTTTAAAAAATTGATGGGTGTTCAAAGTGAAGCAGACAAATGATGCTACTCACCCTCGATACAAAGCAAGGCTGGTAGTTAAAAGCTACGGTCAGCGGAAGGGCATGGATTACGATGAGATCTTTTTGTCAGTCGTCAAGCAGTCTTCTATTCGGATGTTGCTAGCATTGGCAGCCAATTTTGACTTAGAGGTCGAGCAAATGGATGTGAAGACGACATTTCTCCATGGTGATCTTGAGGAGGAGTTGTACATGGAGCAGCCAAAGGGATTCTTTGAGAAGGGCAAGTCACACTTGGTTTGTCGATTGAGGAAGAGCTTGTTTGGTCTGAAGCAGGCTCCGAGGAAGTGGTGTAATACCCCGTTCCGCTCAAGCGGACTGCCGATTTAAACGGTAAAAGTGCAATGTCCCGACCCGCTTTGCTCAGGCAAGAATACTCATTTGAGGCAAAGAATATCCAGACTTGTCCCTACAGGAGGTCGTCTTAGGCTTTCAGAGGCTCGCTCAAAGTATCGCTCAACCGAGGCGAATCATCGCTAAGGTAGGTGGCTACGGTGAACTTGTCTTTGCTTAGCCAGCACACTTAAAATATAGAACGATACATGCTAGTCGCTAGGTGAATCATCCCCTGCATGCTAATAAGTGTCACGCCCCGGTCCCGCAGGGCCGTTCGTCCCCGCTTTGGTCCCTACGGAACCGATCGTCCTCGCACGGGCGTGATGCCGTGCAAGCCTAAAGTGCGCTTGCACAAGGCCAAAGCTTTGAACAAGGGCAAGTAAGCTATTAAATACTGAAGCAGCGGCACGCATATATTGCAGAAAAGTAAAGAACACAATGGTACAAGAAACAAGCTCTTTTATTGATATTCAGAAGTGTTACAAGCGGCGCATGGCCGAGGTTACAGATCGCTCAAGCACTCTTTCTCTCGATTACAATAACACCGCTCCATACATTATGTCCCTCTATACAAAAGCAGCTCAAAGGAGGCACAATCTCGATGCGGCTCGAGGCATCGACTCCAGATTTCCGGTTCCTTGGGATGAGGCACGGCTATCGCTTCCTGGACGAACGAGCACCTGAGAACAAGCAAACTGTTGGTGGGTCAGCAATTTATGCAAGTACTGGTGAGATAAAACAACTGAACAGAAGCTACACCCCCTGAAACCCACACTAAGTAGACTTGTGGCAAAACATTGCATTACTAGTGGTCTTGCTAGTTTTACCTAAGTTCGCTTCATGCAGTTCTAGCAGAGTCGTATTACATCTTTTGAAACACATGTTAGAAACCAGTTTTGCATACTCGATACTCAAGCATCCTAGCAACGCCCCAATATCCCGCAAGCTCAATTGTCCCCGCTGAACGTGAATCACCACGTTATAGCTCTCCCGCAGGACAATCGTTCTTATCGGGACGTGCGCAACATGCATTGTGTATCATAATCTAACTCTTTTGGGGCAAAGCTTATTTAGCAGAATGAGCATATCGAATTGAGGCAAACATATCAAGTGGACTGTCATATCTTCAAGCATTTAAGGCAACATATCTATATACATGAAGTACTACCAGAAACTCAATGGTGCAGACTAAATGAATAAGCAGGCTTATGTATAAACTCATATTTCTTACCCACGGTCGAGCGGTTATCCCTGCAGTAGACACACAAGTTAGTAACAAATTGCATAACATAAAGCATACAGTTCTCTAGTTTCTTGTTCGTCCCTGCATCAAACAGTTAGGTATGCAAGAAGGCTAGCCTAGCATGCGCCCTAACTACATGATGGTCCCCTCCACGGGATTAGCAGTTGGGACGTACAAGCCCATCTCACTAATAGACAAGTCTACCCTCCCGTAAGTAAGGACGTTCTCGCCTCAGGGTATCTAGATCTCTTTCCGGCCGAACGATCCCCAGTGCCCCAGGGACCGCCCGAGAGATAATCCTTGTGCACAAGTTGTCCTGACCAAATGCATGAATGCAAGCCCTATCAGAAAATATGCTATCATGCAACTGATGAACAATGCATACACAAGTCTATCTCTTCTTTTCTCTTTTCTCGTTACACATAGCCTAATAGCCACACCCTCCCGTAAGTAAGGACGTTCATGCCTCAGGGTGGACTATTAGTCTAAATCACAAGTTCACGCCATTCACCAAGTTTATCTTTTCACAAGCCAACAATAAAACATATTCAAGCAAGCTAACTCATTAAACAAGTAACAAGCAAGAACAGTTCTTATAACTCTAGCATGCAAATTCTATCTCTTGTGGACAAGCATTTAAGTATTCTAGTCTAGCATACGATATCAAGAATAAGTGCAAGCAATCCTTTTAACTCTTGTTATTAGCAAGCAAGGTTCTATCTCATTTAGACAAGCATTTATATTCTCTAGTTAGGCAGCGGATTCGTTTCAAATGACAAGCTATGTGAGTTCTCTTATTAGCATACTGAGTCGGTTCTATCTTTCTTCTTATGAAACAATCTTATTAAGCAACAAACATTCAAAAACTCAGGTTCATTATTAAGGCATGCGAGAATCAGAGAATGCAGTTCTGCCCACTCACTTTGATTAATCGGTCGGGAACTCTCCGAGAAGACTTCCGTTCGAGCAAGCAAGTCGATCCCACTTGTACATAGCGCCGACGCGGAGCGGGGCACTACATACTTACCCACCAACAAAGAGTTTCGTCCTCGAAACTCAAGGAGAAACTCACGAAACCAACAAGCAGCGATAGTCCTCATCCCTCACCATCCCAAATCAAAACTCAGCAATCCAAAAATCACAAATCATATCTCAAGCAATGAAAACAAATCCAGAAAACTTTTGTGGCCATCTTTGAGAATATTTATGGACTTATTGTATGGAACGTTCATTGCAGCACAATCATAACTCAGAGTCGGAGGCAACGAAATGGGCAAATAATCGAGTCGCTCTGATACCATTATGTCACGCCCCGGTCCCGCAGGGCCGTTCGTCCCCGCTTTGGTCCCTACGGAACCGATCGTCCTCGCACGGGCGTGATGCCGTGCAAGCCTAAAGTGCGCTTGCACAAGGCCAAAGCTTTGAACAAGGGCAAGTAAGCTATTAAATACTGAAGCAGCGGCACGCATATATTGCAGAAAAGTAAAGAACACAATGGTACAAGAAACAAGCTCTTTTATTGATATTCAGAAGTGTTACAAGCGGCGCATGGCCGAGGTTACAGATCGCTCAAGCACTCTTTCTCTCGATTACAATAACACCGTTCCATACATTATGTCCCTCTATACAAAAGCAGCTCAAAGGAGGCACAATCTCGATGCGGCTCGAGGCATCGACTCCAGATTTCCGGTTCCTTGGGATGAGGCACGGCTATCGCTTCCTGGACGAACGAGCACCTGAGAACAAGCAAACTGTTGGTGGGTCAGCACTTTATGCAAGTACTGGTGAGATAAAACAACTGAACAGAAGCTACACCCCCTGAAACCCACACTAAGTAGACTTGTGGCAAAATATTGCATTACTAGTGGTCTTGCTAGTTTTACCTAAGTTCGCTTCATGCAGTTCTAGCAGAGTCATATTACATCTTTTGAAACACATGTTAGAAACCAGTTTTGCATACTCGATACTCAAGCATCCTAGCAACGCCCCAATCTCCCGCAAGCTCAATTGTCCCCGCTGAACGTGAATCACCACGTTATAGCTCTCCCGCAGGATAATCGTTCTTATCGGGACGTGCGCAACATGCATTGTGTATCATAATCTAACTCTTTTGGGGCAAAGCTTATTTAGCAGAATGAGCATATCGAATTGAGGCAAACATATCAAGTGGACTGTCATATCTTCAAGCATTTAAGGCAACATATCTATATACATGAAGTACTACCAGAAACTCAACGGTGCAGACTAAATGAATAAGCAGGCTTATGTATAAACTCATATTTCTTACCCACGGTCGAGCGGTTATCCCTGCAGTAGACACACAAGTTAGTAACAAATTGCATAACATAAAGCATACAGTTCTCTAGTTTCCTGTTCGTCCCTGCATCAAACAGTTAGGTATGCAAGAAGGCTAGCCTAGCATGCGCCCTAACTACATGATGGTCCCCTCCACGGGATTAGCAGTTGGGACGTACAAGCCTATCTCACTAATAGACAAGTCTACCCTCCCGTAAGTAAGGACGTTCTCGCCTCAGGGTATCTAGATCTCTTTCCGGCCGAACGATCCCCAGTGCCCCAGGGACCGCCCGAGAGATAATCCTTGTGCACAAGTTGTCCTGACCAAATGCATGAATGCAAGCCCTATCAGAAAATATGCTATCATGCAACTGATGAACAATGCATACACAAGTCTATCTCTTCTTTTCTCTTTTCTTGTTACACATAGCCTAATAGCCACACCCTCCCGTAAGTAAGGACGTTCACGCCTCAGGGTGGACTATTAGTCTAAATCACAAGTTCACGCCATTCACCAAGTTTATCTTTTCACAAGCCAACAATAAAACATATTCAAGCAAGCTAACTCATTAAACAAGTAACAAGCAAGAACAGTTCTTATAACTCTAGCATGCAAATTCTATCTCTTGTGGACAAGCATTTAAGTATTCTAGTCTAGCATACGATATCAAGAATAAGTGCAAGCAATCCTTTTAACTCTTGTTATTAGCAGGCAAGGTTCTATCTCATTTAGACAAGCATTTATATTCTCTAGTTAGGCAGCGGATTCGTTTCAAATGACAAGCTATGTGAGTTCTCTTATTAGCATACTGAGTCGGTTCTATCTTTCTTCTTATGAAACAATCTTATTAAGCAACAAACATTCAAAAACTCAGATTCATTATTAAGGCATGCGAGAATCAGAGAATGCAGTTCTGCCCACTCACTTTGATTAATCGGTCGGGAACTCTCCGAGAAGACTTCCGTTCGAGCAAGCAAGTCGATCCCACTTGTACATAGCACCGACGCGGAGCGGGGCACTACAATAAGAATCCAACACACCTAGCTAAGGGAATAATCACAACTTGTATTGCTTATGCTAGAGCATAAAAATAAAATATTGCTTATATTCAGACCCTCGCATGCTACCTTTGCATTATGCAACTGGACCCTGTTTGTCACGCCCCAGTCCCAAAATACGTAGGACTAGGACACGTAAGCATGCTAGCCACATGTTATATGAAAACTCCAATATATGGAAACCATAACACATGCGTACGCTGTATCATGAACAATAATTCATAAGTGGTACAAACTATCATAATTCACAGTGTATAATCTAATCTCATCCACAGAAATCAAATGGAAATAAATAACCAATATCTATAAAACTAGATCTCAATCTAAAGTATCTAAAGATGATAGTCGGATTGAAACAAATCCACTACAGAACTAGAATATAAAATAAATAAAATAATATACAACAACTAATAATTATGAGGCTCGAAGAGAAGACCTCCTCAAATAATAGTAGCCATTCCGGGTCTGCGCTCCTGCGAATACTCATGAACATCTACACCTGAAAAGGGACCAGGTCCTCAGAGGGACATAACAAGATACATAGAAGCATGCCATAAAGTAAATACTGAATAAATAAAGGGGTGTACTAACCATCTAAGTGAATGCAATGTGAGGACAACTTTGGTACATATGGGTAGGCGTAGGCATAACGTCCAACGTTCTCTAGAGTGTGGTATCTGTAAAATCACCAAGTAACGTCCAACACTCTAAGGAACGTGGTATCTGTAACGTCCATCATTCCGAAGAATGAGGTATATGTAAAATATATACGTTCGTATCGCTTCAAAGAATGCGGTATCTGTATAAAGGAGGTGGGTGTCCCATACGCCTACTAGTCGTCCTCCCCGCCCAATGCAAATATACAAGTCGCGAACACGACGTTGACATCACGTACTATAATGCAAGTCTCTATAGAAATAAACAAGTAAGCGAAATACCGTCACACCGATGGCCAGTCGAGAATGAGGCACGCGTCCCTACATGTACTCACTCTGTGACGTGCAATGATACGTGTCAAGGCCTAGGGAGTCATACCGATAACTCCACAACTTTAGGTGGGTCTACTAGACTCTAGGTCAGACACAAGTCCTAACGTCAACGCCTTCGTTGACTGCACCCGAGTCTCTCTCGGACGCGCACAATTTATATAATCTATTGGTGGTGCTTCTATATATGGCAGTCTTCTAAGACTTCATATGGTCACAGGTCAACGTAACTACGGGATATCCGTGGTTACACTCGGGTCACCTAGTACATATATATAAATATATATATTATTATCTAGCATATAACATTAATATTATAATATATGTATATGTATACCAATTAATTACATATATAATATATGTATATACACTAATTGAATTCATATACTATATATACATGCCAATACATACATACTAAATTTACATATGTATACTAAAATAAATAAATATATATATATACATATACCAAATTGAATAATATGCGCATACGCGTACGTATGCGTATGCGAGTCACTGGGTTCACCGACACGGGTCTCAAGTGATCAACATCCGATGAATACGTTAAATCCTAATATTTGACACATACGTATATGAAATCACGAAGGAGGGGAACATGTACGAACCTTGGCGGGCATGCACGGGATCGACGATGCCGACGATGACGATAGTGACGATGATGATAACGACGATGACGACGATGATGACGACGAAGGCAATGGTGATGGCGATGATAACGACCATGAGGGTTATGAAGATGAGATGATGATGGGTTGATGATAATGATGTGTTTGGGTTGATGATAATGATGATGATGGGTTAATGATAGGGTGATGATGGGGTGATGATGATGGGTTGATGATGATGATGAGTTGATGATGATGATGATTAGAATAATAATGATGATGATGGGGTATAATGGTGGCTGACCGGAGTCCGGCGGGGAGGTGGTTGAACAGGGAGAGGAAGGAGGAGGTGGTCCAGGGAGTCAGGTGCAGGGAGGTGTTATGGGTGGTGGTGTTTCAGTCGAGGGGAGAGGGAGGTCCGACATGGTGGCTGCTCAGGGAAGAGGTGGTCGGGAAGAGGCTCGGCTGCGGCCTTGGTGCAGCGTCAGGCGGGTCGGGAAATATGTCCGGCGTGACGACGTGCAGGCGGCCGGAGAGGGAGATGGCGAGATGGGGAGGAGAGGAACGTGGAGGTGAAGTCGACGAGAAGGTCGGAGGAAGTGGAGAAGGAGAACGGGGAGCAGTGGAGGATGAATCGAAGAAGGAGGTGGTGCAGAGAGGAGAAGGAGACGCTGGTGGTGGTTCTGGGTGGTGAATGGTTGTGTTCAGGTCAGCTCCGCCGAGTCGTCGAGGAGTACAGCGGTCGGAGTGGGAGATCCGGTCGACGAGGTGGCTCGGTGAGGTTCAGCGGGGTGCAGCGGGAATGGGGTCGTGACGGCTGGTAGTGGGGAGTGCAGCCGCGTCGGATGTGCTTGGCATAAGGCTGTGGGAGGATCCGGTCGACGAGGTTCGACAGGGATGGGGAAGGAGAGAGGAGGTGAACTCGGGGAGAGGGCCGACAGAGCTCCGACGAGGTGGGGGAAGAAGGAAGAGGATGCACATGGAGGGGGTGATGGTGTTCGGCTAGGTATTGGTTGATTTTGGGTTTTGGTGAAAAATAGAAAAATGAAAAAAAAAGAATAAAATTGTATATTTATACATGTGAACTAGGATTTTGTTGACCTAGGAGTGGGCTTGGTCAACACCTCTTGGGGTTGGGCCTTGGCCTCACATAGGGATGTTTGGAGGGCTATATATTTATATTGTTTTAAATACAAGGATAGATTTAAATGTGGGCGATGTTTGTGCGTTGCACATTCTAAAAATTATGGAAAAAATTCATGTGAAGGGAAAAATGAGTTTCTTCATGTATTGTCCAATGGTGTGGATACCTTATTGTATTTTTGCATAAAAGTGCCCAACAATTGGAAAATTGCACAAAGATGGAAATTGGATTAAATTAATTAAATTTAATGCGCAAGGTGCTCTTGAATTAATTAGAAGTACAAGGGATTAAAATTAGGTGGGACACAAGTGTCATGGACATAGAAGAATCAGAGTATAATATTATCATAAATTGGGCTGCACGAAACGGATCAAGGTTGTGTCTCCAATTTTGATTGGAACGCACAAGGATACAAAGTTGGAATTTATATGGAATTAAATATAAACGTCCGCGACGAATATTGTGCGACTAAAATGTAGCACAAGATAGCATAATTATAAGTTACACAATGGTCAGAATAGAAGGCGGGTACGTCTAGGACAAGGGTGTAAAATTTGTAGGAAGGCAATGGCTAGTGAGGTGCTCCAATTATCGAAGCAACGGTAAGGTGCACTAGGTGATATAAATATTGTATAATTAAATAAAATGTCGTGTCTTATTTCTAATTGGATTCTAATTAGCCCTAATATCTCTATCTAAGCCAAGTAGGTCTAATTTTCGGTGAGGGGGTTTACACTGCTATATCTCGAATAGAACGATATGAATATTTCACTCTTCGTTGTGCACTTCCTTACTGCTGCACTACACGACCCTAGACTATGTAGCTCGGGAAGTTTCCTTACGGTTTTACTACTCGGCTTACCTTCGGGCCCGAGCTAACGTGAATGCTTATGGATGCGATGTCTGTCTGCTTATAAGTTAACTCGAATGTTGCCTAAACTCAATGTTTGCCACACAAAACTTATGCCACAATCGAGAACACTATCGCGTATCGTGCATGCATCCGAGTTAACTAGAAGACTATCAAATAGCTCTTATGTGCAATTGAACCTGCAAGTATCCGGGATCGTTAGGTTACCAAGGCAATTCCCGAACCAGGGACATGCATCAAGGCAAGTAATTCAAAAAACAAGAATCTTGTCAAGTTATAGCTGAATGATAATCATATCAAGTTTACCTCTGAATGAGAATTAATCAATCATATCTCGTGGAGCAAATGCTCGGTTCAGAACAAGAATCAAGGATTATCATATCAACTTATGGATTTGGAATGACTCAGACTGCGTGTCGCGGACAACTTGGAATCAAGGGGGATCTTCAGATCTCGTTCCACGGACGGTTCCGGGGCACCGGGGCCGATCCGATCCGGATGGAACTAACGTTTAGTCTCATACATCTGGACGGGATTGTTTTGTAGCCACTCATAAATCTTTTGCTGTATACCATCCTCGTCATCGACTATAACTCGTCCTTTATGGCTATGCCAGCGACAATTATTCATATAGATAAGTCATCCTCGCTTAGCGGCTATCCGTATGCGAGTTATTGCATTGCATCATGAACATCCGAAATATAGTCTCGTTCACAACACAGTGTTTGCATATGTTATTGCTATGAATGTTTATACATGCTCGTGTTTGAAATTAACTTGGTTTGCCTTGGACAGGGAAGGACAAATGGTAAGTTGGTAAGTCTCGCCGTGTTTCCTTTATATCGCACGGTGCACGGCCACACGAGTTAGGTTTTTCATATATGCCATAAAATTGGTCCTAAGGCACAACTAGAAAGACAACAAAGTAGTTGGTGCACGGAACCTATATTACGTGTTTGGGTTTGTCGAGCGGGCGAGTAGCCTTCCCACCAGTGCATTCAATGTACTGATAATCCACCAGATCATTTGTAGGGTGCGGGAGAACCTCGTTCGGTGCGGATTCCTCCTTCGTGCGTGCTAAGGCCAGGAGTTCACTCTGAAGCCTTGGAGCGCTGCATCCGAAACTGAAGCATATATACAAGACATAATATTGGAACATCGCCTGAACATCGCCTGCACAATCATTCCACAAAATGTAGCCACTTGGCACGCTTTTACTGTTTCAGAGAGAGAGGCTTGAGCGACTTGTAATCTCGGTTATACGCCGCCTGTAACACTTGTTTACATCAATAAAGAGTTTGTTTTACTTCAACTTGTGTTATTCAATGCTTCCGCTATTGTCGACTCAGTGAACTTGTTACCGATCGCCTATGCGTTCATAATTTTGCTACACTCGAACAATCTGTGCGACTTTGTGGCTTAGACCTCTTACCACCAGCCAATGAACCACGGCCTTGCACGGGCGCGGCTCACGCTCGTGCGGCATCACGCCCGGATGGGTCAAGCGATCGTTCAGCGGGAGCGCTGGCGCGGTGATTCTCGCCTAGCGGGGACGGCCGATTAGCCTGCGGGAGATCGGGGCATGACAAGTGGTACAGGAAGTTTGAGTCGTTTATGGGGGAGCATGGTTATGCACGGACGACGTCGAATCACTGTGTATTTATGAGGTACTTTGCCAAGGATGATTTTATCATTTTACTGCTCTATGTTGATAATATGCTACTAGTGGGTCAGAATGCCACTAGGATAGCAGAGTTGAACCCCCAACTGGGCACGGCCTTCTTTATGAAGGATTTGGGCACAACGAAGACTATTCTTAGGATGGGGATCAGCGAGAGGGAGAGAGAGAGAGAGAGAGTCCAAGCTGCTACACTTGTCCCAAAAGAAGTACATCTACCGGGTACTTCAGCATTTCGGGAAGGATGGGTCGAAGAAAGTGAGTAACCTCCTTGGGGCATACTTTAAGATTCACTGAGGAGCAGTGTCCATCTATCGAGGACGAGAAGAAAGATATGGAGCGGGTTCCATATGCCTCAGCTGTAGGGAGTGTCATGCCCCGATCTCCTGTAGGCTAAATCGACCGTCCTCGCTATGCGAGAATCACCGATCCAGCGCTCCCACAGGACGATCGCTTCGACCCATCTGGATGTGATGCCGCACGAGCGTGAGCCGCGCCCATGCAAGGTCGTGGTTCATTGGCTGGCGGTAAGAAGTCTAAGCCATAGAGTCGCACAAATTGTCCGAGTGCAGCAAAATTATGAACGCATAGGTGATCGGTAACAAGTTCACTGAATCGACAATTGCAGAAGCATTGAATAACACAAGATAAAGTAAAACAAGCTCTTTATTGATATAAACAAGTGTTACAGGCGGCACTTAGCCAAGATTACAAGTCGCTCAGATCTCTCTTTCTCTGAAGCAGTAAAAGCGTGCCAAGTGGCTACATTTATGGAATGATTTAGAGATGATGTTCCAACATTATGTCTTATATATGTGCTTCTGTTCCGGACGCAACATTCCAGGGCTTTAGAGTGAACTCCTGGTCTTAGCAAGCATGAAGGAGGCATCCGCACCGAACGAGGTTCTCCCGTACCCTGCAAACAACCTGGTGGATTATCAGTACACGATTGCACTGGTTGGGAGGCCACTCGCCCGCTCGACAAATCCAAACACGTAATATAGGTTCCATGCACCAACTATTATGTTATCTTTCTAGTTGCCTTAAGATCAGTTTCATGGCAAAGATTGAATAGCCTAACTCGTGATGGCAGTGCGCCGTACGATATAAGAGAAATACGACGAGACTTACCAACTTACCATTTGACCTTCCCTGTCCAAGGCAAATAAGTCAATTTAAGCACGAGCATTCATAATGAAAACCAAGGCAATATCATATGCAAACACGAGTGTTGTTATATCATAATCGTTCAGGTGTTCAGTTGTTCTTTTGATGTGATGCAATGACTCGCATGCTGATAGCCGCTAAGCGAGGATGACTTATCTATATGACATGTGTCGCTGGCATAGCCATAAAGGACTCAATCCCAGACGAGAATGGAACGCAACGAAAGCACAAGAGGCGCTACGAACCATATCGCCCGCACACGATGGACTGCACACGAAGTTCCATCTGGATCGGATCGGCCCCAGTGCCCCGGTGACCGTCCGTGGAACTATACCTCGTTTCCGAGTTGTCCGCGATATGCAATTATTGGTCTTCCAATTTCACGAGATACACGAGAACACGAGTACACGAGATGCTTGAATCCTGATTCTTCTCTGAACGAGAATTGTGCCACGAACTATATTTCCTGAATTGCTTGACATGATTCTAGTTCAGTGAACAACTTGCCTTGATGCATTCCCCTGGTGCGGGGATTGCCTTGGTGACCTAACGGTCCCGGATACTTGCAGGTTCATTCTTTCACGGAACGACAATTATATAGTCTTTCGAGAAAAACTAGATGAATGCATGGCATGCACAACATTACAGGGTCTTGGCATAGTTTATGCGACAAGCATTGAAACGAGACAATATATATAAGCAGGCAAGCATGCATTTGTATTAACATATCCATTCACATTAGCTCGGGCCCGAAGGTAAGCCGAGGAGTGAAACCGTAAAGGGACTTACCGAGCGACATGATCTAGGGTAGCATGCGAGGGTCTGAATATAAAATATTTCAATACCATATTCTGACACAAGCAATACAAGTTGGGATTATTCCCTTAGCTAGGTGCATTGTATTCTTATTAGCATGCATGGGGTGATTCACCTAGCAACTATCATGTATCATTCCATATTTTAAGTGTGCTGGCTAAGCAAAGACAAGTTCACCGTAGCCACCTACCTTAGCGATGATTCGCCTCGGTTGAGCGATACGTCGAGCGAGCCTCTGAAAGCCTAAGCCGAACTCCTGTAGGGACAAGTTTGGATATCCTTTACCTCAAACGAGTATTCTCACCTGAGCAAAGTGGGTTGGGATATTGCACTTTTGTCGTTTGAATCGGCAGTCCGTTTGAGCGGAACGGGGTATTATATCATACCCAACTCAGAAAAAGTCTCGTCCTCGAGACTTACTGAGGGCAAGTCGTACTATCGCATTATGGAATCTATCCCAAGCGTAGCAATCGGTACCACTAAATCCAATTGAACATAATCTCCTACTCGGTTCTTTCGTCGTGTTACGTGTATGTTGAGTCAGTCTCATTTGCGCCTTACCGCGGGATATATTGCTTAACGTGGAGTACATTTCAATCAATCTTGATTAACGATCTAAGGCTGAGGCAAACCTATACAAGTCATTATGCTTGTTCATTTGGATATTCACTTGCACTAGCATTGAGATCAGCATATCGCGAGTCTGGATCCTGCACATATTCGAAGTACACCTCTAGCATGAGCACACCAACCAACTTAGCAATAGCGAAGTCTTAGCACTCGAGTTTCACATTTTCTTGAGTCTTGGATCGTGCACACGTTCAAGGCGTCCCTTAAACATATGCATTCAACCAAACTTAGAGATAGTGAAATCGGACAAGCTACTTGCAAAAATCTTAAGGGTTTGCACAGGTCGGCACAAAGGCCTTAGCATCACGATTTCATACAAGCAATCACATTATTCTAATACGCTTTTTGAAAGTATTTAGACTCATTGTTGGAACATTCCGTTTGGGACATTGAGAGAGAGTGTGCACATAACCCACGAACGAGCTTTCAAAACTGTGAAAATCGAAACGAAGTCCAAAGACGTATAAGCCAGGCTCTGATACCAATATGTCATGCCCCGATCTCCCGCAGGCTAAATCGGTCGTCCCCGCTAGGCGAGAATCATCGTGCCAGTGCTCCCGCGGGACGATCGCTTCGACCCATCTGGGCGTGATGCCGCACGAGCGTGAGCCGCGCCCGTGCAAGGCTGTGGTTCATTGGCTGGCGGTAAGAAGTCTAAGCCACAGAGTCGCACAGATTGTCCGAGTGCAGCGGAATTATGAACGCATAGACGATCGGTAACAAGTTTACTAAATCGACAATAGCGGAAGCATTGAATAACACAAGTTGAAGTAAAGAAATCTCTTTATTGATATAAATAAGTGTTTCAGGCGGCGCTTAGCCGAGATTATAAGTCGCTCAGATCTCTCTCTCTGAAGCAATAAAAGCGTGCCAAGTGGCTACATTTATGGAATGATGTAGAGACGATATTCCAACATTATGTCTTGTATATGTGCTTCTGTTCCGGACGCAACGTTCAAGGGCTTTAGAGTGAACTCCTGGCCTTAGCACGCACGAAGGAGGCATCCGCACCGAACGAGGTTCTCCCGCACCCTGCAAACAACTTGGTGGATTATCAGTACACGAATGCACTGGTGGGGAGGCTACTCGCCCGCTCGACAAATCCAAACACGTAATATAGGTTTCGTGCACCAACTATTATGTTGTCTTTCTAGTTGCCTTAGGATCAGTTTCATGGCAAAGATTGAATAGCCTAACTCGTGATGGTAGTACGCCGTGCGATATAAGAGGAAACACGACGAGACATACCAACTTACCATTTGACCTTTCCTGTCCAAGGCAAACAAGTTAATTTAAGCACGAGCATTCATAATGAAAACCAAGGTAATATCATATGCAAACATGAGTGTTGTTATATCATAATCGTTCAGGTGTTCAGTTGTTCTTTTGATGCGATGCAATGACTCCCACACGGATAGTCGCTAAGCGAGGATGACTTATCTATATGACATGTGTCGCTGGCATAGCCATAAAGGACTCAATCCCAGACGAGAATGGAACGCAACGAAAGTACAAGAGGCGCTACGAACCATCTCGCCCGCACACAATGGACCGCACACGGAGTCCCATCCGGATCGGATCGGCCCCAGTGCCCCGGTAACCTTCCGCGGAACTATACCTCGTTTCCAAGTTATCCGTGACATAAAATTATTGGTCTTCCAATTTCACGAGATACAGGAGAACACAAGAACACGAGTACACGAGATGCTTGAATCCTGATTCTTGCTCTGAACGAGAATTGCTCTACGAGCTGTATTTCCTGAATTGCTTGACATGATTCTCGTTCAGTGAACAACTTGTCTTGATGCATTCCCCTGGTGCGGGGATTGCCTTGGTGACCTAACGGTCCCAGATACTTGCAGGTTCATTCTTGCACGGAACGACAATTAGATAGTCTTCCGAGAAAAACTAGATTAATGCATGACATGCACAACATTACAGGGTCTTGGCATAGTTTAAGCGACAAGCTTTGAAACGAGACAATATATATAAGCAGGCAAGCATGCATTTGTATTAACATATCCATTCACATTAGCTCGGACCCGAAGGTAAGCCGAGGAGTGAAACCGTAAAGGGACTTACCGAGCGACATGATCTAGGGTAGCATGCGAGGGTCTAAATATAAGCAATGTTTCAATTCCATGTTCTAACACAAGCAATACAAGTTGGGATTATTCCCTTAGCTAGGTGCGTTGTATTCTTATTAGCATGCAATAGGTGATTCACCTAGCGACTAGCATGTATCATTCCATATTTTAAGTGTGTTGGCTAAGCAAAGACAAGTTCACCGTAGCCACCCAACTTAGCGATGATTCGCCTCGGTTGAGCGATACGTCGAGCGAGCCTCTGAAAACCTAAGCCAAACTCCTGTAGGGACAAGTCTGGATATCCTTTGCCTCAAACGAGTATTCTCGTCTGAGCAAAGTGGGTTGGGACATTGCACTTTTGTCGTTTGAATCGGCAGTCCGCTTGAGCGGAACGGGGTGTTACATCATACCCAACTCAAAAAAGTCTCATCCTCGAGACTTACTGAGGGCAAGCCATACTATCGCACTATGGAATCTATCCCAAGCGTAGCAATTGGTACCACTAAATCAAATTGAACATAATCTCCTACTCGGTTCTTTCGTCGTATTACGTGTATGTTGAGTCAGTCTCATTTGCGCCTTAGCGCAGGACATATTGCTTAACGTGGAGTACGTTTCAATCAATCTTGATAAACGATCTAAGGCTGAGGCAAACCTATACAAGTCATTATGCTTGTTCATTTGGATATTCACTTGCACTAGCATTGAGATCAGCATATCGCGAGTCTGGACATTGCACTTTTGCCGTTTGAATCGGCAGTCCGCTTGAGCGGAACGGGGTGTTACAGGGAGTCTCATGTATGCTATGGTGTGTACTAGGCCAGACATCGCTCACGCAGTTGGCACAGTTAGCAAGTATACTTCCAATCCTGGAAGGATACATTAGAGTGCGGTCAAGTGGATTATATGATACCTTCAGGGCACTGCCGATTGGAGACTTTCTTTCGGTGGTGATGAGCCGAAGCTGATTTGATATACCGACGCTGATATGACTGGAGATGTAGATACGAGACGATCGACTTCTGGCTATGTGATGATGTTTGCTGGTGGAGCTGTATCGTGGCAGTCGCGGTTGCAGAAGTGTGTTGCCTTGTCGACGATAGAGGGAGAGTACATTGCGGCGACGGAGGCTTGCAAGGAGTTGTTATGGATGAAGAAGCTGTTGCAGGAAATTGGGATAAAGCAAGAGCAGTACTCTTTGCTTTGCGATAGCCATAGTGCAATTTACCTTGTGAAGAACCAGACATTTCATAGCCGGTCCAAGCACATTGATACCCGGTATCATTGGATACGGGATATGGTTGAAAAGAAGCAAGCGGCGCTTGTGAATGTTCATACGGATAACAACAGAGCATGCATGTTCACAAAGATTCTTCCAAGAAAAATTTTAAGTGCTGCAGGTGGATCGTCGGGATGACGACCCCTTCCACATAGTTATGAAGGAAAAGATTTGTTGGAGTTTGTGGGGTTCCCAACCTATGTGAAAAATATCCCGGAGTTTCATTCAGTATTCTTACATATAATAGGAATACCTCAATAGATTTGGATTTAGTATTCCTACAAAAAATATGAATATGTCAATGGATTTAAATTTGGATTGAGTATTCCTACATATAATAGGAATATGCCAATGGATTTGGATTTTGTATTCATATATATAATAGGAATACTAGTTGTGGTTTGAGGCTATATATATTAGGTGTCTTGTAGTCCTAAAATATATTTCAAAACATTGCAATGAGAGACGAGTATTTTTACAACATAGGAGAGAAGAAATAAAGGATTGGAGGCCGTTTCGGAGAAGAAGATCAATTTGGAATATTTTTTTCATTCTTTTTTTTCTTCATGGTTGTAATCTATTTTCTGTTCCAAAGAGTTGTGGTGATCCGTTTAGATCGATGAAAAGTTTGTAAGAAGTCGATGTATTTCTTATTCCATTAGATGAGATTTTTCAAGATTGGACTCCAATCGTTTAGTAAATTTTTTTCCACAAGAATTTTTCATGTCAAAAATTTTCGTATCTGCGATTTATGATTGACGTTTTTGGTTTGTACATTTTTTCTCGATTTTCTCGCTGGTTTGAAAAATGGTTTCCGCGCTTACGTTCCTAACACGTAAGACATGACCAATGGATCAGTCAGAGAGAGAGAGAGAGAGAGAGAGAGAGAAACAACGAACAAAAGGAGTGGAGTCCAGCTCAATGTTACCACCACTTTCTCCTAAAATTTGCATCAGCAGCCACCACATGATTCCAGCTCAACTGTGACATCCCTGCCCACCACACCACTTCCTTCCTTCCTTTGCGTACATTCAAAGCAAGTAAAGGTTTCAAATATCTGCCAAAACCGGTACCTGGATTTCTCAAACAAATATAAGTATATGCCAAAACCGAAACCTGGATTTCTGAAACAAATATAAGTAATCCACAAAGTGTCCAAATATAACACCCAATATATGCTATGCTATGCTATTCTATGCTAGGGGAGGAATATTTAGATTGATGGATGAATTACAAGAATAGGTCAAGAGTATCGTCCAATCTATTATATGGAAATACATATAATGCTATCACTATGTGATGTAATTTAATTGCAATAATTTAATTGCACTTTACTACTGATACAGATGAAACCCATGATACCACATACAACGCAATCAAAAAAAGTTGACCAGGAAAATGAAAGAAGATGGTCACTATTAATAACACAACACCTGGACGATTTACTATTTCAAGAAGGACATTCATACTTCGCCCTCCCTCACTCCCTCCTCCCTCCTTTTCCTTGCATCTTTTTTGATATTTTTGATTTCGGAACAAAAACATTCTTACCTTCACTGAAGCAGCCCTCTATCTAGGCTTTCCATTAGCTTCGTATTTTGTACATCGTTAAGCACTTTGATGATAGGGTAAACAAAATAATTGACCACCCCGAAAACTGAAAGCACGATACTTTTTTTTTTTTATCTACTTGAACCTATTTTGGCCCAAAATCCAAATTTTCCCACTGGAAGGGCGCAACAGAGCCAATTTGTGGCGATCCACGGAAGAACAAGCAGACGCAGACACAGACTGCAGCAATTGCAAGCATCGAGTGCACGTAAGGCCGTGCAAATAGCCCACGACTGCGAGCCATTCTTTTGTTGTGTGTTATCTCCACGAGGGCACACTGAGCACAAGATTTTACTTTTAGGGCTCGGCTGGTACCTGTCCTCGCTGCTGTTCCTTCCTCTATCCAGGACTTGTCCATCGTAATCTCCGTGTTTCCAACATCAATTGAAACTTGGTGGTTCTTCCTATCAGCAAGCTTCCTAGCTACCAGTTGGTTGTAAGAATGGTTGTTTCTTTGTGAAGCATACATGTATGGGGTCTGGCCATTATCATCATGTATTGAATTCCAGCAGTTCAGGCCAATCTAGAAGACAACCAAAGACATAATAAAAAGATGTCAATGGATCACAACTACAGTTATTGTTATCAATGACAAAATATAATGGAAGTTCATGCACTTATGGATGGGTAGGTACAGTTATAATTGCTGTTCACAACCATATCAATGGCAAGAAATACATGAAGAACTTCATGTACTAGGGGATGAACATTCTGATGCCTGAGAAGAAAAGGCGATACAAGTTTAGGGTAGGAGTTACAGTTATTCACAACCATATGTGCTTATGGATGGATGGGCATACAGTTATAATTGTTCAAATCCATATCAATGGCAAGAAATGCATGCAGGGAGTTCATGTAATTAAGGATGAGCATTCTGGTGGCTGAGAAGAAAAGGGGATACAAGTTAGGAAGGAGTGATGTTACCTCTTGAGGATCATTTGTCAGCTCGTCGACCATGTCCTCGGAATCCTGGGCAGATGCAGCTAAATGCAAGGGCGTCAGTCCACCAGGGCCAACAGAGTTCGGGGGGAAAATGTACATATTTGAAGCACCATCGCCAGTATCACCCCTGAATACAGAGTAATTGACTAGCAAGTCAACCATTTTCCGGCACTTCCGCTTCACTGCTCGGTTCAGTAACTGGATCTCAAGAAGCATTTCCAGTGACTCCTGTGCCAAGGCATCACTCTTCAAGCTTCTTTCCACGAGTGTGTCCAGAAGCATTCTAATAAGGGCAGACCAATCTCGTTCGACTGAGAATGTGAAGAGAAATTTGAACCGCAAGCAGGAGAAGTCCATGGAGCAACGCGTTGGGGTATTCAATCTTTGAAAAAGCCAACCAAGTTCGTTTAGGAAATGTAGAAGATCCTCCCTTGAACTTGGTCGACTGTTATCCTGAATCTGGTCCTCTGAAATGCTCTCTCTCATTCCCACTTCCTCAAACTCGGTTTCAAGGGCTCTCAGCTCTTGACATATAGTAGAGTTGGCAATAATAAGAGGAAAGCTGTTTCCTTTGAAACCATTCTCCACCTGGACAGGAAAATCTACATTGGTTGTAATCCTATTTCATTTGATCTAATGATAAGAATGTCAACTTCTGTCTTAAGACTAATCACCTCAATGAAACAACGACCAAAGACATCAGAAAATCCCCCAGGAAGATTGAAACTCTCCATGCTTGAATCATCATAAATGGTGCCAGGATATGCCGAACCAAGAACTTCTTTTGAAGTGTATCCGCCCTTATGCGTGCAATGGATTCTGCACATGTAAGATATTAACCATCACTGCCACGGAGCATTCATTAAGAAATTTCTTATGCACAATTATGCTAAAAGATGCTTACTTGGTACCAGGAATGGTCAAATTGCGACCTCGCAGAAGAAGGGAAGTCTCTTGCCCGATCACAACAGCCACTGGAGAGACTGACATCAGCTCTGGAGCACTCCATGTCCTCCATGATTTACATACGCGGATTTTCCCTGAGAAGATAATTAAGTAGCAAGATTCAATTAAGAGCCTCCTATGTCTCGGTCTTTAATCAAATAAAAGCTACTATAAATGCCACCTAGAAGTTGAGTGTGTAGAGAATGATAGAAATGCTTGAGGCATACCATCTTTATGAGAGGCTAGCTGTTTACATGTACGGACCAAAAATCTCCCATTTCTCCAAAACTCTGAATCAGAACATTGAACGAGTGAAGTAACTCGGTGAAGAAGATCGTCGTCCAGCTGGAAAGGCAGAACACATCATACTGTTATTTATTGCAGAAACAAAACATGAGAAGTGGAGGGTTAAGCCAACAAAAGTACACACACTTACTTCTTCCCATGCAATAGGTGGCATCGATAAATAAAGTGATAAGATCACACAACCAGGTCGAATGTAGCTCTCCATTTCTGTTGGACTGTGTGAGAGCCAATTTACAATCTGGAATTGAAGAAATTATCGGTTCAATTCATTAACTCAATAAGTTAGCATAAATCTAGCTCACTTCCATTTGCTTTTGACCTACCTGGGTCCTGAGTGTTGCAGGGAATTTGCTGGGGTCCTTATCAAAAAGCTTGAATATAATTCGGCCGGTACGATCCTGTCATAAGGTTCCATTTATGCAAGACCATGATCATAATTTGTATCGACAACTTAGAATTCGTAAAGAAGTGGAGATTGCAAGTTACCCGAGCATCTGAATTTGAACTAGAAGGCGAATGGTCAGAAACGGAGGAGGAGGTGTAGCCTGCTTGGTATGGAGAACTTTGAACCATCCCATTCTCCACTCTTCTCTCCGACTCCTTGAAAAGATCCAACGGTGTGGACCACCCGTAACTCGTGCTTGCTTCGACTGCAGTGTCTTCCCAACAAACTGACATCGGCTCATGCTTCCTCTCCGTTGACGACTGTAGAGGGAATAGTTTCTGGGTGACAGGTGGGGATGATGAAGGAGATCTATCTTCCATGGGATTGCTGCTCTCCGAAGAGAAATATTTAACAGACGATGCCACTTTTGGAGGACTGTCGTCCTCAGCTGAGCCAAACAGCTGCAATGGCAACGTCTGTCGTGCTTCTTGAACCTGATTCTGATGATTAAACGTTTGTAATGGAGGTCGTCCGTCACCACCTGATGAAAATACTTGATGCCGCTTGCTGTTTGAATTAGCATCGGTAGCAGTTTCTACAGATGGCATCTTTGTCTTATCTTCACCACTGCTGTAACTACTTGCTTGAGATAAAGACGCAAGAACATCAGGTGCTGAAGCTGCAAGGGCCGCAGAGACAGCTGTCAGCAAGTCAATGGTAGACGGAGCAGTCGGGAGATTTCCGTTTGCTTTACATAGCTGTTCAAAAGCACCCTGTTCTGGAGCTTGTGAAACATTAAGATCAAAACCACGGGACTTTGGATCTGCATCTTTCAATGTGTTTATTTTACCAAGAATCTGTTTCAGACGATCTCTATCGGGTAGAGAGGGAACGGTGGTCTGTTTAGCTGCACTATTACCTGATATTTACATACCCTATTTAATGGTGAGTTTGAGAGTATAAAATGGACCTGTTTCACCTTACATTTGTGACCAAATCAGCTCACCTTGCAATTTAGCCAAAATAGCAAGCAAATTCACGATATCAATGCTTCCATTTATGCCAATGTCTTGATTTCCAGGAACTTGCAGTTTTGAGGACACATCCTCCGGCTGCGTCTTCCTCCTCCTCCGGTTATGCCCTGCAAGCCTCCTACGGCAGCTCCTCTTTCCCTCATCAAACTCCGAAAGAGGGTGAAATCTACATAAAACAAGCAATATCCCACATAAATTTCGATTAAAAAATATACCAGTCTATACAACTGGAGATGGATTGAAGTTGGGTCGATAAATTACACACAACTTCATTCAGAAACAAGCCTGTGCAGTGTCACTACTACTTCTAACCACTTCTTGATCCTAAACTGCTACATTAACTGGTCGCCGAAATAAAACAATCCAACCTACAACACACGAATTCAGAAAAAACTCTCTCGGTGCCGGTGCCGGTGCCTGTGCCTCATCAAACTCAGAGAGAGAGAGAGAGAGAGAGAGAGAGAGAGAGAGAGGTTAGTATACCTGCTGCACTGCTGGCAGAACCTCTGCATCTGCTCCCCGACGAGCGCCTTGGTGGTCTTGCTATGCACCTCGCACACCTTGTGCCTCCGGTGGTAATCCTTCGCGCTCGTCAGATCTGCACGGCAGTCATCCACCTGGCACATCGGATAGCTTCCCCCACCTCCGCCGCTTCTGCCAGGCGATCCCGACCGTACCCTCTTGCTCGGCCTCGGCGCCGCCGCCACCGACATGGTCACAGCAGCAGCCGGCTCCTCCTCGGCCGCCACTCCGAGCTTCAGGGTCAGATTCTTACCGTCCTCTTCCGGCGCTCCCTCGGGGCTTGCAGAGAATCCGACGCTGTCCCAGTGCCAGAGGTTGGGCTTCCAGTTGCCGGCGGGATTGGGGTGGTGGAAATTAGGGTTCTGCCACGGGAAATCCCTCTTCCGAGCAAGGGTTTCATGGAAGTGGATGGGCTGGGGCTGGGGGTGGGGGTGGGGGTGGAACATCGGAGGAGCGACCTGAGCTCCCACGTCTCCTTCTCTGGCCCAAAATCTCTACCAATTTCTCGTCTTCCTTTCGATTTCGAGGATTCAAAAAATGCAAAATAACTCAATTCAACACAAATTAGATTCATTAATTCAGTACACGTCATCGATAATATAATAATAATATTTAACTAAATTAGTAAAATAATAATATTAAAATTCGTGTGAAAATGGAAAGAAAACAACAAAATCAATATTGAAATAGATTAGTCAAATAAGAATAAGCATCAAAAAAAAAATATATATCCAACCTTTCTTCCCAGCAACTCTTTTTAAAAATAAAAATAAAAATCAGTAAAATAAAATTTTATATATATATATATATATATATATATATATATATATACAAGTATATACGCACGTGCGTTGTACATATTTCATATTACTTGAAAAAAAATAATAGTTTATTAAAAGAACAACCGACAATTTCTTAATTTTATTATAGGTGAAAATATAATAGGAAAAGTTGGGAGAAATTAAATGACGGAAATATGAAAGATTTCTCTTATCTCTTGGGTTCATGTGCCTAATTTACATGCATGCTTTATTAACTTTTGTTTTATTCTCCAAACTACTTACTTTGCATGCATTCATATCTTTGTTTTATTAACTATCATTCCTCAAGTTGCCTCATGCATACATACATACATTTAATACGTATTTAATTACTATTTTTAATTACTTAGATATCCTTATCAGCGTTAATATATATTGAAATGTAATGAAGGGTATTTTTTGAATGAAAAACTTTCACGGTAAAGCCTAATTTTAGCATTATATATATATATATATATATATATATATGTATATATATATATATATATATATATATATATATATATATATATGTGGTGTGATTCGAATCGGAGTTTGTCCATGATATGAGATACGATATTGAATTGTGTCGATATAATTTTTTAAAAAAATTGTTTGAACCAATTTTAATTATCAACACTTCATGATACCACGTACCCAATGTGGAACTAAATTATCAACTCCACTATAATCTATAACTCAATTTTTAATTGTTCAACTGAAAATTCAAAAATAAGAAAAAACATTCATTTGAAGAAAAATTCTACGAAAATAACAATAATTTCAACATAAACTAAAAAAAATCAAAACTTCATCGAAAGAAGAAGAAGAAGAAGAAGAAGAAAAAATATATAACGAGCTAAATTAGTAAAAATCCAATCTTTCCTCTAAAAAAAACCCAGTAAAATAGCCGAAAAAACTAACTTACACTAATCAACTATACGTCATCCAAATTATTCAAAAAAAAAAAGAACAATGAAAAAGAATGGATCTTTAAGTGATTGAGAAAGAATGAAAAAAAATCATAAAAAAAAAAGAAAAACTCCGACTACCTCTCGTTACTGTGCGCAGCGGAACTCGAGTTTTTGGATCCGAAACCCGAAATGAGTAGCTGAGAGATATGGAGAAGTGGAGGACGAGAGAGAATAGAAACTTTTCTTTCTTGCTACTGCTTTTTTTAATTTTTTTATTTGCACATTTTCTTCTTTTTTTTGCTAGTGAATGGGAATGGTTTCTTCCTTTCCTCCTCTTTAGTTTAGTTTTAGTTTAGTTTTTTGCTAGTGAATGGGAATGGTTTCTTCTTTTTTTTGCTAGTGCGGGGCTGTGCGGGGCGTCGCGGGACCGTAAATAAGTGTCAAGTGGAGGGGCTAACTTTTCTGCACTCATCTCACCGCCCAGCTGCAGTGTGAAAGTGGACATACCAGATTTGTTGTGCCACTATTTGGCTTTGATAAAGATATTACAAAAATAACTCGAAATGCTTGTTTAGTTAAAAAAAAAATTTATTCATGCTAGTCCAAAATTTACTAGAACTGCCCACCCTCTTTATCTCTCTCCTTCTGCTCCTCCCCCACCTCCACCCCCCTCCGGCCTCTCCCCCTCCCTCCTCTCGCGCTGCCTCTCCGCGTCGTTGATCTCGTCATCGACCGCGTCTCCGCCACCGAGCCTCACCTCAAGCACCTTGTCGTCCGTTCTGTCACGAAGGCGATGAAGAAGAAGAAGCAGCGTGCAGGGGGCTGCGCGCGGCGGAGGCATTCACTCGCGGGGGGTTGCGGCTATGCCTAGCGCCAACGACGGCGGTGGCAACAGCAGCAGAAGAGGCAGCATCAACATCAGCAGCGGAGACGCGCGCGCAACTCAGCCTCCTCCCCCACCCCCGTGCGCGCGCCTCCGCCTCCTCCCCCGCCTCTCGCCGCCGCCTCCTCCTCTTGCTCATCCCCCCTTCCGGCTTTCACGCAGTCCCGCCTTCGTGTCACCTCGCGTAGCCCTCCCCTCCGGACTGTCAAAATTTTGACAGTCCTACCAATTGGAAGGACTGTCAAAATTTTGACAATCCTAAAAAAATAATATATTTTTTTAGGACTGTTAAAATTTTGACAGTCCTTCAACTGTCAAAATTTTTCAGTCCTGATTATAAAAAAAATTAATTGTAAGTGGACATCCCGTTGAGTAATTTTTGCGAGTGGCAAATTTGTAATTATCAATGGTAAAAATTTGGGTTGTCCTGAGTCTTTTTTGTAGTGCCTTTATCAAGAGCCCACTATTCTGTCATATATTCCAACCCTATTACATGTGAGCTCCAACTGATATAAAATAAAAAAGGGTCCACATATAATAGAGTAGGAACAAAATATGTGACAAAAATAGTAGGACATCAGATCTGACCTCGGGAGTGAAAGTGAAAGTGAAAGTGGAAGTGGAAGATGAAGTTGGAAGGACTAGAGGAATCTCCCCCCCCCCCCTTCTCTTTCTCTCTCTCTTCCTTCACAATTATTTCTTTCTTGTACCTCTTCCGAAATAACATAAATCAAGTGTTATGGAGATGAGAAGGATGGGAGAAATTCTCTCTTTACTCTTTGGGGCTATTTGGTTCGAGGAAGTAGAGTGAGTAAAAAATTTGGAAATAGAGAGTTTGCGTACGCATTGCATATACGCGTTATGCGTAAGCATATTTTATGAGTTTTTTTGTTTGGATTGTTGCTGAAGTGTGTTGAAAAGTGTAATTTTAATAGTTTCGGTCTTTGGTTCATAATAAAGTGGTAGATGAGAAGTGATATGGTTTTCCACTTTAAATAGTGTTAAATTTTTTGTGTATAGATTAAAAATTAAAGAATTTGATATAAATAACTAAAAAATTATGTGTTTAAAATTAAAAGGTAACTAAATAATAATTATAATAAATTTATTATTATAATTATTATTGATTATTTCTCACAAATTTATTACTTATAATTAATAATAAAATTAAAAGTTAATAACTAAATCATGTGTTTTCCACCCACTTACTCTGTTTATTTTTTTAAGCGTGTGCGCTCTCTCCCCGTTCTCTCTCACCCGTCCTTACATTTTTCTCCCATTTCACATCTTCCAACGGAGACAGAGCCTCTGAGGAAGAAGAGAAGGACTTCTTCGGAGAGCTCGGAGACAGGGCCTCTGAGGAAGAAGAGAAGGACTTCTTCAGAGAGCTCGAGACCCCAAAAGGCTCGCAGGGCTCCGGCGACTTCGAGCTCAAGGCGTCTCTCTCTCACTCGCGGTGGCTCCGGAGACTTCGATCTCGACCTCGACCGCAAGCTCGAGGCGACTCCTACGACCTCGACCTCGACCTCGACCTTGTTAGTCTCGAAGTAGGATCAGAGAAGAAATGGTCCACAAAGTAGAGACTTACACAAGAGTTCATCTCTACTATCTCCAGAAGAGAAGTTGGTGTACTGAGATTCACACAATAGTTTCTCTACAGTGACACGCAATCCACAAGAAGCACAATACTTGAAACATGTTACAAATTGTAGTGCCCTCTTTCCCCTATTCAGGGAGCGCGGCTAAGAAATACTTGGTATCTTCGATCGGGACAGATTGAATCAAGATTATTTCCTCGTTATGGATTGGTTTCTTCAAAATTAAGTCCTACATTAAGCGGATCGTGCCTCGAGGAAGGACTCGGCGACAGAGTCGCGAGGGGCATTTCCATTGCGCTGGTTTCTTTGCCCGTTTTCGATGCCACTTGGTTGCTTTCTTGTTGGTTTTGTGACTTGCGTTTTCTTGAGCGGTTTTGATGGATTTTATTGTGTTCGTTCCTTGAAATTCGTATTTCGTATCAAACTCTAGGAGGCCGAGGCAGGAGATATTGATCATCTGTTGGTGCATACAGGTGATCGTGTAGGCGACGCGCAAGCGGAGTTAGAAGATCTCCCCTTTCTTTTTTCCGATTCACCAACTTGCGAGTGGCCTTACTTTCGATTAGCTCCCTTCTTCCAAGTCTTTACTCTTAATAATCTGACTCGTTTGTGCGATCCGATCAACGATACCATATTAATAACAACTGAGTCAAGATAATAAGGAGTAAATTTGGATCACTTATGCTCGGTACACCACTTCACTGTATGATCATATAGTTACGTGCTTGTCCGCTATGTATATGTCTATCTTATGCTTCAGTTGTAGCTAGAATTTTTTATCTAGAACTGTTTCAATGTATAGTATATATTTATCAATGTGATCGCTTAAACAAATAAACTATGCCTTCATAATGTGCTAAGTAGTTATGCTCATTTTGATGTCTTGAATGCTTGTATGTTAACCTAATATTGGGACGTCGTATGGTCACCGACAACTTATGCACAAGGCTTTCGGTTCCTGCGGACGGTCGCTGGGTCACCGGGACCTATCCGATCCGGACGAAACATTTTGATAGTCGTTTGAATCGAACAAAATGTCGTACAGCGGGGCCCGCTACCTACGTTGCACTCTATCTCTGTGGCAGAAAATAGATGTATATTTAAACTGTGCAAGCTAACTATAAAATTGTCCAATATGGCTTGTGACGCCAGTAACCTTATGTATATTTAAACTATGCAAGCTAACTATGTCTTTATGGCAGGAAAGGTCATGGTAAGTTATGTACAGGATGTTCAGACAGGCAGGTAAAAGTCACCGAACTGTGGCATGTTCATTTCAGTTATTTCATATCTATTGTATGATGTAACTTGTATTAAGGCAAGATAGAAAGTCCACATAATAACTTGCATGTTTTACATCAATAATATGTTGATTTGGTAAGTTAGGTTTGTTGGCCCAATGTTTATATTGAGTTTTTGAATATGGCTAATCGATTAAGTTTAGCATTATGGTAATCGATCAATCACTATAGTATATTCTACTTAAACTCAGCATTGTCCAGATATGTAATATTTGTTTATGTATATTTCCTTGTTCGTCTAACATGTACTTGCAGAAAGCAATAAGCAAGATCAGCAATGGACATATGTTATATGACGATGAGCTAAAGACGATATTATACCAGAAGATTTTGTCCAACCGCCTACGACTTATCTGGAGCCTCGCACCCAGGGGTTCTGCTGCCCGGTCAGCGGACGAGGGTCGAGGGGGCAGCACCCCTCATGGGGGTTCGGGGGCGAAGCCCCTGAAAGGTATTCAGATTCCCAGATCTGGTTATCTGTGGACAACTACCGTCAAGGAAAAAAAATCTTCAAGTCAACAGATGTTTCAAAAGTTTGGCATCATTAGTGCTCTTGGTTTTCATATGTAATCTTTTATTTATTTGAGTCTAGGATTGATATAAGCTGAGTCGTACTAGCAAATCAAATTACCTATACCCAGATACCTAGTCCACTCAAATAAACCAAAGAACCTATCCACCAAATCAGGCCACATTCATTCACAAAGTCTACTATACTTAGCAACCGAACTCGGGCCGAATTTGCCTCGAATTCGTACCGAACTCGGTTACCCTTTTGGTATAAAATCAACCAGTTTAATTAGCTCCTGATTTCTTGGCCTCCAACGTTCAAATTTTGAATTAATACCTGACTGAACTCTGGCCGAACTCTGTTTGGTAATACCCTATAAATAGGATTAGATTTCCATATTCCTACTCACTCAACCGTTCTCAATATTTTTATCCTATAGTGAGTAAACCCTCAGAGCCTAAACTTTCTTATCTCTAAGATCAACTCCCTAGCCTTCTAAGTGCCAAGTGCGGTCTCGGTCTAGAAGTCTACAAGAGTTATAAAGATCTTGGTTCATTAAGTCCATGTTCTGTGTGAAGTTGCGAGCCTTCAGATCAAAACTCGTAGCGTATGAAGTTGCGAGCATTCGGATCAAAACTCGTAGTGTAAAAAAGTGACAAGCCTTCGGATCAAAGCTTGTGATTCACTATTGGTGATTATAGTAGATAAAACTCTGAGCTTGAGTTCTCGGGACTGGACAAGTCCTCTCAGAGGGAAACCAGTATGTCACGTCCCGATCTCCCGCAGGATAATTGGCCGTCCCTGTAGCGCCACGTTCCCCCTGTAACGCCCCATAACCGCTCGGAGCGTTACGCTGAGTCGGATTGAATGAATCAAATGCTGGTTACATTTGAAATGTCGGATTTCGGGAAGAAGGATTAATCGAGTTGGTTTCAATGTGCAGATGGCTAGCGGGTTCGATGGAAATCAGGTGTTCGTTCCGAACAGTACTGAATAGCTGAATGGAAACGATAATGCCGTCTTCCTTAGTCCGATCGGTCGGATAATTTGGAGAGCACGGCCTGCTCACACGGTCATACCAGTTGAGTAGATCGCGCTTGCATCGGACCACGGGTTTAAGGGATTGGCCGTATCGGCAGGACAGGATGCCTAACGGGATCAATCAAAGTGAGTGGGCTCTTTCCTTTCTCCTCTACTCCTTCATGCCTAATAATATGGAAAACACGTAAAGGCTTGAACACTTGGGCTGAAACATCGGGAAGCACTACACTGAGGTGTGCATAGAGTGTGCGTCATTGGCTTGGTAGGATTGTGGCTTGAATGGTTTACGTGTTGGATAGTTGGATACGATAGCTGGATTATTCATTTGAGGCGATCGGTTGGATACTTGGGATTTTACTTGGACGGTTGGAAATATACAAGTTGGAATGATACAATTGAGGCAATGGGAACATTGAGAATATTGAGATTCGGGCGAGCGAGCGTGCATCCGTGTACGAGTATCACTTGGTCGCTTTGTCTTGCAAAGCGAGCAGTTGTGGTTCGAAACCGAACAACTGCATCGGCGCGGGCATTGTGCCTCTTTTGGGGTATTGTGCCATGGGTTAGCTTTGAGCATAGGTGTTGCACCAATTTGGATTGTGTTGAGAAGAGGCTTCGTGCCTATGAAATACTTGATATTTTGATGCCTCGGGCTATGTTTTGAGGTCGAGATTTGGGTTCTTGGAAGGACATGTTGGAAGAATGGTTATGGATGTGTTGGTTGGATTATCGATGGAACGAGTCTAGGATCGCTTGGTGGGGCGAGAATGTTCGATCCTCTCGTCATACCTACGTGTCTGCATAGTCACGGACAACCTGGGTGGCACAGGGTTTGGTTTCCTCGAACGGGTGCTCCGGGGCACCGGGACCGTTCGGCCATGGAGGAGACAATTTGGGTAACGCGTCTTGGGCGCGGTGCCAGCGGTTGGATGCGATTCAGGTGGGTTAGCTACTTAGCGCTGTTTCGAATAGAACCGCATTGATCTGTCCGATCAACGTCCTTTATGGCCTTTGGCCAGTGACTTCATATAAGAATAGATGTTGGCTTGCTTTACTTTGGTTGGTTTGTGCATCGTGTAGGCGCGACCACCTTGCCTCGGCAAGAGTGTGCACTCGAGAGTGGGATATATAAACTTTGGTTCTGGATGGATATCGAGGCGAGACTGATGGTTCGATATGTTATCGTGCAAGCGATGACATTGAGTTAGACGGGTCGGCTTTATATAAACTGCTTGTCGTTTGGTTTGAGATTGAATGCTAGCATGCTTAAACTGCTCTACTGCTTTCCTTAACATGTCATCCATATGCCATGAAATGAATCTAGGATTCAACTAGAAAGATCACCATATAACTGTTTGCATTCACTACTTTACTTAGTGTCGACTTAGGCGAGTGGGTTACCCCGCTCACCAGTACGGTTGTGTACTGACCCACGTTTGTGGGCAATATTTTAGGTACACAGGCGTAGTGGCGCTGCTTGGATATAAAGGGCAAGATGTATGAACTGTAAGTACCTTTGTGGGCTAGAGAAAGAGCAAGAGTTATTTCATCGTCTCCGTGGCATCGCCTTTGTGGCATTGACTCGGGGCATCTCATTTGGACCCTATCGTGAGCTTCGCTGTGTATACTCTGATTGTGTGCTTGGTACACAATACTTAACTTCTGCTGCAACTTGGTTGTTTCAATGATAACATTTGGTGTTTGACAACATCGCCTTGTACGAGCGCAACTCCAGGCTCGTACGGCATCACGTCCCGATGAGAACGATAGTCCTGCGGGAGAGCTGTAAACGTGGTGATTCACGTTCAGCGGGGACTATTGAGCTTGCGGGAGATTGGGGCATGACAAATTGGTATCAGAGCGCCTGGTTCATTTTCTCGGACTTGGTCCTTCGCTTCATCACAAACTCTAAATAGCTTCCGTGTGTCGTCTAGCTCTTGACTCTACTCAGTGCCGCATCGGATGTTTCATGCAATAAGTCTATTTATTGCTGGTTTTGGCTGCATTTTATTTCTTGGTTGGGTTGCCTTGGTTGGTTTTCGTAGGATCGCTTAGTCTCGTTAGGCGTTGTTGCATTCGTGCTGCAAGTTGGTTGGCGTTGTTGCATTTGTGCAACAAGTATGGGCTTTCGTTGGGTTGGCTTGGTTTATCATTCGGGAGTTTCTGATTGCCTCAATAGATCAGTTAGTTGGCTAACGAGATTTGGTTATGCGGCATATTTTGAGTAGAAACATTCGAAGAGAATAGATCCTTGCACGAGTTGCTCGTCAAGCGATTGTGTTGGATAGAAGTTGGAATTTTGGCTGTGGCGCATCGGTTGAGCATGTTTGAGTTTGGCTCGGGAATATCAGAATAGTTGGCACGAGTTGCTCGTATAACAAATGTGTGGAACCATTGAGTATTGGGTTGGATTACTTGGAAGAGAGATCGTTGCACGGGTTGCTCGTGTTGCGAAAGTATCAGACGGCTTTGAGAATAGCTGGAAGTATTGTGAATGGGATATGGCACGAGTTGCATAGTGAGATTTATGGAAACAGTTGGATAATTCAAGCGTTGCCTGAGTTTTGTGTCAGACTCGAATTGGGAAGGGCATGATTATGCATAAGGGATGGTTCGAACGGATCTTGGATCTGTGAAGGAAATTGTAATGCGAGTAGCGACTTGATTCGGAGTGGTATATGGGATACCACATTTTGAGCAAGGCATTGAAAATATTTTGGTTGGACATTCAATGGAAATTTCCTGAACGGACTCGTGAAACGAGAATACAAGCTGGTGAGTGGAAGTCGGTATAGTGGGAAGAATGAAAATGGAGCAAGCGAATATTGAGTTGGGCATATCGTGAACGGACTGGTGCAAATGGAAGTATCGTTGGACTTGAGAGTTGGACGAGATCGAAACGAACAGTTGGGATACGCTTGAATGAGCGATGGGTGAATCGAATGATAGCGAGCATGGACTACGATTTTGGGCGACACTTTTGAGCTGTTGGTTGAGCAAAGAAACACGATATTGGTCTGGAGGGACAATGAGATAGATTCACACAAACTTGAAAGATTTTGGATGTTGCTGCTCATGAAGTTGACTCAGGTTTAGCGGAAATGGAATTTTGGGCTAGATGGTGCAACGACAGTAAGACGGATTCTCCGGAAGACGTGGACGGATTGAGGCAACAACTAAAGGCAAGAATTTGTGGCTGACAGACTTTTGAAGATAGCTAAACGTGGTAGCAACGTCGGAGCAAATCACTGTGCGGTTTGAGCAAGTTGGACGTACATTGTAGAATGCGGCAAAGGGATAAGAATTGGAGCAAGTCTTGAGTTTCGAAAATTATTGCGGTGGTAGTGCGAGAATCGAATATGCAATTCGAAGATTTGAGGGATTCAGGACAGAACGGCGGATTGATGGAATAAGGTTTCAACGAGCGCGGTTCTCGGATTTGGAACTTCGCTCGGGTGAATGGTTGGATTTTATTCGGATTTGCAGATGAGATATAGCATGGTTTATAGTAACTGTCCATCGTGATGATTACAATTATCAAGCGTAGCTTCGGGACAGCTGACCCTAAGCGACCTTGCCCGCTGAATCGGATATGAATATGGTAGACCCATAGAACGACCCTTGAGGCGGCGTATTTGGGAATGCGTCGAGGGCAGATGTGAGCAATGTGATTTGGCTTATTGACTGAGAGTTGGATTTGAGAGATCCTTGGGATAGCCTTCAGCTGAAGATACAGCCGAAAGATCGAAGCGATGGTGGAAGTAGCCTAGTCAACTGGTGAGATTCAGAGTCGCAGATTTTTATCGATGGCATCGCCTCTGACTCATCGTGCCCTGGAAGGGAATAGCATTCATATGAATTGACGACTGTGAAACTAGCTCGTGAAGTTAAAGCAGCGGCTCGTTCAGATCAAATCCTTGCGAATACTGGAAGGGACATATTTGCTTCAGATTTACAAGATGTCTCGGAACTTAGTCTGGGAAGCGTGCTCATTCGGAAGGCAAAGATGATATTCTATGCTTCGAGGCAGTGGAAGCAGCGCGAAGAACTATTCCATACGCAACCTAAGAATTATGGCGAGTGTGTCCACGTTGAAATCATGGCGACACAAATCCCTTTGGCGTGGCGGCGAGATCTTCGTGGATCACACGAACCTCAATATAGATGTTCACCCTGTGAGATATTGAGATAGCAGGAAATGTGTTGGACTGAGCTGATCTAAGCAAGTTGATATTTGGGTAAGTCGCATAGCTGGGGTAGATCAGTTGTGAGAATCGTTCGGTGCACGAGATAATATTTGGAGATGTTGCTAGTACTGATTTCAGAAATAGTGGGATGAATTGAGCTGGAACGCGAACTCATTGAGTCGGTGGAAAATCTGCATAATTGAGAATAGTTCTCGAGCGAATGTGTTGGAATGGATATCGTGATTTGGTCCAATTGGGAGCAAAGCAAATGGACGCCTCGAACATAAAGATACCCTTGTAACTTGTTCAAATTTGCTATCGTAAAGCTCGGCTGAAATGCATGTATTTTAGGGACGCCTTAAATATATGTACGATCCAAAATTAAGCGATACGAGAAATTCGTATTGAGCTGCAAGGAGGATGTGGGAATTCGTGAAATTTATTCGAGCGTTCAGCAGAACGAGATGTTGTGTCAGAAATAGTGAATATGATAAGTTGCATAGAGCAGATCTATGGAATTGGATTGTGGCATGCGATAGGAATGAGTACCAGCACGGTTCGTGGACGAACCTGATTCTAAGTGGTATATTATGTAACGCCCCGCAACCGCTCAGAGCGTTACGCTGAGTCGGATTGAATGAATCAAATGCTGGTTACATTTGAAATATCGGATTTCGGGAAGAAGGATTAATCGAGTTGGTTTCAATGTGCAGATGGCTAGCGGGTTCGATGGAAATCAGGTGTTCGTTCCGAACAGTACTGAATAGCTGAATGGAAACGATAATGCCGTCTTCCTTAGTCCGATCGGTCGGATGATTTGGAGAGCACGGCCTGCTCGCACGGTCATACCAGTTGAGTAGATCGCGCTTGCATCGGACCACGGGTTTAAGGGATTGGCCGTATCGGCAGGACAGGATGCCTAACGGGATCAATCAAAGTGAGTGGGCTCTTTCCCTTCTCTTCTACTCCTTCATGCCTAATAATATGGAAAACACGTAAAGGCTTGAACACTTGGGCTGAAACATCGGGAAGCACTACACTGAGGCGTGCATAGAGTGTGCGTCGTTGGCTTGGTAGGATTGTGGCTTGAATGGTTTACGTATTGGATAGTTGGATACGATAGCTGGATTATTCATTTGAGGCGATCGGTTGGATACTTGGGATTTTACTTGGACGGTTGGAAATATACAAGTTGGAATGATACAATTGAGGCAATGGGAACATTGAGAATATTGAGATTCGGGCGAGCGAGCGTGCATCCGTGTACGAGTATCACTTGGTCGCTTTGTCTTGCAAAACGAGCAGTTGTGGTTCGAAACCGAACAACTGCATCGGCGCGGGCATTGTGCCTCTTTTGGGGCATTGTGCCATGGGTTAGCTTTGAGCATAGGTGTTGCACCAATTTGGATTGTGTTGAGAAGAGGCTTCGTGCCTATGAAACACTTGATATTTTGATGCCTCGGGCTATGTTTTGAGGTCGAGATTTGGGTTCTTGGAAGGACATGTTGGAAGAATGGTTATGGATGTGTTGGTTGGATTATCGATGGAACGAGTCTAGGATTGCTTGGTGGGGCGAGAATGTTCGATCCTCTCGTCATACCTACGTGTCTGCATAGTCACGGACAACCTGGGTGGCACAGGGTTTGGTTTCCTCGAACGGGTGCTCCGGGGCACCGGGACCGTTCGGCCATGGAGGAGACAATTTGGGTAACGCGTCTTGGGCGCGGTGCCAGCGGTTGGATGCGATTCAGGTGGGTTAGCTACTTAGCGCTGTTTCGAATAGAACCGCATTGATCTGTCCGATCAACGTCCTTTATGGCCTTTGGCCAGTGACTTCATATAAGAATAGATGTTGGCTTGCTTTACTTTGGTTGGTTTGTGCATCGTGTAGGCGCGGCCACCTTGCCTCGGCAAGAGTATGCACTCGATAGTGGGATATATAAACTTTGGTTCTGGATGGATATCGAGGCGAGACTGATGGTTCGATATATTATCGTGCAAGCGATGACATTGAGTTAGACGGGTCGGCTTTATATAAACTGCTTGTCGTTTGGTTTGAGATTGAATGCTAGCATGCTTAAACTGCTCTACTGCTTTCCTTAACATGTCATCCATATGCCATGAAATGAATCTAGGATTCAACTAGAAAGATCACCATATAACTATTTGCATTCACTACTTTACTTAGTGTCGGCTTAGGCGAGTGGGTTACCCCGCTCACCAGTACGGTTGTGTACTGACCCACGTTTGTGGGCAATATTTCAGGTACACAGGCGTAGTGGCGCTGCTTGGATATACGGGACAAGATGTATGAACTGTAAGTACCTTTGTGGGCTAGAGAAAGAGCAAGAGTTATTTCATCGTCTCCGTGGCATCGCCTTTGTGGCATTGACTCGGGGCATCTCATTTGGACCCTATCGTGAGCTTCGCTGTGTATACTCTGATTGTGTGCTTGGTACACAATACTTAACTTCCGCTGCAACTTGGTTGTTTCAATGATAACATTTGGTGTTTGACAACATCGCCTTGTACGAGCGCAACTCCAGGCTCGTACGGCATCACGTCCCGATGAGAACGATAGTCCTGCGGGAGAGCTGTAAACGTGGTGATTCACGTTCAGCGGGGACTATTGAGCTTGCGGGAGATTGGGGCGTGACACCCCCGGTGCGGGGAGCGCGGCTAAGAAACACAAGACGGTATCGTTCGATCGGGATAGATTGAAACAAGAACTCGTCCTCGTTATGGATTTGTTTCTTCAGAATCGATTCACATATTCAGTGGACCGTGCCCTCGGGATCGACTTAGCAGCAGAGTCAGGAGGGACCTCTCCGCTGCTATCTTTTATTGCCTCGGTTTTCGATGTCGCTTGTTGCTTTCGTGCTTTGAGTTGGTTTTGGGATTTGCTTGTTTTCCTTGAATGGTTTCGATAGATTTCATTGTTTTCGTTCATTGAATTGCACTTCAATTCCGAGATTGGGAAGAGAGAAAGAAGTATTGATCAATGCTGTTCGTACAATGCAGGTGAACGAGCAGTAGGCGGCTTGCGAGCGGAGTTGTGAAGCACCTCTTTCCTTCTCCCTTCCAACTATCTAAGTGAGTGGCTACCAACCCGATTAGCTAGCCCTGCTTCCAGTCTTCACATCTAATAAATCTGCATTCTTCTTTGCCCCGATCAAATGATACCAAGTAATAATAAAATAAACCAAGATAAAAGAGAATAGACTTGGTATATTATGCTTGTCAATAAACTTCACGAACGGATACTTAATTGCATGCTTGTTCGCTTGGGAATAAATCACGAATTATTGCTTGTCTTGTACATTGCTTGTCTTGTACTCTTGTTGCCTCGAATGCATGAATTGTTAGATCACAGACAACTTGTGCACATGGTCATTGGTTCCTGCGGATGGTCGCTGGGGCACTGGCACTGATCCGATCTGGACGGAACTCTATTGTATAGTCTATTGTGCTGGACGGGGTGGCATGTAGCGCTCCTTGTACTTTCGCTGCATACCATTTCCGCCAGTGACTAGTGTCCATTGTGGCATCACGCCAGTGATCACTTGTATATTTAAACCTGTTGCAAACTAACTTGTGTCTTCGTGGCAGGGAAGGCATGGTAAGTATTGTACAGGTCATTCAGACGGTCAGGTAAAATCCACCGAACGGTGGCACGTTCATTCAGTATCATGCATATATACTGTTGCTTGTAAATGAACTAAGGCAAGATAGAAACCCACAAAAATATGCATGCTTCATTAAAACAACATGTTGATTGGTATAGTTGGGTTTAGCTCGCCTTCACCAGTATGTTTCGACATACTGACCCTCGTTGAAACAGGTTCTTTGCACCAAGGCAAACCGAGCGAGGAGCCGAAGTCGTCTTTCCCGATCCAGTCCAGCTGTAGGCGCATCCTCTGATCGTGCCACTTTTGAAGTACTTGAAGAGAAGGAGCTTGCAACTTTCCATACACAATGCAGCTCCGTGGCAAAGCCGTCCTCCAGCCCGGAGGTCTATACATTTTGAAGTTTAGTAAAGGGATGTAATGTACAGGACTGCTATCTCATTTTGAGTCAACCCTTTTATAAGCCCATGCGACAAAGTAGCTGACTCGTTCAAGAGTTTGTAATAGATGTTCATTATCAATAAAGAGAACTTTTCCATATTTCAAATCTGTGTTTCAATTTATCTGCGTACTCTGAATATGTGCTCGTTATGCAAAATACTTTAGCCTTGTACGGGCGCAACCCCAGGCCCGCACGGCATCACGATTCGGGGGATGCCCCAACGATTCCACAGAATCGGGTCGTGACATAGTGGTATCAGAGCACAGATTCAAGTTCCTTAGACTCTCTTGCTGGAAAAGTTCCTTTAACGATCAAATTCATGTGCGAACTCTTGAACTCGCTAGGCCAAAATGAGATACGTTCATGCAATAAGTCCATAATACATTATGATCCTAATATAATTTACCTTCTTTTGAAGGAATGGCACCAGTGCAATCCACAGCGCAAACACCGGAAGAAACACAAGGCCAAGGAAGTAGTTCGGACACTTCGAGAAGTTCGGGAAGCCAGCGAGCCGTGCCAAGCATCGATCCCATCCAGCAAATGTAGTGGATGTTGGAGGCAAACCAACAAAGGGACGAGGCTCGCTACCAACGGGCCGAGAAGCGGGCGGAGGAGAGTCAGCTCAAGTTTCAAGACAATATAGAAGCTCGATTCTCAGTCCAATAGAAGCAGGTGGATGCCCTACAACAGATCGTTCAGACTTTGGCTTCCAACTATTTCGCTGCAACAGCAACGACTCCGGTGGAACAGCCCGTGCTTGAAGTAGAGACGCCATAAATTCCAAGGGCGAGGGACGTGACTGCCTTCGACTTTGGCCACTTCAAGAAAGTCTGCAACACCCCATTCAATGGGACTGAGGACCCAGTCGTAGCTCTAGATTGGTTGGCCGAACTTGAAGATCACTTCGCTCTGCTAGAGGTCCCTGAAGAGAAGCACATCGCCTGTACGCAACTACAGCTCCGCCTCAACGCGCACGATTGGTGGAACGTGCATCGACGATCTCTCCAATTTGATCACGGAGAGGAGGCGATCTCGTGGACGACTTTTCGTGCTGCATTCGAAGAGGAGTTTGTACCCCCTCCAGTAAAACGTCAAATGGAGAATGAGTTCATGCAACTGAGGCAAGGCGGTATGACAGTCAAACAGTACTCCGCTGAATTCAACCGACTCTCCAAATTAGCTAGGGCCTATTTACCTGATGTAGCGAGTCGAGCAAGAAGGTTTGAAGGTGGACTGCGCCCTGCCATCCATGCGCACGTAGTCATTCATCAATATCGTACAATACATGAAGTCATGAATCACGCCCTATCACTTGAACCACACTATCCTCACGTTCCTGCCGGCGCTGTGCATACATCCAGTCATAAATGCCAAGGCAACGATAGAGAAAATAATGCTACAAAGCGCCCCAACAACGGTGGTCCGCAGAGAGGGAAACCAGGGCAGCTATGTTACTTCTGTAACAAGCCGGGGCATACGAAAGATAATTGTCGTCTGAAACTTGGGTTATGCCTAGCCTGTGGCGGATCAAACCATTCAGTTCGTGATTGTTCCTTGAGTCATGATCGCCGCCCTCAACAGAATAATCCCTAACGGTAGGCTCTATTCCTAAGTTTCGGGACGAAACTTCCAATTGGTTGGGTAAGATGTAGCGCCCCGTTCCCCCGGTGCGGGGAGCGCGGCTAAGAAATACAAGACGGTATCATTCGATCGGGATAGATTAAAATAAGAACTCATCCTCGTTATGGATTTGTTTCTTCGGAATCGATTCCCATATTCAGTGGACCGTGCCCCCGGGATCGACTTAGCGGCAGAGTAATGAGGGACCTCTTCGCTGCTATCTTTTATTGCCTCGGTTTTCGATGTCGCTTGTTGCTTTCGTGCTTTGAGTTGGTTTTGGGATTTGCTTATTTTTCTTGAACGGTTTTGATGGATTTCATTGTTTTCGTTCATTGAATTGTAGTTCAATTCCGAGATTGGAAAGAGAGGAAGAAGTATTGATCAATGTTGTTTGTGCAATGCAGGTGAACGAGCAGTAGACAGCTTGCGAGCGGAGTCGTGAAGCGCCTCTTTCCTTCTCCCTTCCCACCATCTAAGTGAGTGGCTACCAACCCGATTAGCTAGCCCTGCTTCCAGTCTTCACATCTAATAAATCTGCATTCTTCTTTGCCCCGATCAAATGATACCAAGTAATAATAAAAGAAACAAAGATAAAAGAGAATAGACTTGGTATATTATGCTTGTTAATAAACTTCACGAACGGATACTTAATTGCATGCTTGTTCGCTTGGGAATAAATCATAAATTATTGCTTGTCTTGTACATTGCTTGTCTTGTACTCTTGTTGCCTCGAATGCATGAATTGTTAGATCACGAACAACTTGTGCACAAGGTCATTGGTTCCTGCGGATGGTCGCTGGGGCACTGGCACCGATCTCTATTGTGCTGGATGGGGTGGCATGTAGCGCTCCTTGTACTTTCGCTGCATACCATTTCCGCCAGTGACTAGTGTCCATTGTGGCATCACGCCAGTAATCTCTTGTATATTTAAACCTGTTGCAAACTAACTTGTGTCTTCGTGGCAGGGAAGGCATGGTAAGTATTGTGCAGGTCATTCAGACGGTCAAGTAAAATCCACCGAACGGTGGCACGTTCATTCAGTATCATACATATATACTGTTGCTTGTAAATGAACTAAGGCAAGATAGAAACCCACAAAAATATGCATGCTTCATTAAAATAACGTGTTGATTGGTATAGTTGGGTTTAGCTCGCCTTCACCAGTATGTTTTGACATACTGACCCTCGTTGAAACATGTTCTCCGCACCAAGGTGAACCGAGCGAGGAGCCGAAGTCGTCTTTCCCGATCCAGTCCAGCTATAGGCGCATCCTCTGATTGCGCCACTTTTGAAGTACTTGAAGAGAAGGAGCTTGCAACTTTCCATACACAATGCAGCTCCGTGGCAAAGCCGTCCTCCAGCCCGGAGGTGTATACATTTTGAAGTTTAGTAAAGGGGTATAATGTACAGGACTGCTATCTCATTTTGAGTCAACACTTTTGTAAGTCCATGCGGCAAAGTAGCTGACTCGTTCAAGAGTTTGTAATAGATGTTCATTATCAATAAAAAGAACTTTTCCATGTTTCAAATCTGTGTTTCAATTTATCTGCGTACTCTGAATATGTGCTCGTTATGCAAAATACTTTAGCCTTGTGCGGGCGCAACCCCAGGCCCGTACGACATCACGATTCGGGGGACGCCCCAACGATTCCACGAAATCAGGTCGTGACAGTCCCCGCTAGGCGAGAATCACCACGTCAGTGCTTCTGCGGGACGATCGCTTTGACCCATTTGGGCGTGATGCCGCACGAGCATGAGCTGCGTCCGTGCAAGGCCATGGTTCATTGGCTGGCGGTAAGAGGTCTAAGCCACATAGTCGCACAGATTGACGAGTGTAGCAAAATTATAAACACATAGGTGACTTTGTAACAAGTTCACTGAGTCAACAATAGCAGAAGCATTGAATAACACAAGTTGAAGTAAAACAATCTCTTTATTGATATAAACAAGTGTTACAGGCGGCGCATAGCTGAGATTACAAGTCACTAAAGCCTCTCTCTCTGAAACAGTAAAAGTGTGCCAAGTGGCTACATAGCTGAGATTACAAGTCATTAACGCTCTATTTTGTACTGTAGACATAATTGAATTTAACATGGTCTCCACTTGTGGCACTTCACACGGAGTATGAAAACTTCTTGAGGTCACTCATGAAGGAACCTCCCAAGTGAAGGAATCAAAAATAAGTTGTCTAACACAAGAGTATGAAGCATTCAAGATGAAGCAAGATGAGACAATCACTCAAATGTTTACGAGATTCCTCGACATCGTCAACCCTCTATCATCTCTTGGCAAGGAGTACAGTAATCAAGAAAAGATTTGCAAAGTACTCAGGGGACTCACCAAGAACTGAAATCCCAAGGCCACTATAATCATAGAAGGGAATGATCTTACCATGATGACCCTCTAGACGCTCATGGGTAAGCTGATGACTCACGAGCTGGATCTCAAGGAATTTGAAGAACCCACTCCAAAGGAGAAGATAATTGCTCTCAAGGCACATCACAAGAAGGTCACAAATTATGACTCTGACAACGATAAATCTCAAGATGAGAAAGTTGACCTAATCACTTGGAACTTCAGGAAATTCCTAAAGCTTGAGAGATCAAAGAAGAAGGAGCTTAATGATAACAGTGATGAAGAGCCTCTATGCTACACCTGCAAAAGGCCAGGCCACATGATGAAAGATTGCTCCAAAGCAAAAAGAAAAAATTGATATGAACGATCAAACAAAGAAGATTCTTCGTCACACAAATATACAAATACAAGCATCTGGTGTGAAAGTGAAGCTAATAATTCGGAAGAAGAAAGCCCTCGACATGCTGTAAAAGTATGCTTAACGACATTCACTAACGAGGTAAAAGATAATCCTTTACATAAAAAGTTTTCTTATAATAAATTATTTGATGCTTTCAATAATTTATTTGAAGATCACCAGAAGCTTATGGATAAGTATAAACAAGCCAGAAAAGATATTAAATCTTATCAGCTTGAGAATAAAAAGCTTACTTGTCTACTAAATGAAGATATAGACTATTCCTCTTCTGATGATTCTGTTTATATCTCCAAACTTAAGCTTATCTTACAAGAAGCACTTGACTGCTTTGATGAAAGTAATCAAGAAAATGCTAAACTTAAGGAGGACTTAAAACAGGAGAAGGAGAAGTACTATAATGCATCACTTAGAATTGATGCTCTTACTACTAAATATGATGATTTATATGCCACCTTTAAAAAGTTAGAGATTAGATTGGGAAAGCAGGTCATACAACCTACTACTTAGTCTAACATGAGACACGTGGTTAAACAAAAAAGCACTCACAACTAGACACCAGCAAGCAAACCAAATGCTCCACACTATCATGCATGTAAAACACAACATACTTCACATAATCATGCATTTTATTACAAATATCCATGCAAGACACGTTATACCACTTCACATACTCATCCTTCTATACCCAACACAAATGCCTATGCTATATGTCATTATTATGGTTTAAAAGGTCATATTTCACATCAATGCAAGGCTAGAAAATTGGTTAATATGAATATGTATATGTGGGTTCCTAAAGGTAACAAATATGGAACCAAATCTTGGATACCAAAGTCTCTGCCTAATGATGTAGGTAGAACGCTTTGTGTCGGGATTTAGCAACAAGGATAACGTTGGTGATTGCAAAGCTACAAGGGTCATCTTACAAGCAATTACATTAACATAAATATAGCTACTTGAGCCACTTTGGTAATGTTATGCCCCGATCTCCCGCAGGCTAATCGGCCGTCCCCGCTAGGCGAGAATCACCGCGCCAGCGCTCCCGCGAGACGATCGCTTTGGCCCATATGGACGTGATATCGTACGAGCGTGAAACGTGCCCATGCAAAGCCGTGGTTCATTGGCTGGCGGTAAGAGGTCTAAGCCACAAAATTGCACAGAATATCCGAGTGCAGCAAAATTATAAACGCATAGGCGATTGGTAACAAGTTCACTGAGTCTTCAATAGCAAAAGCATTGAATAACACAAGTTGAAGTAAAATAAACTCTTTATTGATATTGAATAAGTGTTACAGGCGGCTCATAGCCGAGATTACAAGTCGCTCAAGTCTCTCTCTCTCTGAAACAATAAAAAACATGCCAAGTGGCTGCATTTATGGAAAGATGTACAGGCTATGTTCCAACATTATGTCTTGTATATGTGCTTTAGTTCCGGATACAGTGCTCCAAGATTCCAGAGTGAACTCCATGCCTTAGCACGTACGAAGGAGGCATCTGCACCAAACAAGGTTCTTCCGTACCCTACAAACAATCTGGTAGATTATCAGTACATGAATGCACTAGTGAGGAGGCTACTCGCCCGTTCGACAAATCCAAACACGTAATATAGGTTCCATGCACCAACTATTATGTTGTCTTTCTAGTTGTCTTAGGATCAGTTTTATGGCAAAGATTGAATAGCCTAACTCGTTTGGCAGTGCACCGTGCGATATAAGAGGAAACACGACGAGACTTACCAACTTACTATTTGTCCTTCCCTGTCCAAGGCAAACCAAGTTAATTCAAGCACGAGTATGTATAAACATTCAGAGGTAATAGCATATGCAACATTATGTTGTGTACAAGACTACGATTCGGGTGCACGAGTTATAAGGTTTTCTCAGGTGTGTTGCATAAGATGTTCAAGTGCTCTTTATGCACACGTGTTGTTATACCATGATCGTTCAGGTGTTTCAGATGTTCACGAATCGATGCAATGACTCGCACGCGGATAGCCGCTAAGCAAGGATGACTTATCTATATGAACATGAGATCACTGGCTTAGCCATAAAGGACCATTGTAGTCTTATGACGGAATGGGGTACAATACTTGATACATGAGAAGCAATTTCAGACGAACACATGATACAATAGAGCCGTTGCATGCCATTCCGCCGAATCAAGCGACTATTGTGGGTAGACGGATAATCCAAGGTAGTATACGCTACCAAGGCCGAATACCATATATTTCGTTGCCCCAAGACGGAGTGAGCATACTTTAACCGAATTGGCACGCAATACACCATTCATTCTCCTAGGCTGGTATGATCCCAATGCCCCGGTGATAGTCCGAGGAAGTTGATTACCTCGTGCACGAGTTGTCCGTGACCATGCAAGTCTTGGGTCAATCCAGATTTACAATATGACTTGATAATCCTTGATTCTTTTCCTGAACGAGTATTGCTCCACGAGCTATGATTTATTGCTTTACTTAACACGGTGGTGTTCAGATGTAACTTGACATATTTCTCGTTCAGTATATAACTTGCCTTGATACATGCCCCTGGTTCGGGGATTGCCTTGGCGACCTAACGGTCCCGGATACTTGCAGGTTCATATTACACAGAAGGACTATTTGATAGTCTTCTGGCTGATTCGATGCATGCACGATACGCGATAGTGTTACTTGCTTGTGGCATAAGTTTCGTGTGGCAAACATTAAGTTGAGGCAACATTTCAAGTTAACATATAAGGAGACAAGCAGGCATTTGTGTAAACATAAGCATTCACGTTGGCTCGGGCCCGAAGGTGAACCAAGGAGTGAAACCGTGAAGGAACTTACCGAGCGACTATTTAGGATCATGCAGTATAAACATGTGAACAGTGTACTGTAAAGAGCATATATATAGATATCGTTCTACTCGAGGAAAAGCGAGGTCTTAGTTGCACAAGGCAAAGGTAGCATGCAAGGGTGATATAAGCAATATTTTATTTCCATGTTCTATCACAAGCAATACAAGTTGGGATTATTCCCTTAGCTAGGTGTGTGTATTCTTATTAGCATGCATGGAGTGATTCACCTAGCAACTAGCATGTATCGTTCCATATTTTTAACTGTGCTGGCTAAGCAAAGACAAGTTCATCGTAGCCACCCACCTTAGCGATGATTTACCTCGGTCGAGGGATACTACAAGCGAGCCTCTGAAAGCTAAAGCCGAACTCCTGAAGGGACAAGTCTGGATATCCTTTGCTGTCATGACCCGCACCCGGAATAGGGGTACGAGTACGTGGGTATATCCAGCCTACGCCGCAGCATCGGCGGTAGAACATTGTCTATGTCACAATAAATACTAACATAACCCACAACCTGTCATTGATATCAACTCCATAAGGAGGACAATATACATCTCATAATAGCTAATAATGCAAACTCAATCATAACCACTATAAGAGTATAAAGGCACGATAAAAGATAAGGAGAATAACATAGTCAAATACAATGTCTCAAAATATAGATAAAACACAGTCTAGCTGTTCAACATAAAGTCTCCACCAGTCTCAACATAAACTAAGAATAAGTCTAAACATAAACTGAAATAACCTCAAATAAGTCTCAGTGCATAAAATAAATAATGTTTAAATAGCTGCAGGTAGTGTCTCCTCTAAGATCTCTAGTGTGTAGTCTGCATCTATACCTGGTCCATAATGTGTCGGACACCAGTCCTCTAAGTCGCAGTCTGGAAAAATATTTTCAGTCAGGATGGAGCAAAGTACATCTCTAACAGCAGTTCTACATCAATGATATAAACTATGTACCAGTAAATAGATGGAAATATACAAGATGCATATACATGTACAAGAGATATACAATAAAGGAAATACTGAAAATACTGTAAATAAATGCGGGAAAGAACAATATGACAATGAACAAGAATACTAATGACTAAGTGTGTGAGTACTAGCTTTAACATATGATCGGCTTGGGAACTTATACACGAATACTGGCCTGGCTAGTCATATATGCGGTGTATGACCAACACTAACATGAGAACAAGACTTGTACATGAAGGGTATGATCACATATCTACACTAAAATACTCTCCACCCCTGACTGGTATAGTAGATCCAACCATGGTACGCTATGGCACGAGATTCTCTAGGAAGGTAGCAAGTCTCCCCGAGAATCAGTGTCTATACATGCACAAGATAATCAATGAAACAAGACTTGTCCAGGATACACCATATATAAGGAATAACATCTCATGACGAGATCCGGATATACCAATCCATGTAACCATCATGTCAAAGAATATTGATATTTACACTAGATACAATGAACATAGAGGATATCATAAACAAGAAACTATCAGAGAATATACTCGCCTGGGGTCCTTAGCTGGCAATACCAATGTCCTGCTCCTGAAGTCTCGCAGGACGATCTAATGGTCCTATATACATTTAATATAACATAATACAGCATCAACCATTACACTAGCACACACAATACAATTATGCTGAACTCAGCATCTACACTAGGGTGACACTGGTCAACTAGGGTCAATTGTGCGTCTAGTTGCACGGGTGTCATGTCTGTAATTGCTGTGAAAAACAGACAGTTAAAATGATACGGGGCTCGCCAGTACGTCAGTGTACATAATGGCAGTCTACTAACATTTACAGGGTCACATGTCAATGTAAATACGGGATATCCGTAATTAACACTAGGGTCTCAAGGTACATGTATAAATATATGCAGTCTTAACTAGCTTATAACATTAAATTACTTACAATTTATATATATATACCAATTAAATACATATATAATACATATGTATATAGATATACTAATTGAATTCATATACTATATATATATATATATATGTATATATATATATATATATATACCAATTATATACATATTAAATATATACTAATGGAATGCATATACTATACATATATATATGTATATATATATACTAATTATATTTATACATATACCAAATGAATATTATATGCACACAAGAGAAAATACTCCTCACCTTGGCCTCGGCGTGCACGTGCACGAGATCGGCGATGACGGCGACGATGGCGACGATGATGATGACGACAATGATGACGACGATGGCGATGGTGTTGATGATGGTGATGATAATGGTGATGGGGGTGGTTATGATGATGATGGTGATGATTGAAGAGGAGGAGGCAACCGGAGTCCGGCGGGATGGCGTCCAGGCGAGGAGAAAAAGAGGAACTGTGGGGAAGGCACTACGTGTAATGTCCCGCAACCGCACGGTGCGTTACGCTGAGTCGGATTGAATAAAACAATAGCTGGTTACATTTGATTTGTTGGATTTTGGGAAGAAGTATTGATTGAGTTGGTTTCATGTGCAGATGGCTAACGGAGTTCGATGGGAATCAGGTGTTCGTTCAGAGCAGTACTAATATAGCTAGATTGGAGCGATAATGTCGTCTTCCTTAGTCTGATCGGTCGGATGATTTGGAGAGCACGACCTGCTCGCACGGTCATACCAGTTGAGTAGATCGCACTTTGCATCGGACCACGGGTTCAAGGGATCGGCCGTATCGGCAGGACAAGATGCTTAACAAAATCAAATATTATGAGTGGGCTCTGTCCCTTCTCCTCTACTCCTTTATGCCTAATAATATGGAAAACACGTAAAGGCTTGAACACTTGGACTGGAACTTGGGAATCACTATACTAAGGCATGCATAGAGTGTACGTCGTTTGCTTGGATATGATTGTGGCTTGAATTGATTTTGGCGTTGGATAGTTGGAGCTAGAGTTGGATTACATTTGGGGCAGTTGGAGAAATAATCAGAATTATGCTTAGACAGTTGGAATTATACATCTTGGTTGGAACACCAGATAATTCGGACGAGCGAGCGTGCATCCGTGCACGAGTATCACTTGGGCGCTTTGTTAAGCAAAGCGTGCAGTTGTGGTTCAAAACCGAACAACTGCATCGGCGAGGGCATTGTGCCACTGTTGCGGCATTGTGCCACAGGATTGTTCTGATCGTGGGGTGTTGCACCAATTGGAATACTGTGTTAAAAAATGGCATAGTGCCTATGGGGATAACTTGAGATTTGGTGCCTTGGGCTATATGTTGGAAGAATGGTTATGGATATTTTGGTTGGATATTTGGTTGAATGAGTCTAGGATCGCTTGGTGGGGCGAGAATGTTCGATCCTCTCGTCATACCTACTTGGTGTCTGCATGTCACGGACAACCTGTGTTGTACAGGGTTTCGTTTCCTCGAACGGGAGAGGCTCCGGGGCACCGGGACTGTTAGGCCATGGAGGAGACAAGGGTAACGTGTCTTGGGCGCGGTGCCGGTAGTTCGATACGAACCAGAGGGGGATAGCCGCCCATTGCTGGATCGGGTAAGACTGCCTATTGATTAGTCCGATCAATATCCTTTATGGATTGGCCAGTGACTTCATATAGATAAGTATTGGCTTATTTTTCTTTGGTTGGTTTGTGCTTCATGTAGGCACGGCCACCTTGCCTCGGTAAGAGTGTGCACTTTGAGATTGGATTATAAGTTTTGGTTGAGGATGGATATTGAGGCTTGGATGATGGTTCGATATGTTATCGTGTTGCTTGGGCTTGAGCAGGACGGGTTGCATGCTAGTATCCTTTGGGTTGGTTATTTATTGCTTGTCGATTGGATTGAGTTGAATGCTTGCATGCTTAAACTGCTTTACAACTTTCCTTAACATGTCATCCCTATGCCATAAAATGAATCTAGGATTCAACTAGAAAGATCACCATATAACTGTTTGCATTCACTATTTTACTTAGTGTCGGCTTAGACGAGTGGGTTACCCCACTCACCAGTACGGCTGTGTACTGACCCACGTTTGTGGGCATTATTTCAGGTACGCAGGTGTAGTGGGGCTGCTTGGATATACGTGACATGATGTATAAATTATAAGTACCTTTGTGGGCTAGAGAAAGAGCAAGAGTATTGCATCGCCTTTGAGACAATCGCCTTTGTGGCATTTTATTTGAACCCTATCGAGAGCTTCGCTGCGTATACTCTGATGTGTGCTTGGTACACAATACTTGACTTTCGTTGCAACTTGGTCATTTTGATGATAACTTTGGTGTTTGACAACATCGCCTTGTACGAGCGCAACTCCAGGCTCGTACGGCATCACATTCCGATGAGAACGATTATCCTGCGGGAGAGCTGCAACGTGGTGATTCACGTTCAGCGGGGACTATTAAGCTTGCGGGAGATTGGGGCATGACATATTGGTATCAGAGCGCCTGGTTCATTTTCTAGGACTTGGTTCTTCGCTTCATCACAAACTCTAAATAGCTTCCGTGTGTCGTTTAGCTCTTGGCTCTACTCAGTGCCGCATTGGATGTTTCATGCAATAGTCTATATATTGCTGGTTGTGGCTGCATGTTGTTCTTGGTTGCGTTGCTTTTGTTGGTTTTCGTTTGATCGCTTAGCATCATTAAGCGTTGTTGCATTCATGCAGCAAGTTGGGTGGCATGTTGTATTTGTGCAGCAAGTTAAGAGGGTATCGTTGCTTGGCTTGTCGTTCAGGGAGTTTTTGATTGCATCAGTGGATCAGTTGGTTGGCAGACGAGATTGGTTATGTGGCATATTGTGAGTAGAAGCATTGGATTGAGTATGGATCGTTGCACGAGTTGCTCGTATAGCGAATATGTTGGATGGAGTTTGATTTTTGGCTGGATAAATCACATAAAGCATTGGTTGAGCAGGTTTGAGATTGGCTTGGGAATATCAAGATAAGTCTGCACGAGTTGCTCATAAAACAAATATGAGGAACAGTTGGGTATTGGGTTAGATTACTTGGAAGAGAGCTTGATGCACGAGATTGCTCATGTAGCAAAAATATCAGACGGTTTGAGAATAGCTAGAAGTATCGAGAATAAAACCTGGTACAAGTTGCATAGCGAGATCGATGGAAAGAGTTGGATGGTTCAGGCATTGGCTGAGTTTTGTGTCAGACTTAAGTTGGGAATGGCAGGATCATACATAAGGGATGGTTTGAACGGATCTTGGATCAGTGCAAAGGAATCATAATGCGAGTAGCGACTTGATTTGGAGTGGTATATGGGATACAACATAGTGAGCAAGGCATTAAAATATTTTGAACAAAAATTAATGGAAATTGTCTCAACGAAATCGGGTAACAGGAATATAAGTTGGTGCACATCGGCTGAGTTAGGAAAAAAATAAAAAATGGAGCAAGCGAATATTGAGTTGAGCAATCGAGAACGGACTTGTGCAAATGGAAGTATCTTTGGACTTGGGTGATGGGCAAGATTGGAACAAACAGTTGGGATACGCTTGAACGAGCGATGGGTGAATCGAATAATAGTGAGCACGGACTACGATTTTGGGCAACACATTTAAGCTATTGGTTGAGCAATGAAACACGATCTGACTTGGAGGGGCAATGCGATGGATTCGAACGGACTTGAAGGGTTTCGGATATTGCTGCTCGGGAAGTTTGACTCAGGTTTAGTAGAAGTGAAAACTTGGCGAAATGGTGCAACAATGGTAGACGGATTCTTTGGAAGACATAAACGGACATTAGGCAAGTCTAGTTGATGTTAAGTCATATTGGAAGTTAACTTGTAGTACTGAGGCAGATTGAGGCAACAAGTGTAGGCAATATGGACTTGAGATTATGTTGAAACTGATGCACGGATTATTGAGAGTATATAGACTAATTGGAAATAGAGAAATCAAGACTGGCTAAGGATTTGAAACGAGAGCAGGATTGTGGCGGATGGACTTTTGAAGATAGCTAAACGAGGGAGCAACGTCGGAGCAAATCACTATGTTGCCGAGCAAGTTGGACGTGCATTGTGAAGTTGGCATACGGATAAGAAATTTGAGCAATTCTTTGGTTTCGAGAATCATTGTAATTGGTAGTGCGAGTAGACAAACATGGCAACTCGGAAATTTGATGGATTCAGGACAGAACAACGGATTGATGGAAGACAGTTTCAACGAGCACAGTTTTTGAATTGTGGCTTGGATAGATAATAAGACTCTAGGTGGTTAAGCGACATTTGGTTGACAGATCGTCAGAGGTATTGCATGAAGTGCTCGGATTCGGAAGTTTGTTTGGATGGAATGGTTGGATTATGGCTCGGATTTGCAGATGAGATATAACATAGTTTGTAGTAACTGTCTATCGTGATGACTTATAATTATCGAGCGTAACTTCGGGATAGCTGACCCTAGCGACTTGACCGCCAAATTAGAGATGAATATTGTAGACCCATAGAACGACCCTTGCGGCAGCGCATTTGGGAATGCGTCGAGGGCAGATATGAGTAGTATGTGTTGGAGATTGGCCTACTGACTGAGTGTTGGATTTGAGAGATCCTTGGGATAGCCTTCAGCTGAAGATACAGCCGAAAGATCGGAGCGATGGTGGAAATGGCCTAGTCAACTGATGAGATTCGGAGTCACAGATTTTTTGAAGATAGCATCGCCTCTGACTCGTCGTGCCCCAGAAGGAAATGACATTCATATGAATTGATGACTGTGAAACTAGCTGTGAAGTTAAAGCATCGGCTCGTTCGAATCAGATTATTGCAATATTGGAAGGGACAGATGTGCCTCAGATTTACAAGATGCATCAAACTTAGTCTGGGATATGTGCTCGTACAGAAGACGAAGGTGATATCCTGTGCTTCGAGGCAGTAAAAGCAGCACAAAGAACTATTCCATGTACAACCTAGGAATTATGGCGAGTGTGTCCACGTTGAAATCGTGGTGACACTATCCCTTTGGCGTGGCGGTAAAATCTTCGTGGATCACACGAATCTCAATATAGATGTTCACCCAGTGAGGTATTGAGATTGAGAAAAAGGTGTTGGGCTGAGATGATCTAAAAGCAAAGTTTAATATTTGGATAAGTCGCCTAGCTGGGGTAGTATCAGTTAAGATGATCGTTCGGTGCAAGAGATAATATATTTGGAGATGTTACTAGTGCGGATTCAGAAATAGTTGGATGGACTGAGTTGGAACACGAACTGATTGAGTCGGTGGAAAATCATCATATTTGAGAATAGTGCTCAAGCGAATATGTTGGAATGGAAATCAGGATTGGTTCAATTGGAAGTAAATCAAATGGATGCCTCAGACATAAAGATACCCTTGTAACTTGTCCAAATTCCCTATTGCAAAGATTGGCTGAAATGCATGTATTTTAGGGACGCCTTAAATATATGTACGATCCAAAACTAAGCGATATGAGGAATTCGAATTAAGCTGCAAGAAGGATGTGGGAATATGGAATTTGTACGAGCGTTCAGCAGAGCGAGATGCTGAGTCAGGATCGTGAGTATGAGAGTTGCATAGAGCAGAGTTATGAATTAGACAAGCGGCATGTGATAGGAATGAGTACCAGCACGGTTCGTGGACGAACCTAATTTCTAAGTGGTATATTATGTAATGCCCCATAACCGCACGGTGCGTTACGCTGAGTCGGATTGAATAAAATAATAGCTGGTTACATTTGATTTGTTGGATTTTGGAAAAAAGTATTGATTGAGTTGGTTTCATGTGCTGATGGCTAGCGGAGTTCGATGGGAATCAGGTATTCGTTCAGAGCAGTATTGAGATAGCTGGATTAGAGCGATAATGTCGTCTTCCTTAGTCCGATCGGTCGGATGATTTGGAGAGCACGGCCTGCTCGCACGGTCATACCAGTTGAGTAGATCGCGCTTTGCATCGGACCACGGGTTCAAGGGATCGGCCGTATCGGCAGGACAAGATGCTTAACGGAATCAAACATTGTGAGTGGGCTCTGACCCTTCTCCTCTGCTCCTTCATGCCTAATAATATGGGAAACACGTAAAGGCTTGAACACTTAGACTGGAACTTGGGAATCACTACACTGAGGCGTGCATAGAATGTACGTCGTTTACTTGGATAGGATTGTGGCTTGAATTGGTTTTCACGTTGGATAATTGGAGCTAGAGTTGGATTATATTTGGGGCAGTTGGAGAAATAATCAGAATTATGCTTGGACAGTTGGAATTATACATCTTGGTTGGAACACCGGATAATTCGGGCAAGCGAACGTGCATCCGTGCACGAGTATCACTTGGGCGCTTTGTCAAGCAAAGCGTGCAGTTGTGGTTCAAAATCGAACAACTATATCGGCGAGGGCATTGTGCCACAGTTGCGGCATTGTCGCACAGGATTGTTCTGAGCATGGGGTGTTGCACCAATTGGAACACTGTATTGAGAAGCAGCATAGTGCCTATGGGGATAACTTGAGATTTGGTGCCTTGGACTATATGTTGGAAGAATGGTTATGAATATTTTGGTTGGATATTTGGTTGAATGAGTCTAGGATCGCTTGGTGGGGCGAGAATGTTTGATCCTCTCGTCATACCTACTTGGTGTCCGCATGTCACGGACAACCTGTGTTGCACAGGGTTTCGTTTCCTCGAACCGGAGAGGCTCCGGGGCACCGGGACCGTTCGGCCATAGAGGAGACAAGGATAACGCGTCTTGGGCGCAGTGCCGGTAGTTCGATACGAACTAGAGGGGGATAACTGCCCATTGCTGGATCGGGTAGGACTTCTATTGATTAGTCCGATCAATGTCCTTTATGGCTTGGCCAGTGACTTCATATAGATAAGTGTTGCTTATTTTTCTTTGGTTGGTTTGTGCTTCGTATAGGCGCGGCCATCTTGCCTCGGCAAAAGTGTGCACTTTGAGATTGGATTGTAAGTTTTGGTTGAGGATGGATACCGAGGCTTGGATGATGGTTCGATATGTTATTGTGTTGCTTGGGCTTGAGTAGAACGGGTTGCATGCTCGTATCCTTCGGGTTGGTTATTTATTGCTTGTCGATTGGATTGAGTTGAATGCTTGCATGCTTAAACTGCTTTACAGCTTTCCTTAACATGTCATCCCTATGCCATAAAATAAATCTAGAATTCAACTAGAAAGATCACCATATAACTGTTTGCATTCACTATTTTACTTAGTGTCGGCTTAGACGAGTGGGTTACCCTGCTCACCAATACGGCTGTGTACTGACCCACGTTTGTGGACATTATTTTAGGTACGCAGGTGTAGTGGCGTTGCTTGGATATACGTGACATGATGTATAAACTGTAAGTACCTTTGTGGGCTAGAGAATGAGCAAGAGTATTGCATCGCCTTTGTGGTATTTCATTTGGACCCTATCGAGAGCTTCGCTGCATATACTCTAATGTGTGCTTGGTACACAATACTTGACTTTCGTTACAACTTGGTCATTTCGATGATAACTTTGGTGTTTGACAACATCGCCTTGTACGAGCGCAACTCCAGGCTCGTACGGCATCACGTCCCGATGGGAACGATTGTCCTGCGGAAGAGCTGCAACGTGGTGATTCATGTTCAACGGGGACTATTGAGCTTGCGGGAGATTGGGGCGTGACACTGCGGGCTGGGTGCAGGCAGTAAACTCCGTCGGGTTTCGATGTTGCCAGCGAGGTTGGATGGGAGTCAGTCGGGTGGACGTGGTCGGGTTATGGTTCAGGTGAGGGTGGTAATTTGGATGCAGGGAGGAGGACGGTGGACTTCAGGCGATGGCGGGGAGGAAGATGACCGGAGGGCAAAGCGGGGTGCAGTGGCTCGGGGTAATCCGGTCGAGTGCAGTGAGAGAGGGGTGGCAGCGGGTCGTCGAGCGGTGTGCTCTGGTCGTGCTCCGGCGTTCCTGTGGACAGCGGGTTCAGGAGGAGAACGACAGCGGCTTCAGCGGCTTCTGGCGGTGCTCGAGGATTCTGGTCGACGAGGAGGCGGGTTGGGCGAGGCGATGCAGCGTTCAGCGGTCGGCTGAGGGCAGCGGGTCTGGAGGAGAACGTGACCGCGGTTCCGGTCGAGCAGGTCGGCGGGGTCGAGCTCCAGGCGAGCGGGAAGGGGACAGCGGGGGCGTTCAGTCAGAGTGGTGGAGTATCCGGCGAGGACAGGCAGGGAAGGAAGAAGAAGATGAATAGGAAGATGGGGGTGCGTCTGATAGCTTAGGTTTAGGAATAGAAATAAAGAAAAGGAAAAAGTAAAGAAAGAAAAATTTATATAAGTATGGTTTTGGGTTGACCTAGAATTAGGGCTTGGTCAATACTCCTTGGGAAAAGGGCTTATCATGGAGATATTTTAAGGGTTAGGATTCAATGGATTCAAAATGAATGGTTAGGATTGTATCGGTTCAAAAATTATGGAGGGCTATGGGTTGAGGAGGTTGATGTTGAGTTACACACTCCCAAAAATTATGAAAAAATTTACATGAAGGAGAAATGGATTTCTACATGTGTTGTGTCCAATGGGGTGGACACCTTAATGCACTTTTGCATAAAAGTGCCCAACAATTAGAAAATTGCACAAAGTTGGGTCTTGATTTTTATTTAATTAAAATTAATAAAATTGGTGTTCTAAAATTAATTAGAAGTACATGGGGCTAAAATTTGGTGGGACACAAGTGTCATGAATGAAGAAGACTCAGAATAGAATATTACCCTAATTTGAGTTGCTCAAAAATGGGGTGAGATTGTGTCTTCAATTTCGATTGGAACGCACAAAGATACAAAATTGGATTTATTTAGAATTAAATAATAAAGTCTACGACGAATATTGTGCGACTAAAATGAAGCACAAGAGAGCATGATTATGAGTTACACAAAGGTCAGAATAAAAGGCGGGCACGTCTAGGGCAAGGGTGTAAAATTAATTGGAAGGCAAAATCTAGGGTAGCGCTCCAAATATCGAAGCAACGGTAAGGCGCAACAATTAAATAAAATTATGGTAATTAATTATAACCCTAAATAATTAATCCTAAAATAATACAAGTTAAATTCATAATCCTATATTTTGGTCAGGGGTTATCTAGTGGGCTTCTAGGTCTAGTCTACTAACTCATGCATTAAGAACATTATATAATATATATATATATATATATATATATATATATATATATATATATATATATATATATATATAAATACACATATCATGCAATTAATTAAAAATAAATTCACACAACACTTATAATAAACAAAAATTCAAAAATACCCCTATTTCAGAATGTGGTAGTGACATTTGCCTCAAACGAGTATTCTCGCCTGAGCAAAGTAGGTCGGGACATTGTACTTTTGCCGTTTGAATCGGCAGTCCGCTTGAGCGGAACGAGGTGTTACATTATATACCACTCAAAAAAAATCTCGTCCTCGAGACTTCTTGAGGGCAAGTCGTTCTATAGCATTATGGAATCTATCCCAAGCATAGCAATTGGTACTTACTAAATCCAATTGAACACGTTCTCTTACTCGATTCTTACGCCGTGTCACGTGTATGTTGAGTCGGGCTCATTTGTGCCTTAGCGCGGGACATGTTGCTTAACGCGGGATACGTTTCAATCGATCTTGATTAACGATCTAAGGTTGAGGCAAACTTATACAAGTCGTTATACTTGTTCATGCAGACATTCACTTGCACTAGCATCGAGATCGGCATATTGCGAGTCTGGATCAAACGCATATTCGAAGTGTACCTCTAGCATGAGCACGCCAGCCAACTCGGCGATAGCGAAGTCTTAGCACTCGAGTTTCATATCTCATTGAGTCTAGGATCGTGCACACGTTCAAGGCATTCCTCAAACATATGCATTCAACCAATCTTAGAGATAGTAAAATCGGACAAGCTACTTGCAAAAATCTCAAGGGTTCTCGTTTAACTTCCAACAGGGTCAATTCAATTTCCATATTATTTCCTTTCCAACTCAATCAAGTATTTGCACTATGTTAAGCACGACCTATTTGGTTTACCGACTAGAGTTCATCCGTTCGGATCAAACATAGCACACATTATCGTTCCCAGTCTAACCCTAAGTCTTCCTGCCCCAGTTGTAAAACTTTATTCAAGCAATATGGTAAAGTCGGTAACACAGGTTCATTCACTCGGCACAGGGTCATCTACCTAATTTCTAGGTCAGCTCATAAAGTCATAGGTACAAGTTCAAGTATACGATTCATCGTACAAATTTGTTACACGATGATAGTCCCAATTCCTAGGGTCAAACCATTGTTCATTTGCATGGGGTATTCTACCCAAGCTCGTTTCACTCAAATTTTTAAAAATTGAGTACATATTATCCTACTCACAAGAACACGTTCTTTGTACGGGGGTTCAAATCCGTTTAGTAAAATATACAATATTCAAGTTGTAGGACAAGCCTAGTGATTTGCATAGTCTATCTCTTCAAGTATGTTTTGATAGAATTCTCATCCATACCAAGTCTAGACCACCAAGCCAAGATTTGCTTCTAAACCTTTAGTTTAACTCTAATTTGTTCAACATGATTCACGTATCCATTCACAAAACCATCAAGCGTGATCTATTTCAGGTTATAGGTTAACATGTCCTCAAAACATTTTTGATTCACTTGCATTCTAAATTCGTCTTATCGTGTCGAACCAAAAGTTAAGACGATCCATTAGTTTGTCATGCTCCAGTCTCCCATAAGTTCGATCACCCTCGTTGGACGTGACATCACCACGCCAACGCTCCCACTGGATAATCGTCCTAATCCGGACGTGATGCATATACGAGCATAGAGTTGCGCTCGCACAAGACAAGAACGTTTGAATGTTATGGTTTTATTCGACACGATCGAGACACCTTATATTCCACCAAGTCATGTCCGTTCATGCAGTAATTTATAGACCGTCTAACAAAATTATCCAACTTTAATGTTACCATTCGGTAATTCTATTGTCTACTTCTAACATTCCTCAAGAAACTAAGTTTCAATATTCAAGCCCAAGTCTACTCCATATATTGATATATTTCATTCATCGAGTTCGTTTGGAATAATCACCGAACATGTTTCCATGAGTTCGATCATCCTCGCCGTACGTAAAATTACTACGCCGATGCTCCCGCAGGATAATCGTTCTCGTTGGGACTGATTTCGAGAGTTATCATTTTGAACTAGATTTCAAGATCGTTCTTCCGAACTCCAAGCCAAATCCATTATCGTTCATCTCTTTCACAGAAACACAATATTAATTTTGGATTAATTCTATTCGAGCGATATTGTATTCAAGTTTAGTCCGTTTATTTTAATCCGAAATTGCTCGCACGATACTCTAAGTTTCCAACAAATTTTTCTTAACGAGATACCGATTTCCAATTCCACGAATCCCAATTTGATATAAGCCTTATCATTTATTCAAGACAATCTCACATCGTTCAATCCGATTATCGCACGAGGCCTATGAATCCGTTAGGACATTTCTAATGATCTATACACCACTCAAAATTGAGTCATCGAATCAAATCCTATTCGATTTGTATCTTCCGACACGAAGTATCGTTTGAGCTATTTTCCAAAAATTTAAACATGATTCTCTATATTCTCCTAAGAAAAAATCTGATAATATTTCAATCGATTGGGCATTCTAAGTCTGACTTGCCTTATTCCTGAACGATATCCAAATCTCGTTGCAATTAGCTTTGCACCAAAAGGTCTTGGCGCGATACTCAATACATCTTAGCCGAAAGGTTGTGTATGAAGCTAACCATTCGAGCAATATTCGATTTTACACTAACCAGTTGGACAAACATGTATAGGCATTTCGGGTTTGCACATAAGTCGCATTTTCTAGCAGGAGTCTATTCTCGAAGGGTCTAGCACAGGTTGGCACAAAGGCCAATCGTATTACAATTTCGTACAAGCAGTCATATCATTTAAATGTACTTTTTGAAAGTATTTAGACTCATTGTTGGAATATTTTATTTGGGACATTGAGATAGTGCACATAACCCACGAACGAGCTTTCGAAACTGAGAAAATTGAAACGAAGTTTCCAAAGGCGTATAGCCAAGCTCTGATACCAATATGTCAAGCCCCGATCTCCCGCAGGCTAATCTGTTGTCCCTACTAGGCGAGAATCATCGTGCCAGTGCTCCCACGAGACGATCGCTTCGGCCCATCTGGGCGTGATGCCGCACGAGCGTGAAATACGCCCGTGCAAGGTCGTGGTTCATTGGCTGGCGGTAAGAGGTCTAAGCCACAGAGTCGCACAGAATGTCCGAGTGCAGCAGAATTATAAACACATAGGCGATTGGTAACAAGTTCACCGAGTCTTCAATAGCGGAATCATTGAATAACACAAGTTGAAGTAAAATAAACTCTTTATTGATATTGAATAAGTATTACATGCGGCGCATAACCAAGATTACAAGTCGCTCAAGCCTCTCTCTCTTTGAAACAGTAAAAAGCATGCCAAGTGGCTACATTTGTGAAAAGATGTACAGGCTATGTTTCAACATTATGACTTGTATATGTGCTTCAGTTCCAGACGCAGTGCTCCAAGACTCCAGAGTGAACTCCATGCCTTAGCACGCACGAAGGAGGCATCCGTACCGAATGAGGTTCTCCCGCACCCTGCAAACAATCTGGTGGATTATCAGTATATGAATGCACTGGTGGAGGCTACTCACCCGCTTGACAAATCCAAACACGTAATATAGGTTTCGTGCACCAACTATTATGTTGTCTTCCTAGTTGCCTTAGGATCAGTTTTATGGTAAAGATTGAATAGCCTAACTCGTATGTTAGTGCGCCGTACGACATAAGAGAAAACACGACGAGACTTACCAACTTACCATTTGTCCTTTCCTGTCTAAGGCAAACCAAGTTAATTCAAGCACGAGTATGTATAAACATTCAGGGGCAATAGCATATGCAACACTGTCTTGTGTACGAGACTATGATTCAGGTGCACGAGTTACAAGGTTTTCTCAGGTGTGTGTCATAAGATGTTCAAGTTCTCTTTATGCATAAGTATTATTATACCATAATCGTTTAGGTGTTTCAGATGTTCACGAATCGATGCAATGACTCACACGCGGATAGCTGCTAAGCGAGGATGACTTATCTATATGAACATGAGGTCACTTGCTTAGCCATAAAGGACTATTGTAGTCTCATGACGGAATGGGGTGTAATGCTTGATACATGAGAAGCAATTTCAGATGAACACGTGATACAGTAGAGCCGTTGCACGCCATCCTGCCAAATCAAGCGACTATTGTGGGTAGACGGATAATCCAAGGAAGTATGCGCTACGAAGGCCGAATACCGTGTATTCCGTTGCCCCAAGACGGAGTGAGCATACTTTAACCGAATTGGCACGCAATACACCATTCATCCTCCTAGGCCGGTACGATCCCAGTTGTAAACCCTCTCACCAAAAAAAAGGTATTTTGTGCGTATTTTATAATTCTTGTATTTGTTTTAGATTTTTTTTCTATTTTATCAATTAAAACCCAATGATTTTTATTAGGACACTTCACCGTGGTTTGGACATTAATAATATAGGATGGCCCCAAAATCTGTATCTCTCTTCATAGGAAGTAGCCTACACAGGAGACACTACCTGTAAGATCTTTTCGTGGCACAAAGATTCGATCCCTTGGTGTTAGTATGACATTAGTGTAACGACCATAGATTAATTGTTAAATATTTAGATAATTTATATATATAATTTAATTGTGGTTATTTTTCTACCCCAATTTCCTACGATTAACATCGCATAATTTTTTGTGCCACGTTAGACATTTTTCTTTTTTTATAGATTTGCATATTATTTACTATTAACATATTTTGTGGATAGCCATTAAATTATATAATTAATTAGATAATACAATTATTTGATTTATATAACTAAATAAATATTTAATTATTAATTATAAATATTTAATTATTAATTATAAATATTTTATAAAATATTTTGAGTGTAGAATTTTATTAAAGCTTTACAAAATAATTTTTTAGAATTTATTTTGTGTGCAAATATTATTTTTAGAATTTTTACCTCATATATATATATATATAAATAAATATATAGTAGTAATAATAATAATAATATAAAAGAAAAAGAAAACAAATAAAAAGAAAAAGAAAAGAAAAGAAAAAGAAAAAGAAATAAAAACAAAAACAAAAACAAAAACAAAAACAAAAACAAAATACTAATAATAATAACACAACAACCTAATCCTATACAAACCTAAACCTAAAGTATTCCTAATAACTACCAACCCAGCAAAACCCATCCCACCTAACAACCCAAAACCCCCCTCCTTAAAACTACAACACCTTAGCCACGATCCCCCTCTCTCCCTATATATATACCACCAAACTAAACCCATGCACAAACCCTAACCTTAACCCTAGCCTCGACCCCGGCCGACCGCCGGTGAACCCGTGCTGCCGACCGACCGTCGCACCGCTGCAGCCGTCCGCCGCCCCCGCGCCGGTCGTCGCCGTCCGTCCCCGCGCGCACCGTGCGCGTGCAGAAACACCGCCCCGAGCATCCATCTTCAAGGTGATGTATCTCCCTCAATTTTGATTATTTTTGTGAACGGTTTGTTCGTGTATGTTCATAACCTAACCCTCTAGGATTTTTATTCAAGCGAAACAAATTTTCGTGTCCCGGATTGGTCAAAAAATTGACCAGAAACTGACCGAAAAACTGACCAAAAATCAGTCCAGAAACTTCAACCCGAACCCCCATGTTCACACCCAATTTGTCGCCAACCTGTTTAATATTTTCAAAAACTAATTGAATGGTTTTCTTTCCAATATAACCAAGAATTTTTTTGTTCTTTTACTTTTTATTAATTTATTCTGTGTAAAATTATCTCCAAAACGACCAAAAACTTGATTTATTAAAGCTGAAATTTTGTGATACGGAGTGCGCTCCGCCAAACGGGACTGCCTCATCGTGTACCAATTGCACCAAAAGGCGCGTATGGTATATCCTGACGTGTGGGCTTTCGCGAAAACTGATTTGGACGGGTGTGTGCATCGGAATCAACCCGTATCTGTAAAAAGTCCTCGTATCGTGACTTTTGCAAAATACCGCACCATTTTGCGTGCGCTCGTCGAAATATGATAAAACTTACGCCATTGTATTCATGGTATCACGCTGGTTCTGTGACCCAAGTTTTACGCAATTCAGAGACAGTTGACCAAGCCACCTATTTGTGGGTCCCACGGTTGACTTTTAGGGCAAAATTGTGTTCTGCTCATCGGAATCCAAAATTGGACATACCGTTGAGTTCGTACTGACGTTTAGAATTTGTTTGACCTATAATTTGTCCCATTTAGAGACCTTTACCCCTAGCACGTATTTTCGTACAAAGTGGGCCATATGTGGACCCCGCTTTGACCCAAAATTACCGTTTTGCTCATATATCCAAATTGGACGAAAGGGTAGGCTTTTCTGACTATCTCGCTTATTCTGGGAACGTTGGTGATGTTTATTTCAGCATTCGAAGTTGTTCATTCGGAGTCCATAATTATTGATCATGTGTACTTGACACCTGGACGTTTATATTAAGCAGCTTTCTTGCCAGGCAAGTATATCTTGCCATTGTACTGTGATTTAAATTCCATATGATGTATGTATTTTATTTTTTTCATTTAGTTCATATATTTTAATTGCTATATAAATTGCGCGTCCAAGGGTAACTTGGGTGCAACGACGGTGGCGTCGTATTCTATTTTTATTATATATATGCATGTTGACCTAGTTTATGAGACCACCCCATTATCATGAGACATTCTTATATTTTATTTGGCTGTGACACATTTTTTACACGAGTTGTGAGTTTCATATAGATCACGAACTTATGTATTGATTGATCATCAGTACGTGTGGGATGTGCGATAGGGAATAGCTGCTGATAGAAATTTGCATGCTAGAAGACTTGGCAGTTATTAGAGGTATCATCGTGTCATGGATATGACATGCTTAGAGCATGGGGTGAGGAGGGCAATGAGTAAGGCATTTTGGCTCCTTTGCACTTTCCTTGTGTAACCCGTACGCTCCGTCGGGGATGCGCGGTCATGATGACCCCTATATATTACCTGGCGGCCTCTGAGGTTCAAAAGACGTCATGCTTTGTAGGCCCTTGATTCTCCTAGAGAATCATGCCAATCCCATTTTAGCCAGATAGCCCACGTGTTGGAAAGTTGTTCTTAAAGTGCATTCACATAGATGGTTAGGAGACCTTTGGATGTTTATTTTCAGTACTTTATTGGCATGCTTCTATGTATCTTGTTACGTCCCTCTGAGGACCTGGTCCCTTTTCAGGTATAGACGATCATGACTATTCGCAGTAGCACGGATCAGGACTTGCTACTTATCTCTCTTTCGAGGAGGTCTTCTCTTCAAGCCTCATTGTTCATTAGATGTACTTATTTTGTTTCTCTTATATTCTAGTTGGTAGTGGATTTGTCTCCATCCAACTATTAGTTCTTCTCGACTAGTTCATATTTGGTTTATTGACATATATGATCATTTATTTTTTTATGATTTTCGTAAATGAGATTTAGTTATGTCTATGACTTATAACAAATATATACCACTTATGGATTTGATATTCATAATACAACGTACGTATGTGATATAGTTTCCATATATTGGAGATGCCATATACATATGGCTGGCACGCTTACGTATTCCTAGTCCTACGTATTTTGGGACTGGGGCCTGACCTGTTTTTAGTGGTAGCCCATACAGGTCAAGAGTATATTGTCTCGGTTACGATACTGTACAGAGCAAGCCTGCAAATAGGATTAGAGTTTTAGGTCTCATCCACATACTTGACTTTTCTCCTTGATTTCGTTCCAAATTCTTGAACTCACCTTCCTTCCAATTCGTTCTATCTAAATAATTGTATCTTGCTTGATTCATGTACTTCCCTAATAGTTCCTTGAGTATAGCCTTTCGCTAGAATATAGGAATCCTTGTTGTTAGGATGATAATTAGGGTAACATTCCTACTAAGAATATAATTAGAATTGGCACATCACTAAGTTTAGAATACCTAATGAACCCTAGCATCCCTTACCTGTAGACTAATTGACTCTTATCCCTTGATATATTTATGAAGGACTTGAGAGTAGTATAGACACTACTAGGGTTAGTTAGAAATTTGACCATATTGTTTGACCCTAGTATTGAGGAACCAATAGAAATCAAAGGTTGAATATTAGGACTAAACCTAACTTTCATAGTGAGATAGTATTAGATAACTATAAATTTAGTTTCTTGTCCTGATATTAGCATAACAGTACCTTAGGAAGCCAAGAGGAATGAATATAACATTTTCCTTGATCATACCCCGAACCCAGAGATTAGCATACCACCTTTCTTTAGGAAATCATGATATTATCAAGAGTCTCTCTATTTAATTTCATATCTTGTTCCTCCGAAAACTTAACGCTCGCTAATTGTGCGACGACTAAAATTTTCTTTCATCTTTCAATTCGTGCTACCTAACCATTCTGATTATAGGCCAAGTGATTCATTTTATGTTAGGATATATAGTTTGCTAGGATTATAGTTGTAATCTTGAATTTTAAAATTATGTGCTTGGTAGTTAGAACTTGATAGTTTGAGTTATTCATTTAGATTATGATTTTATGATTACACTTTAGTTTTAAATCTTGTAATTTGTATCCATATCTCAATACATGTTATATCCTCTTTCACTTGAGAGCCAGTAACTTCTCCATTCTTAATATTAACACTTTTGTTCTATAAGCACTATGATTAAGACTTAAGATGACCATTACCTATGGAGTTTTATAATGCAATAGGATACCCTAATAAGTACCAAGATCTTTTTCTCGTATACCCTAATAAGAGTTTCTACTTTATCCCCATAAGACAGTTACAATATTAGTTTATTCTTTTAAGTTGGGTAGTATGCCTCACAACATAGTATCACAAAGTCCTTTTGACCGATTAATGAAGTGTAATTGAATGACACCAACTATAGACTTGCATAAGAAGATAGTGTTTATCCAGACTGTAGAACTTAGAGGCCCATACCTCCATTTGGTCGACTAGAGACTTAGACAAGGAGTTAGTATGGCAACTTTAGAGGCACAACACCGGACGAGTCTTATCTTCTTGATGAATTTGAATTATTTTGTACTTCTTTCATCATAATCCAGCGTACGTATATTTTCTGGACTACCTCGATTTATGCTGCTATTATAGCCTAGTTTTGCAAGCTTATTCTTTTATCGAGCTTGTTCATGACATGGGTCGACACACTAATACAATTGTCTATTTAGAATCAGTGTATTATGGTCTAGCTAACCTTAGTGCGCCTGGTTCGCTCTTCGCAATACTACTTTAAGTGGATTGAGATATATAGTTGACTAGTAGACGAATATACTTGCCCTTAGACATCTTCGAGCATATCTTATCAGTTACATAACAGTACTGATATGAGCATGTGAATAGGAATTTATTAAAATAGGATTTCAATCGACAACTGCCTTGACAACTCACTTTTGAATTCTTTGATCGCCTTGAACCCCGTACTTGTATTCTATCACCTCCTCCTTGAATTCTTTATTATTGTTCTCCGTCTTCCCCTATTTCGGAAAGACGAACGCTCGTGCTTGGTATAAGTTGATACACAGAGAGTACTAGACATACCCCATAGGCCAATCACATTACTTTGTGACTATCTTTCGTAATTAAGGGCATATCGTATGTGATATATTTGGTGTTAAAATTTTTGAGGATTGAATAACAAGATTAAATAATTTGAGGAATATTTTTTCTTAAATGTATAGCCTTATGTGATAGATGGGTAAATTCTAAGTTGGGTACAAGTTGCATTGTCAACTCAGAGGTAAATTTTTTTAGATTGTGATCAAGTAAGATTAGATTGAGAGATATAAGTCATTTTAAATTTTGGAAATTTATTTAGAAGAATGATTAAGATAATAAAGATTTAATGAACTTTGAAATCTTGATATTGTGGACCAAATATTTATACTTTGATCACATGATTTAAATTATGAATATTGAAGGTTGAATCATCGATTTAAATTTTGAGGATAAATATAGAATTCTAGACCTGAACAATTGATGAATTAGATTTAAAAATTTTATAGTTGATGATTTAAATTAAAAGTTAAATTTGATTGTTGGATCACCTATTTGAAATGTTGAGAATGGAATTTAAATTTAAAATTTGAAGAGTACAAAATTCATAAGTTGAAAATAGGAATAATATTTGATTAGAATTGTTTTCTAGAGGAGATTATGATAGTTGAAAATCGTGATGTAAAATATTATATGGGTTATTTAAATCTTGAAGATGTTATATGGATTTGACTTAAAATTGGATATTGATGATTTAAAAATTGAGAAGAGATTACGATAGGCTAAATTTTGATTTAAACAATAGTTATTTTAATCTTGAAGTGATTGCGATGGATTTGAATAGTTTTTATTATTTAAATTTTTGAAAAATATTGCGATTGACTTGTCCTATATACGAAAGTGAAGGATTTAGCAAATCATGCCTTATTTTTAATTTCGAGGATAAAATTCTTTTAAGTTGGGTAGATTGTAAACCCTCTCACCCAAAAATAGATATTTTGTGCGTATTTTGTAATTCTTGTATTTATTTTAGATTATTTTTTTATTTTATCAAATAAAACCCAATAATTTTTATTAGGACACTTCACCATGGTTTGGATATTAATAATATAGTATGGCCCCAAAATCTGTATCTTCCTTCATAGGAAGTAGCCTACACAGGAGACACTACCTGTAGGATCTTTTCGTGGCACAAAAATTCGATCCCTTTGTGTTAGTATGACATTAGTGTAACGACTATAGATTAATTATTAATATTTAGATAATATATATAATTTAATTTTGGTTATTTTTCTATCCCAACTTCCTACAATTAGCATCGCATAATTTCCCGTGCCACGCTAGATATTTTTCCTTTTTTATAGATTTGTATATTTTTACTATTAAGATATTTGTGGATAGCCATTAAATTAATTACTTAGTTAATTATATAATACAATTATTTGATTTATATAAATAAATAAATATCTAATTATTAATTATAAAATATTTCATAAAATATTTTGAGTGTAGAATTTTATTAAAGCTTTACAAAGTAATTTTTTAGAATTTATTTTTTGTGCAAATATTATTTTTGGAATTTTTACCTTATATATATATATAAATAAATATATAGTAGTAATAATAATAACAACAATAATAATAATAGTAATAATAGTAATAATAATATAAAAGAAAAAGAAAAAGAAAAGAAAAAGAAAAAGAAAAAGAAATAAAAACAAAACAAAAACAAAATAATAATAATAATAATAATAATAATAATAATAATAATAATAATAACACAAAAACCTAATCCTATACAAACCTAAACCTAAAGTATTCCTAATAACTACCAACCCAGCAAAACCCATCCCACCTAACAACCTAAAACCCCCCTCCTTAAAACTACAGCACCTTAGCTACGATCCCCCTCTACCCCTATATATATATATATATATATATATATATATATATATATATATATATATATATATATATATATACAACCCATGCACAAACCCTAAGCCTAGCCTCGACCCCGGCCGACCGCCGGTGAACCCGCGCCGCCGACCGACGCGTTGCTACAGCCGTCCGCCGCCCCCGCGCCGCCCGCTGCCTTCCGTCCCCGCGCGCACCGCGCGCGTGCAGAAACACTGCCCTGAGCACCCATCTTCAAGGTGATGTATCTCCCTCAATTTTGATTATTTTTACGAGCGATTTATTCGTGTACATTCACAACCTAACCCTCTAGGATTTTCATTCAAGCGGGACAAGTTTTCGTGTCCCGGATTGGTCAAAAAATCGACCGGAAAATGATCGGAAAATTGACCAAAAATTAGTCCAGAAACTTCAACCCGAACCCCCATGTTCACACCCAATTTCCGCCAACCTGTTTAATATTTGCAAAAACTAATTGAGATATTTTCTTCCCAATATAACCGAGAATTTTTTTGTTCTTTTAGTTTTTACTAATTCATTCTATGTGTAAAATTATTTGACCTCCAAAACGACCAAAAACTTGATTTATTAAAACTGAAATTTTGTGATACGGAGTGTGGTATATCCTGACATGTGGGCTTTCGCAAAAACTGATTTGGACGGGTATGCGCGTCGGAATCAACCCGTATCCGTGAAAAGTTTCCGTATCGTGACTTTTACAAAATACCGCACCATTTTGTGTACGCTCGTCGGAATACGACGAAACTTGTGCCATTGGATTCGTGGTATTACGCTGGTTCTGTGACCCAAGTTTTATGCGATTCCGAGACAGTTGACCAAGCCACCTATTTGTGGGTCACACGGTTGATTTTTAGGGCAAAATTGTGTTCGGCTCAACGGAATCCAAATGCATATAGAAGTTGTGTCATATGTGCCATTATATATTAGTGTTAATTTAGATGCACGTATAGAAATATATTATATGTTTATATCAATGATTATACACATATAATATATAAAGATGGTCACATGGATTTTGGTTGTATTGTATTCATTGGATGGAGATACAAGGATATGTATTATGGTACCACGAGTATGTGTGTTGTGTATCAGGGGATCCAAGTTGGTATCATATATGATTTGGGGTAGCAAGTTGATATTGGGTAACCTACATAGATATGTATATCCTAGATGTATAGGTGGTATCTTACGGTTGAAGATTTGCATCCTATTTTAAGGTTTGCACTTGATTTTAGAGGAAATATGCACATGTTAGATAAAATTTAGCCTTTCATAAGCAATTTAACTTGTTATAAGCAATTCAGCCTTTCATAAGCAATTCAGCCTTCCATAAGCTGTAGTAGAATTTGTGATAAGAAGTAGCAGCAACAACAACAACAATGATTCAGAAGTGTTGGTTTAGGTGAGTGGGCTAGTTTTGTTCACCAGTATATGTTAACTACTGACCCACATCTCTGTGGGCATCCCAGGTGTTAGAGACTCCGTGGCGCTTAAGGGAGAGAAGCTTTTTCTACAGTTTTCAAAGCTTCTTCCTATTTTCAAGTATTTTAAAAAATTTAGTTGTTGTTTCTTACTTCAAGTTGTAATAAAGGAACATAATGTATGGAATGGAACATTATTTCATGTCAGTCTATCAATTGTTTTACTTTTCTTAAAGTTATGTAAGCCGAACAAGCATTTTCATTTCAGTACTGAGAAAGTTATACTTTGTTGCAATGAATCAATAAAAGAGAAAATTTTCTTCCTATATATACTGTGTATTCAATGTTTTAGTTATTGTGTTGCTAAATTATTTTCAAATATTATAAATTGTGCACATTCTTGCCTAGTACAAGTCAAACCTAGACTTGTTGTCACGACCCGCACCCGGTTTAGGGGCACGAGTGCGTGGGTACGTCCAGCCTACGCCGCAGCATCGGCGGTAGAACGCTGTCTAGGTATTGATACTATCTAACTAATGTCACGCAGGCATCCAATCTCCATTAGGAGGCACGGATGACACAAATAAGATGAACACATACTCAACCACAGAATCACAGCACGATAAGATTTCGAAACAGAAATTAAAATTAAACACAATACAAGTCCACAAGAAATAACTTAACTTAACAATATCCAAGAATCATCAAAATGCCGGAGACAAATCCGGTACCAAATAGACTGTTAAAAGAACTAACTATGAATAATAATTCCGACTAGACTTCCAGAATCAACTACTACCAAGTCTGCAGCTACTCACCATAAGTGTCGGACAGCGGTCATCTAAGGCATAGTCTGGAAAAATATTTCCAGTCAGGAAGGAGCAAAGCACAATCTCAAATAACAGTTCCATTAATTGATAATGTCTATAATACAATAAAACATGTCATGCTAGCTACTGAGAAGACAGTGGAATAATGTAATGACAGTTTAAGAGAGACAGGCAATAGGCAATGAAACACAGTCAGTGCATGTATAAAAATGAAAGGAACAGTATCATATACGGGTGATGTCGTATATGATTAAAAATAGAGAACTGTAATCTATTCTAGGTGTTTGAAATAGTAGTTTCGAAATGTGATCGGCTTGGGACATGTACAGTAGCTACAGGGCCTGGCTAATCATGGTGAAGAGCATGATTAACACTTACAATTTACAATAAGAGGTTATGATCACATTTCTTACTAACTACTTCCCCGCCCCCAACTAGTACTGTGGATCCAATCATGACACGTCACGAATACACAACATTGTCTAATATATTATGTACAATGTCTAATGTAAATGTCAATGTAAATGTCAATGTAAATGTCGTGTATAATGTCAATACGATAATCAAGGTAACATCTCATGACTGCAGATCCAAGCTATACTAGTCCGTGTAGCACAGTGTCAAAGATTCAGTTGTAACATTTCAAGATCATTGAACTTATAGCTATTATCAAGAATTGGAAATTATCAGAGAATGTACTTGCCTCGGTCCTTAGCTGGTATTTATGGTGTCCTGTTCCAGAGTATCTCCTGGGTGAACCAACAGTCCTAAAGACACATTACAATATAACATTTGTATCAGGGGCTATACTAGCACACAATAGAAATACACTGGCCTTAGGGCTATGCCAGGCAGGGCACTAGTCAACTAGGGTCATCTAGTAGGGATATATAAATATAAACATCTCATTAACTAGTATATATAATTTCCATCCATTACAATTATAGATATATGTATAAATATATATATACTTTAAAATAAATGATTCTTGTATGTATATATAAACATAATAATTTATACTTACAATATTTTATACATGCACCTATTTAAATGTATTTACAATATATATACATATATATTCCTTTTAAAAATTACATATTTGATTTATACTAGTGTATACTCACATATATGCCAAAAATACATTATAGATATATTATTAATTACTAAAACACATTTTTTTATATATGTTTAACTTTTAATGAAAAATAAAATATACATGTACATATATATATAATACACAAAGAATATATATATATGTATACTAATTTATATAGATACTAAATTACAATTACCAACATATACTGAAATATATATACTATGCTAATACATGTATTTAAACATTTTATTTATGAATAATATACATGCACAAAATATATATTTAAAATTATATCAAGTATATATATATATACAAAATATATATATATATATATATGCCAAAATTAATTATAGAATTTATTTAAATATATACTATACTTATACAATTGATTTCTAATAATTAAATAATATACAATTTACATATTTATACATTTTTACCAAAAATAATACATATACCAAATACGATATATATACATTTGCCTTAATTAAATACATAAATACTTTACATTATATATATACAAATTAATTTATTTACATATACTAATTACCACATTAATTAAATATATAAATACTTTATATTAATTATACATACAATTTTAGTTAAAAGCACATACTAATTTCATGCTAATTTAAATATATAAACAACATTTATATATATACATTAGATATATATATATATACATTAATCAATATATACACAAATACATATACTAGTATATACCAAATATATATATATATAACTTGATTTAAATATATACATATACGAATATATTAAATTATATATACATATTAACATACACCTTTATTAATTGTATATATACAATACATTTATATTAGTTACCTATACATTAACATAGAATACATGCATTATACTAATATACATACATTATACATAAATATTAGTTAGATAAACAATATACATATACTAATATATACTCCTACGTATATAAGTATATAGTTAGATATACACGTATATATATTAAACGTTAATTAAAATACTACATACGTATACATATATTATGTATCTATTCACGTATATGCGTATGTATATATACATATATATATATATACAAAGAAGGAAGATGAGGGGAGGATTTCTTACAGAGATTGGGGTCGGCCGCCGGAGTTCGGCAGCACCGCCGAGTGCGGGGATGCAGCAGGGAGAGCCGGGCTGCTCGCCGGAGATGGAACGCTGGGTACAGCCAGCAGGCCGCCTGGAGCAGGGAATGGTCGGGGTAGGGACTGACGGCCGCCGGAATGCACAGAGGCCGCCGGAGACTGCACCGAGGAGCAGCGGAACTGACCGCCGGAGCAGGCCGGAAAGCGAGCAGCGGACTTTGGTGGTGGATGAACGGATGGATGGGTGGAGGAGATGCAGCGGCGAGGGGAGGAGTAGCGCCGGACTGATGGCCGACCGAGCGCCGGGGAGAGGAGCACGAGCAGAGGGCTTCGGCGGGTGAGCATCCGCCGGGGAGGAGTACAGCCCGCCGGAAACAGGGACCCGGCTGAACAGTGGTAAAGGGGGGTGAACAGTGTTCCCCCCCTAACTCTCTTTTGAATTTAAAGAAACCCAATGAAGAGAGGAAGAAGAAGAAGAAAAAGAAGGAGAAGAAAAAGAAGAAAAGAGAAGGAGAAGGGAAGAAAATTTTCCAACGTAGGAGAGAGGGGGCTTGTGAGGAGGTGGATTTTTCTAGGTTGCCTAGGGATTAGGGTTTGAGGGTACAAGTCATTAAATAGGGAGAGAGAGGGGGTGATGGAGGGTTGTGATGGGCCAATTTAAATGAATGGCTAGGATTGAACATGAGGAATTTATTCATGGGGGATGAGGGTTCTTAATTAAAATTAATATGCTCCCTCATTGATTTAAAATAATTAGGTGTTGGCACCTACAATTGAATAATTGCAACTTAGCCCCTTAAATTCGGGAAATTGCACAAACACATGAAATGACGAAAATTGGGCAGGCGATTCGGGGTCCGATATTTTGTAGGGTCAGGGGGCGCTGTAAGATGGGTATGGACTGAATTTGTAGGGCACTGGAATTAAATTGGGATTTAAAAATCAGATAAAATGGTATCCTCAATTTAAATAGAAATAAATGCAAGTTGTGTTCAACAATTAATTAGGAGTACCTGGGGCCAAAATCAGGTCAAGTCATCAATACCAATATTGAAGAAGACTCAGAACAGAATATTACCCTAATTTGGGTCGCACGAAAAATAGGTCAAGATGGCTTCCAATTTTCGATTGGAACGCACAACGATAAAAAATAGGAAATTAAAAATAAACGTCCGCGACGATTTTTGTGCGGCCAGAAACAATGTACAGGGAGCAAAATTATGAGTTGCAAAAATAGCAGAATGGAAGGCGGGCATGTCTAGAGCAAGATTGTGAAATTTGTTGGAAGACAAAAGTCTGGATAGTGCTCCAAATATCGAAGCAAAGGCAATGCGCAAAATATTAAATAAAAATACAGTAATTAATTATAAACACCAAGAATTAAATTCTAAATAAAATAATAAAATCCAGAATTCTATAATTCGGACAAGGGTTCGTCTACTGGGCTTCTAGGTCTAGTCTGCTAGCTAAAATAAAATAATTTAACACTGCATTTAATTATATATTTAATCACACATCGCACAAATAATTATTTAAATCAATATACTATTATGCAATTAATTAATTAAAATAACATAATATTAAATACTGTAAAAATTCAAAAATTCCCCTGTTTTCAGAATGTGGTAGTGACACTTGTATGGCATCACATCCAGTGACGATTATCGATTACACGAAACTGGGGCGTGACAATACGAACCAAGACCTAACGCAGTAGCAACCTCTTATGATCAGGTCGAGATCGATCCTCCCGAGTTCTTATGAGTAGGCTCACCATTCCTTTTGCATTATTTTTTGTTCCTTTATTTTTATTCGTCAACTGGTAATGGATTTGTCCACCAGACGATAGTTGATAAACTTGAACATCTTACCCTTTCTATTATCTTTTTCATGAATAGTTAATTTTATATTCTTGTGGATAAGATTAGTCGTGCCATGTACTCCTAAGGATTTGGACTTGAGTCCATTATAGATAGCGTAAATGGATGCTTAAGGGGCTCCCATATAGCGGAGTAGCCCTTGAGCACGTACTGTAACGCCCCGATCTCCCGCAGGCAAATCGGCCGTTCCCGCTAGGCGAGAATCACCGCGCCAGCGCTCCCGCGGAACGATCGCTTTGACCCATCCGGGCGTGATGCCGCACGAGCGTGAGCCATGCCCGTGCAAGGCCGTGGTTCATTGGCTGGCAGTAAGAGTTCTAAGCCACAGAGTCGCACAGATTGTCCGAGTGCAGTGGAGTCATGAACGCATAGGCGATCGGTAACAAGTTTACGGAGTTGAAAATATAGTGGAAGCATTTAATAACACAATTTGAAGTAAAGCAAGCTCTTTATTGATATAAACAAGTGTTACAGGCGGCGCTTGGCCGAGATTACAAGTCGCTCAAGCCTCTCTCCCTGGAACAGTAAAAGCGTGCCAAGTGGCTACAATTGTGGAATGATTGTACATGCGAATGTTCAGGCAAGTTCCAACATTATATCTTGTATATGTGCTTCAGTTTTGGACGCAATGCTGTTTCGGAGTGATCTTCATGCCTTAGCACGCACGAAGGAGGCATCCGCACCGAACGAGGTTCTCCCGTACCCTGCAAACGATCTGGTGGGTTATCAGTACATTGAATGCACTGGTGGGGAGGCTACTTGCCCGCTCGACAAATCCAAACACATAATACAGGTTTTGTGCACCAACTATTAAGTTGTCTTTCTAGTTGCCTTAGGATCAGTTTCATGCAAACATTGAATAGCCTAACTCGTGTGGCAGTGCGCCGTGCGACATGAGAGAAAACATGGCGAGACTTACCAACTTACCATTTGTCCTTCCCTGTCCAAGGCAAACATTATTAATTCAAGCACGGGCAAGTATAAACATTCAGGGGCATTCATAATGAAAACCAAGGCAATAGCATATGCAACACGAGAGTCATTGGACGGGACAATATTTGGAGTGCTCAGTTGTTCTTCGATGCGATGCAATAACTCGCACGCGGATAGCCGCTAAGCGAGGATGACTTATCTATATGAACATGAGTCGCTGGCATAGCCATAATGGACTAATCCCAAACGAGAATGGAATGCAATGAGAGCACACGATGCGCTACGAACCATCTCGCCCGTACACGATGGATTGCACATAAAGTGGTCCCAGGCCAAGTGGAATGCAACGAAAGTACAAAAGATGCTACAAACCACTCGCCTGTACACGAGGAACCACACGTGAAGTTCTATCCGGATCGGATCGGCCCCAGTGCCCCGATGAACGTCCGTGGAACTGTACCTCATTTCCGAGTTGTCCGCGACATGCAGGTCAGGGTCTCTCCAATTATCACGAGATACACGAGAATACGAGAACACGAGTGCACAAGAACACGAGAACACGAGTGCACGGGAACACGAGTACACGAGTACACGGGATACTTGAATCTTGATTCTTGTTCAGTGAGTGACTTGCCTTGATGCATTCTCCTGGTTCGGGGCTGCCTTGGGTGACCTAACGGTCCCGGATACTTGCAAGTTCATTTTTGCACGGAACGACTACGTAGTAGTCTTTCGGGATTTGGATGAAAACAAGGTAACGTACAAGCAGACAAGCATGCATTTGTATAAATATAAGCATTCACGTTAGCTCGGGCCCGAAGGTAAGCCGAGAGTGAAACCGTAAGGGACTTTCCCGAGCGACATAAATCTAGGGTAGCATGCGAGGGTCTGAACATATATAAAAGCAGTGTTTTATTTCCATGTTCTAGCATAAGCAATACAAGTTGGGATTATTCCCTTAGCTAGGTGCGTTGGATTCTTATTAGCATGCAGGGGATGATTCACCTAGCGACTATCATGTATCATTCCAGATTTTTTTGTGTGCTGGCTAAGCAAAGACAAGTTCACCGTAGCCACCCACCTTAGCGATGATTCGCCTCGGTAGAGCGATACGTCAAGCGAGCCTCTGAAAGTCTAAGCTGGATTCCTGTAGGGACAAGTTTGGATATCCTTTGCTTCTCGTTTGAGGCAAAGCGGGTCGGGACAGTTGCACTTTTGTCGTTTGAATCGGCAGTCCGCTTGAGCGGAACGGGGTGTTACATCCTACCCAACTCAGAAAATGTCTCGTCCTCGAGACTTATTGAGGACAAGCAGTAATCTAGGGTTGAGGCAATCCTAGACAAGTCGTTGTACTTGTTCATTTGGATATTCACTTGCACTAGCATCGAGATCAGCATATCGGTAGTCGGGATTCGTACACGTATTCGTAGCGCTCCAAACACATGCACTTCACCAACTTAGCGATAGCGAAGTCTTAGCACTCGAGTTTCACCTTTTCTTGAGTCTTGGATCGTGCACAAGTTCAAGGCGTCCCTCGAATAGATGCATTCAACCAAACTTAGAGTTAGTGAAATCGGACAAGCTACTGCGATACTCTCAAGGGTTCGCACAGATTGGCACAAAGGCCACTCGTATCATGATTCATACAAGCATTCATATCATTCAAAATATATTTTGAAATATGTAATGCCCCGCTCCGCGTCGGCATTATGTATCAGGTGAGTGGGCAGAACTTCGTTCTCTGATTCTTGCACACCTTAATAATAACCTGAGTTTTTGCTTGCAATATTTTCATAAAAGAATGATAGAACCTGCCTTGCATGTTAATGAACGAACTCACCTAGCTTGTCTTTGAAACGATAAGTCTGCTAAACGAGAATCCTGAAACGCTTGCCTAGAGTGCATGAACATGTTCACTATCGTCTATGCTTCGAGAGAACCATATTGTGCCTGAATGTGTTCAAGTGATAAGTCGGATTGCCCCACAACAACGATAAATGTTCTGATGGTTCGTCTCATCTGCATACTAGAGTTTATTTGATAGTGTTCCATGCATTCGCATGCGGTTAGACAATGGCTTTTGGTGGAGAGCTGAACTGCATGTGTCACGGCTGCTACCATGATAGTAAAAAGCAACCATGAGTCACAGCTGCCATTAGCATCAGATGAATGAGTCATTGGTATGTTGTACAACCAGCTGCCGATCCTGAGATACTCGGGGACCGCCCTGCATATAGCTAAGTCATTGTGTTGGCTTGGATAGAGGACTGCCCCTAAGATCGTGCATGTGTGTCTAGCTTTGCATCTGACCCTCGAATCGCACGAGACACGCTGTGTACACCCTGAAACATGAACGATTGCTTGCTTATTGCATATGAAACTCTGTTTCCAAACATGTTTCCAAATAATATAATATGACTCTGCTAGCGAACTGCATGAACGAACCTAGGTAAAACTAGAAAGATCACTAGTAATGTAATATTTTATAACATGATTACTTAGTGTTGGTTTGAGTGAATGCTTGTTTCTGTTCAGTTATTTTATCTCACCAGTACTTGTATAAAGTGTTGACCCACTAACAGTTTACTTGCTTGCAGGTACTGGATCGTCCGAGGGAGCGATAGGCGTACCACAGTCCCTAAGACCCGGAATCCTGGTTTCGATTGTTGTCCCGAGATGCTATCGTATAAGGGGGCATAATGTATGGAACGAACGAATGCCTTTGCATAAAGGAACCCAAGTTGCCTCGATTGTCCCGTATACTCAGTTGGCTAAATGCATTGCATTGCAACAAGTCCCTTTCCGCTGCTTACTCGATTGATCTGATGATAGCCAACTATCAACTTAAACGATTAGCCTTGTGCGGGCGCAACCCCAGGCTCGCACGGCATCACGTCCCCGAAAGCTCGATCGGGCCATTCCATTAACTCCATTCCTTCCTTGCACCCGCGAGACTGGCACGGTGATTCGCGTCCGGCGTGCCGAGGCGGGGTGATTCATGCCCGGTTCGATAATTTCGGCTAGACGGGGCGGGGCAGGGCGGAGCGGCGGCCCGGGCGGGTCCGGGGTGTGACAAAATGGTATCAGAGCGGAATCGATCTTCTGGCCCAAACCGTTGCTTTGACTCTGAGTTATATCGATATGGTATTGCAATAGAGCGTTCCATACAATAAGTCCATAGATATTCTCAAAGTGCAAATGTTTTCTGAACTTGAATTGCTTGGACTGTTTCGATTGAGTACGGCGAGGAACGACACTATCGCTGCTCGGAATATCGAGAAGTTTATCCTTGAAGTTTCGAGGACGAAACTTTTTGTTGGTTGGTAAGTATGTAATGCCCCGCTCCGCGTCGGCATTATGTATCAGGTGAGTGGGCAAAATTTCGTTCTCTGATTCTTGCACGCCTTAATAATAACTTGAGTTTTTGCTTGCAATATTTTCATAAGAGAATGATAGAACCTGCCTTGCATGTTAATGAACGAACTCACCTAGCTTGTCTTTGAAACGATAAGTCTGCTAAACGAGAATCCTGAAACGCTTGCCTAGAGTGCATGAACATGTTCACTATCGTCTATGCTTCGAGAGAACCATATTGTGCCTGAATGTGTTCAAGTGATAAGTTGGATTGCCCCGCAACAACGATAAATGTTCTGATGGTTCTCGTCTGCATACTAGAGTTTATTTGATAGTGTTCCATGCATTCGCATGCGGTTGGACAATGGCTTTTGGTGGAGAGCTGAACTGCATGTGTCATGGCTGCTACCATGATAGTAAAAAGCAACCATGAGTCACAGCTGCCATTAGCATCAGATGAATGAGTCATTGGTATGTTGTACAACCAGCTGCCGATCCTGAGATACTCGGGGACCGCCCTGCATATAGCTAAGTCATTGTGTTGGCTTGGATAGAGGACTGCCCCTAAGATCGTGCATGTGTGTCTAGCTTTGCATCTGACCCTCGAGTCGCACGAGACACGCTGCGCACACCCTGAAACATGAACGATTGCTTGCTTATTGCATATGAAACTCTGTTTCCAAACATGTTTCCAAACAATGTAATATGACTCTGCTAGCGAACTGCATGAAACGAACCTAGGTAAAACTAGAAAGATCACTAGTAATGTAATGTTTTATAACATGATTACTTAGTGTTGGTTTAAGTGAATGCTTGTTTCTGTTCAGTTATTTTATCTCACCAGTACTTGTATAAAGTGCTGACCCACCAACAGTTTACTTGCTTGCAGGTACTGGATCGTCCGAGGGAGCGATAGGCGTGCCACAGTCCCTAAGACCCGGAATCCTGGTTTTGATTGTTGCCCCGAGATGCTATCGTATAAGGGGCATAATGTATGGAACGAACGAATGCCTTTTGCATAAAGGAACCCAAGTTGTCTCGATTGTCCCGTATACTCAGTTGGCTAAATGCATTGCATTGCAACAAGCCCCTTTCCGCTGCTTACTCGATTGATGCGATGATAGCCAACTATCAACTTAAACGATTGGCCTTGTGCGGGCGCAACCCCAGGCCCGCACGGCATTACGTCCCCGAAAGCTCGATCGGGCCATTCCATTAACTCCCTTCCTTCCTCGCACCCGCGAGACGGACGTGGTGATTCGCGTCTGGCGCGCCGAGGCGCGGTGATTCGTGCCCGGTTCGATAATTCCGGCTAGACGGGGCGAGGCAGGGCGGAGCGACGGCCCAGGCGGGTCCGGGGCGTGACACGTACCAGCCTGTCTAGTCATGTGCTAATCCCGTGAGTTTTGGGATTGGAGAGTGACAAAATCTCTCCACATACAAGAGCTTTCGCCAAATATCTTTGAGATAGAGTTTTAAAGTGAATTGTAAATTGAATATTCAATTATTGTAAGAAGATCAAAATTATTTTTCTAAGAAGTTGAAATATGCAAGCCTTCGTATCAAAACTTGTATAGAAGTCGACGAGCCCTTCAAATCAAAGCTCGTTTCTAAGAAGTCGGCGAGACGTCAGGATCAAAGCACACAAGTGTAACTATTTCTATAATATTGGATTAAAGATGGAGGAAATTCTGGAAATGAAGTATCTCATGGAGGATAACAGGATACATCAGGTGTTTGTATTCTTGTCTCATTTTTACTTTGTTTTAAGTTGTCTATTAGCATGCTCAACTCCTAAACATTATTCACCCCCTCCCCCTTCTAGGGTGATTTTCCTTGTTTACCTACCGACTACTTGACTTGCTGGATGCGTAGAGTCAGATCTCGTAGAGAGACTTTAATGTGATGGATTATCGCAAAGAGGCCTTCGACCCTATACTCTTCGACCAGGAGTTGTTGGTCATCGTCGTTGGTTCCCACCATGCCTTACAACACCCTTGAGGCTCTGAACCACCTAACATAATACAAAAATGTGGATCACTGAAAATCAACAACCCAAGATAACGGGTACTAAAACCGCAATTAGACACGAGAATCAATTAGAAATAAACTCAATATCAATAAAAAATCAATAACAATGAACATATTTATTATTTTCTACATAACCCTATTCCTACTAAATAATGTACTTGAACCATAAGAAACTAGTCCTATTTAAATTAAAAAAGTTATAAAAGAAGATTAAAAAATACTAAACTTTTGATGAATGATCCCTAAGAAACTAATCCTAAATAAATTAGAAAAGTTATACAAAAAAGTAAAAAATATTAAAAGATTTGTACAAAAAAAATTTTAAAATTTTGTTCAAAATTAGAATAAATCTGTTTGGACTTTTGGTGGTTTGGACTTCCGCTCAATTCCACGTCAATTCGACAGTCATAGCTAGACTCTTTGCACTTTACAATTTTTTTTCTTTCTTATTTCAATCATATTCTTGCTTTAACCTCCAGTATTTATGCAATCTATCCTCTCTTCATGAGTATCATCTTTTCTTCGTCAACTCATTAAAATAGTGAATGTTACGTTGATGTACGTGAGAATTTGCCATCAAGGTCATCACTTGTGTATGAATTCCACCCTTTTCTTGTCGATACATTATGGGACTTATCCTGCATTCTATAGCTAACTTAAATCCTAGTCAAGTTTTTGAATGTATGAATGTAGTATCAATAATTGATGATTAATCAGTAATAATCAGATACAAAATAGGATAATATAAGTATGCTATTGTATGAAAATACAGTTTTCTCCACTGATCAATGATACATCAAAACACTTTTGAGCGCTAGTATAGCCTACATATAACTATATGCTTGCACAAAAGGAAGAAAAGAAAAGAAAAGAAAAGCCTATCCAAGTTTCAAAGAGCAGCCTTGCATATTATAAAAAAATACTGCCACGAGTAAAACTGTTGACGCTTTAATCTACAAAAGATGGCAGCAGCAAGAAACCAAATCCTCGTACACCAACTAAATACTCGAACCAAAAGAAAACATAAATATGCACTCTTTTTTTGAAGGGCCGCTCTGTTTAAATAACGGTTATGCCATCGAACGATGAGTTATTGGCCATGGAGATCAAGTCTAGCTCTTCATCTGAATCAATCACCTCCTCGAAGTCATAGTAGGGTTTTACCTGCATCATCATGTTCTCATAAAGTTAGAGCCACGCCAACAAGAATTGATATAAAAGCTAAAGAGCTGGTAGAATTTATAAATGCTTAGGTTATTATTAGATAATTAAGAATTTTATGCATGGAAACTTTTGATCACCTTGGGTCTTGGTTTCATGGCTTCAAAAGTATGGAACTCAGGTTCAGAATAATCAGGTGGATGGAGAACAATGTATGCGCCCCGGTTGTTAAATCGTTCTTCTGTGGCCTGCATTAGAGAGAATACAAATAGTTCAACAATTCTAATAATGAGAAAATCTTAATAATATATGTTCTTTGATAGACAATAGAACAATGGGCAATACCAACTACAGTCAGTTTTTATTATCAAGAAAAATAGGAAATAACGTCTTTTTATGAAAAACGATGGCCAAATTCTTCCGTCATTCTACTACCTAGCAATCAAAACAGAGAATATTATAATGTCAAGTATGGATTACACTTGATGTCTAGAAACATCTATTAAATTACTGTAAAGAGCGGCAAAGGCTCACAAATAGAACAAAGAAGTAACAATCAATTTGCCTATGGAGAGAACATCCAAATTTATTGCCAAATTTAAAGTAACTTGTGGATCAAAGTGAACATAAAATTTGTTAGTACCGAGATAGATCTAGGATCTAAGATGGAAAAACTGAAATCAGGAACAGAGTTTGCGCGACTTTGCAGTACGCCCTCTGTATAATCCAGCGGAGGTAGTCGAGATCAGAGATTCTTCTCAAAGAGTTCATCTCTGTCCACCTCGATACCCATGGATATAAATATAAATATATATGAACCGATTACAACCCCTCTGGATCACACAAAATACAAGAACCAAAATACGTTCTTCCTCGGAAACGCAGTTGCGATTGAGACAGAACGTTTACAACCCCAAAGAAATATGTTCTTCCTTGCAAATGTGTTGCAATTAAGACAGAACGATTACAAGGAGAATGGAGAGAAAGAGAAGAAGACCGGAAGAAAGGGTTTGTTGGGGTGATGAAGATCACCGTTGCTCAAAGCAAGATTCGTCCCACACGGATCTGTTCCCAGGAACCAGCAAGTTCACGCAGAACTTCTGGAACGCTCGTCTCTCTCTATGCCGACTTGCTGGAACCCTTCCGGACTCTCCAATGGCAGCCGCCGCCTTCCTCTCTTGTCTCTCTATTTCGGAGTAAGTCTTCAAAGGAGGCACACAAGAGAGTATATAGAGAAGGATGAAAACCCTAACCCTAACCCTAACCCTAACACTAGCTGCTCAGACTGCACCTCATGTGCCTACAGCGCCCTCTGCGCCTTCTGAGCCCATTGTGCTCACCATGCGCCAAGCCATGTGCCTAAGCCCGCGCAGAACGCCGCGCAGTAGCCACGCAGAAGCCTGGGTAGAATGCCTCGCGCAAGAGCCTGCGCGCAACCAAACGCAACAAATGTGCACAAGCGCCTTGCGACGATGCTGACGTGCTAAGTGCAAAGTGCGCCACTTTGCAACCTTGAGCCCGAGTCTGAGTCCGAATCGCTAAGCCCCTACAAGGCTTAGTTCCTAAGAGAATTTTTCCACGAGTGACAAAAAGCATAAATGCTTTCTTTGATGAGTTAATACTTATTCCTCCGAGGAAAATATTCCCACGTGATACCCATATGTGCTCCACCACAACCCATGTGCACACCTCAACACAAGCAAAGCCTTATATTGAGATACCCACTTAGAGTTGTAGCCAATGTGGGACTATCTTTCTAGTCTTGTGTAAGATGGGAATAACAAATTAATTTTATTAAGAAGAGGGGAATATATTATATAGGAGAGACTAACCCCTCTTACTATTAGTCTACCTGATGTGAGACTAAACTAAACTTAACACATAACTCAACACCCTCCCTCAAGCTGGAGCATAGATGTCAATCATGCCCAGCTTGTTACAGAGAAATTGAACCTGAAGACCTAGAAGAGATTTGTAAATATATCAGCTATCTGATCGTCGGTCCTTGTAGTGCCCCGTTCCCCCGGTGCGGGGAGCGCGGCTAAGAAACACAAACGGTATCGTTCGATCGGGATAGATTGAATTAAGAACTCGTCCTCGTTATGGATTTGTTTCTTCGGAATCGATTCCCATATTCAGTGGACTGCGCCCCAAGGATCGGCTTAGCGGCAGAGTCAGGAGGGACCTCTCCGCTGCTATCTTTTATTGCCTCGGTTTTCGATGTCGCTTGTTGCTTTCGTGCTTTGAGTTGGTTTTGGGATTTGCTTGTTTTCCTTGAACGGTTTCGATGGTTTTCATTGTTTTCGTTCATTGACTTGCACTTCTATTCCGAGAATGGAAAGAGAGGAAGAAGTATTAATCGAGCTGTTCGTGTGCAGGTGAACGAGCAGTAGGCGGCTTGCGAACGGAGTCGTGAAGAACCTCTTTCCTTCTTCTTTCCAAATCTAAGTGAGTGGCTACCAACCCGATTAGCTAGTCCTGCTTCCAGCTTCACTCCTTGCCCCGATCAAACGATACCAAGTAATAATAAAAGAAACCAAGATAAAAGAGAATAGACTTGGTTAATACTGTTTGTCAATCAAAACTGTGAACGGTTACTTACTTGCATGCGTGTCCGCTCGAAAATATTTATCATATGCATAATACAAGTTAGAATGTTTGTTCTTCTTTAAATTATGCTATGAAATATACTGAATCAAGAGGCTATGCAACTGAATCATAATACTGCTTGTCCTGAACTGGCATTGCCTCAACTGCATGAACTGTTAGCTTAATGAAACAATACCGATTCGATCACGGACAACTTGTGCACAAGGTCACTGGTTCCTACGGACGGTCGCTGGGGCACTGGCACCGATCCGATCCGGACGGAACTCACTGTAGTCTACTGCATCTGAACGGGATGGATTGCAGCCACTACTGAATCTTCGCTGCATTCCATCCTCGTTCAAGACTAAACGGTCCATTATGGCATCCTAGCCAGTGATCCACTGTATATTTAAACCTGTTGCATACTAACTTGTGTCTTCGTTTCAGGGAAGGCATGGTAAGTATTGTGCAGGTAATTCAGACGGTCAGGTAAAATCCACCGAACGGTGGCACGTTCATTTCAGTAAATTCAATATGCTGCTTACTTGTAAATGAACAAAAGCAGATAGAAACCCACAAAATATGCATGCTTCACTAAACAACGTGTTGATTGGTATAGTCAGGCTAGCTCGCCTTCACCAGCATGTTTCGATATGCTGACCCTCGTTGAAACAGGTTCTCCGCACCAAGGCGAACCGAGCGAGGAGCCGAAGTCGTCTACCCGATCCAGTCCAGCTGTTAGCGCATCTTCACCGCGCCTCGAAGCCTTTTGAAGTCCGAAGCTGCAACTCTTCATACACAAATGCAGCTCCGTGGCAAAGCGATCCTCCAGCCTGGAGGTCTTTATCATTTTAAGTTTATAAAGGGATGTAATGTACAGGACTGCTATCTCATTTTGAGTCAACCCTTTTGTAAGCCGTTCGGCATATTAGCTGACTCGTTCAGGAGTTTGTAATAGATGTTCATTATCAATAAAGAGAACTTTTCTATGTTTCAAATTTGTGTTTCAATTTATCTGCGTACTCTGAATATGTGCTTGCTATGCAAATCATTAAAGCCTTGTGCGGGCGCAACTCCAGGCTCGCACGGCGGTCACGACTCGGGGGACGCCTCGGGGCGTGACAGTCCTCACGTGGTGAAACTTTATCATCCCTTTCTGATACTCATCACGGACAAAGTGAATGTCGATTTCAATGTGTTGTCCTTTCATGAAATACAGGATTAGCAGCAATATGAATAGCAGACTGGTTATCACACCACATATCTGTTGTTTTATATCCTGCTTCTTCTCCCAGTTTCTGTAGAAGATGCTGCAGATATAGCACTTCTGTTGTGCCATTAGCAATAGCCCGATAATCTGCTTCCGAGCTTGATCATGCGATCACACTCTGCTTCTTGCTCTTCCACGATACCAAGTTCCCGCCAATGAAGACCGAGTAACAAGATGTAGACCGTCTATCCGTAAGACTGGCACCCAGTCAGCATCATTAAAACACTCAACATAAGTATGCCCCTTATTCTCCATCTGAATTCATTCTCCAGGATTCTGAACTAGATAGCGCAAAATTCTAAGAACTGCCTCCAAATGTGGAACTCGTGGAGAAGACATGAATCTACTTGTGACACTGACAGCAAAAGAAATGTCTGGACGAGTCATAACGGCCAAGTAGTTGAGTTTTCCAACTACTCGACGATATTGATCCGGATTGGTCATCAGTGTCCCCTCGTCGGGAAATAACTTTATCTCTGGGTCCATAGGCGAGGTTGCTCCCTTAGCTTGCATCATTCCTGCATCATTTAGGATGTCTAGCACATACTTTCTTTGAATATTACAATGTCCCGCTTACCCCGTGTGACTTCTACGCCCAAAAAGTAGCCTAATAATCATAAATCCTTGGTTTGAAACTGTTCTTCTAGAAACTTCTTTAGTCATGCAATGAACTGACTGTTGTCTCCTGTGATCACAATATCGTCCACATAGACACCAAGTAGTATCCTTCCAGCTGATGTCTGACGGTAGAATACTGAATGATCCTTATTCGATTGGCACATGCCAAACTGAGTAACCACATTTGTAAAACGACCAAACCATGCACGAGGGGATTATTTGAGACCATAAAGGACCTTCCGCAGATGACACACTTTACCCTCCCTTGCAACGAACCCAGGAGGTTGCACCACATACACTTCTTCGTCAAGATCTCCATGAAGAAATGCATTCTTGATATCCAGTTGTAGCAACGACCAGTCGTAGCGAACAACTAAGGCCAAGAGTACGAGCACAGAGGTCATCCGAGCAACTGGGGAGAATGTCTCAAAATAATTCTCACCACAGGTCTGAGAATATCCTATTGCCACCAGACGAGCCTTCAGGCGATCAAGGGTGCCATTCGATTTTACCTTAATATTGAACACCCATTTGCAACCTACTGCCTTCTTACCATAGGTAAATCAACCAAGTTCCATGTATGCTTTTTTCGAAGTGCTTTCATCTCTACTTCCATAGCAGCACGCTAGCCGGGATATTTAAGACCCTCCTCTACAGTATTGAAAATCTGAATCCCATCAATAGTAGCCACCAATGATTGTGTGTGGCTCGCAAGCCCTTTGTAATTGTCAACATACAAGGGATGATCACGACATGTACGACGAGGTCGAGCTGGCGGATCAGGCGGAATCAAATCATTGGAGCTAGAGGAGGATGAAGGTGTTGTGTCCGCGGGCACTATCGACAAAATTCGTTCCAACGAAACTGGTACTGACGGAGCCGGTGTTTGCGGACTGTCGAACCGGAAGATTGGCTCGATAGGGGAGGGCACCCTTACGAGGGGTTGTTGTGTTTGAACAGGAAACAACAATAAATCATCTTCTGGGTAAACTTGCGGAGCCGGATCAGTAGTTTGTGGAAGTGAAGGAAACTCGGTTTCAACAAAGGTAACATCCCGAGAGAAAAAATATATCTTCAAGACTGAAAAAAAATATCGATACCATTTCTGATCCTTAGGATACCCAAGAAAAATCCATTAGATAGTCTTTAGATCTAATTTAGAAAGAGTTGGTCGGGTATCCCTAACATAACACAAGCAACCAAAGATTTGGAGAGGTAGAGAAAACGACTCTCGTTTGGGATATAACCGAGAGAAGGGAGTATCGTCATTGAGAACAGACGACGGCATGCGATTAACTAGATAGCAAGCTGTAAGAACGACATCCGACCAAAATCTTTTTCGAGTACGTGCTTAGAACATAAGAGTACGCCTTGTTTCTAAGAGAATGATTCTTGCGTTCAGCCACACTATTCTGTTGTGGTGTGTAAGGACATGGAGTTTGGTGGATGATGCTATTCCGAAACAGATATGAAACAAACTCACGAGACATATACTCACGACTATTATCACTGCGAACGCATTTAATCGAAACACCAAATTGTGTTTTGATTTTCGCATAAAAATTGCACAAAATATTAAATAATTTGGAGCAATTTTTCATTAGATAAACAAAAGTGACACGTGAGTAATCATCAACAAAGGCAACAAAGTACTTGATTTCCGTCATAGATTCAACAGGACAAGGTCTCCATATATCGGAATGTACCAACTCGAAGGGAGCGGAAGCAATTTTATTTTGACTGACCGAATAGGAAATCCGGTGATGCTTAGCCAAACTACATGACTCACAATGAAAAGAATATGAAACATCTAAAGATGGATACATATTCTGAAGTGCTTGGACAAATGGATGTACTAACCGACAGTGTAACTCAAAAGGATCAAGTTTCACACCAGCACAGGCAACAAAGAAAGTTTCGTCAAACAAGTACAAGCCTCCAACCACATGCCCCATACCGATAGTCTTTCCAGTCTTTAGATCCTGAAAAACACAACCATCAGAAAAGAATGTTACCGAGCAATACATATCGCGAGTAATCCGACTAAATGAGAGTAAGCTGAATGGATTTCCAGGTGTATATAATACAGAATGTAGTGACAGTCCCGAAGAAAGACGGGAAAATTCTTTTCCACGGTCTGTCAACGAACCACCATTGGCACATGTAATATTAGACATACGATCAATCCGTACATAATTTCGTATCATACCTGCGTCGCCTGTCAAGTGAGCAGACGCACCATAATCAAGGACACTGCTTCAACTGTATCACACATACCGTTGAGTACCCTGCGGTGAACCCAGAAGTAGAGGCTTCACCTCGACGTTAGCTTGAAACTCAACAAAGTATGCATATGCTTCATCGGTCATTTGTACGGATCGGCCGCCAAAATCAGGAGTATCAGAGGTAACATTTGTCACGCCCCAATCTCCCGCAAGCTCGATCATCCCCGCTGAACGTGAATCACCACGTTGCAGCGCTCCCGCAGGACAATCGTTCTCATCGGGACGTGATGTCGTACGAGCCTGGAGTTGCGCTCGCACAAGGCGATGTTGTCAAATATCAAAGTTATCATCGAAACGACCAAGTTGCAACGAAAGTCAAGTATTGTGTACCAAGCACACATCAGGAGTATACGCAACGAAGCTCTCGATAGGGTCCAAATGAAAATGCCACGAAGGAGATTGCCACAAAGGCGATGCAATACTCTTGCTCTTTCTCTTGCCCACAAAGGTACTTACCGTTCATACATCATGTCCCGTATATCCAAGCAGCGCCACTACATCTGCATACCTGAAATAATGCCCACAAACGTGGGTCAGTATACAGCCATACTGGTGAGCGGGGTAACCCACTCGTCTAAACCGACACTAAGTAGAATAGTGAATGCAAACAATTATATGGTGATCTTTCTATTTGAATCCTAGATTCATTTCATGGTAGAGGTATGACATGTTAAGGAAAGCTGTAAATCAAGTTAAACATGCAAGCATTCAACTCAAGCAAATATACAAGCAGATATATCATATTCAAAAGGAAACTAGCATGCAAATCGTCCTACTCAAACCCAAGCAACGCGTGAATCTATCGAACCACAATCCAAGCCTCAATATCCATCCTCAAACGATGTCACAATTCAAGCCTCACCAATCCAATCATTGATATGCACTCTTGCCGAGGCAAGGTGGCCGCCGCCTATACGAAAAGCACAAACCAAACCAAACCAAAGCAAACCAACTCTTATCTATATGAAGTCACTGGCCAAGCCATAAAGGACTGATCAACTGCAGTTCTACCCGATCCAGCGCTGAGTAGCTAGCCCGCCTGGACGTATCGAACTGTCGGCACTGTGCCCAAGGTACGTTACCATTTGTCTCCTTCATGGCCGAACGGTCCCGGTGCCCCGGAGCATATCCCGTTCGAGGAGACGAAACCCTGTGTGCAACAGGTTGTCCATGACCAATGCAGACACCACGTAGGTATGACGAGAGAATCGAGCCTTCTCGCCCCACCAAACTATCCTAGCCTCAACTCAACCAACTATCCATAACCATTCTCCAACTTAGCCCAAGGCACCATCTCAAGTTATCCCCATAGGCACAATGCCGCTTCGACACAATGCTCCAATTGGTGCAACACCCCTTCGCTCAGAAAATCCCGTGGCACAATGCCCTCACCGATCCAGTTGTCCAGTTTCGAACCACAACTGCACGCTTTGCTTGACAAAGCGCCCAACTTGATACTCGTGCACGGATGCATGCTCGCTCGCCCGAAGTACCTGTTGTTCCAACCATGATGATCCAACTGTCCATATCTAATTCCAATTGTTTCTCCAACTGCCCCAAAGATAATCCAACTCAAGCTCCAACGCGAAACCAACACAAACCACAACTCTATCCAAGCAAACGACGTACACTCTATGCACGCCACAGTGCGGTGATTTATAAGTTCCAGTCCCAAGTGTCCAAGCCTTATTACGCGTGTTTCATATTATTAGGCATGAAGGAGTAGAGGAGAAGGGACATAGCCCACTCACCGAGTCTGATTCCGTTAAGCACCCTGTCTTTGCCGATACGGTCGATCCCTTGAACCCGTGGTCCGATGCAAAGCACGATCTACTCAATTGGTATGACCGTGCGAGCAGGCCGTGCTCTCCAAATCATCTGACCGATCGGACTAAGGAAGACGGCATTATCGCTCCAATCCTGCTATCCCAATACAGCTCTGAACGAACACCTGATTCCATCAAACTCCGCTTGCGATCTGCAAATGAAACCAACTCAAATCAATACTTGTTCCCAAATCCAACAAATCAAAATGTAACCAGCTATTGCCTCATTCAATCCGACTCAGCGTAATGCACCGTGCGGTTGCGGGGCATTACATAATATACCACCTAGAATCAGGTTCGTCCTCGAACCAAACCAGTATCCATTCCTTATGCGCATGTCGCTTGTCCAATTCATAACCCTGCTCTATGCAACTCATATTCTCCTGATCCGGACTCAATATCTCGCTCGCCAGAACGCTCGCACAATTTCCATATTCCCACATCCTCCTTGCAGCTCAATACGAATTCCTCATATCGCTTAGTTTGGATAATACACATATTTAAAGCGTCCCTGAAATACATGCAATTCAGCCGAGCTTAGCGATAGCGAATTTGGACAAGTTACAAAGGTATCTTTATGTCCGAGACATTCATTCGCTTCACTCCCTATTGAACCAATCCTCACGTTCACTCCATAACTCATTCGCACAAGCGTTATTCTCAAATACGATAATTTACCACCTGACGATCTTCCCACCTGACTCAAATTAGTACTTGTTCCAACTCAATCCATCCGACCATTTTCTGAATCCACACTAGCATCGTCCAAACTTAACCAACCAAACTCTAGCATAACTCCAATTGCACCATGTTCTGCAAGCACCGTCTCCAAATATTATCTCTTGCACCGAACGATCATCACAACTGATACTACCCCAGCTAGGCGACTTACCCAAATATCAACTATGCTCTTAGATCAGCTCAGCCAAACACCTCTTCCTCAATCTCAATACTTTACTGGGTGAACATCTATATTGAGGTTCATGTGATCCACGAAGATTTCGCCGCCACGCCAAAGGGATAGTGTCGCCACGATTTCAACGTGGACACACTCGTCACAATTCCTAGGTCGCGCATGAAATAGTTCTTCACGCTGCTTCCACTGCCTCAAAGCACGGATATCACCTTCGCCTTCTGTACGAGCACGCATCCTAGACTAAGTTCCGATGCATCTTGTAGATCTGAGGCACATCTGTCCCTTCCAGTATTGCAATAGTTTGATCTGAACGAGCCGTTGCTTTAACTTCACAAGCTAGTTTCACAGTCGTCAATTTATATGAATGCTATTCCCTTCCGGGCACGACGAGTCAGAGGCGATGCTATCTTCAAAAATCTGCGACTCCGAATCTCATCAGTTGACTTAGGCCATTTTCACCATTGCTTTGCTCTTCCGGCTGCATCTTCAGCTGAAGGCTATCCCAAGGAACTCTCAAATCCAACACCCAGACCTATCTCCAACTATACACCACTCAAATCTGCCCTCGACGCATTCCCAAATACGCCGCCACAAGAGTCGTTCTATGGGTCTACAATATTCATCTCTGATTTGGCGGTCAAGTCGCTAGGGTCAGCTGTCCCAAAGCTACGCTCGATAATTGAAAGTCATCACGATGGACAGTTACTACGAACCATGCTATATCTCCTCTGCAAATCTGAGTCATAATCCAACCATTCCATCCGAATGAACTTCTGAATTTGAACACTTCATGCACTACCTCTGACGATGTGTCAACCAAACATAGCTTAACCACCTAGAGTCTCACTATCTATCCAAGCCACAAATCGAGAACCGCTCTCGCTGAAACCATCTTATGTCAATCCGTCGTTCTGCCCTTAATCCATCAAAATTTCTGAACTGCCATGTTCGACTTCTCGCACTACCACTTGCAACGATTCCCTAAACCATAGACTTCAATTCGTATCCGTATGCCATGCTTCACAGTGCACGTCCAGCTTGCTCCGAGCGGCACAGTGATTTGCTTCAACGTTGCTCTCTCGTTTATCTATCTTCAAAAGTCCATCCGCCACAATCCTTGGTCTCGTTCCATTCCTTAGACCGTCATAATTCCTCTATGTTCCGATTAGTCCACACACTCTCAATGACCCGTGCACAAGTTCCAACACAATCTCAAATCTATATTACCTTTACTTGTTGCCTCAATCCGTCTCAGTGCTGTAAGTGTTAACTTCTAATCTGACTTAACAACTAGACTTGCTCCATGTCCGTTTACGTCTTCCGGAGAATCCGTCCACCATCGTTGCACCATTTTGCCAAATTTTACTTCCGCTAAACCTTAGTCAAACTTCCCGAGCACCAATATCCAAAAATCCTTCCAGTTTGTGCGACTCCATCGTATTGCCCCTCCAAACCAAATCGTGTTTCATTGCTCAACCAACAGCTCCAATGTGTTGCCAAAATTCATAGTCTGTGCTCGCTACTCCTCGATACACCCACCGCTGCTCAAGCGTATCCCAACTATTTGTTCATTATGCTCAACTCTCTCTTTGCATCAATGAATGCTCCACCAAACTTCCAAATCGTGCAAGCGAATTCTGATATTCAGCTTTCCATCTAATTGATATCAACTTGTGTCCAATACTTGGTCTGCATCAATCCTTTAAATTCCAAACACTCTTTTCCATTACTTGTTCCGTTCTCGTCCATCAAGTCCAAGGATACTTCCATTTGTACAAGTTCATTCTTGATACTCAACCGATGTGCATCAACCAACTTACATTCCTATTACTCGTGCTTATTACGGCAATTCCATTTGTCTATTCAAAATATTTTAATACCTTACTATGTGGTATACCATATACCACTCCGAATTAAGTCGCTATTCGCATCACAATTCCTTGCACTGATCCAAGATCCGTTCGAACCATCCCTTATGCGTGATCCTGCCATCCCCAACTCAAGTCTGACACAAAACTTAGCCAATGCTTGAACCATCTAACTCTTTCCATCAATCTCGTTAAGCAACTTATGCCATGTTCTATTCTCAATACTTCCAACTATTTCTCAAACCGTCCGATATTTTTGCTACACGAGCAACAATCTCTTCCAAGTAATCCAACCCAAATCCAATTGTTCCACACATATGTTGTACGAGTAACTCGTGCAACACTCTTGATATTCCCAAGCCAAACTCAAACATGCTCAACCGATGCGCCACGCGATCAACTCGTGCAACGCTCTCTGTGATATACCTAGCCAAAAAATCAAACTCTGTCCAACACATTCGCTACACGAGCAACTCGTGCAACGTTCCATTCTCGTCCAATGCTTCTACTCACAACATGTCGTATAACACATCTCGTCTGCCAACCAACTGATCCACTAATGCAACTAATGCAACCAGACATCCCCAGAACGACAAGCTAACCCAACGCAACGACACCTCTCAACTTGCTGCACAAATGCAATAACGCCACACAACTTGTTCCACGAATGCAAAATGCAACAACGCCCAACGATGCTACACGATCTAACGGAAACCAACGAGAGCAACGCAACGAAGAACAACATGCACCCACAACCAACAAAAATAGACTTATTGCATGAAACATCCAATGCGGCACCGAGTAGAGTTAAAAGCCAAACGACACGCGGAAGCTATTTAGAGTTTGTGATGAATCAAAGGACAAAGTCCGAAGAAATGAACCGGGCGCTTTGATACCAATATGTCACGCCCCAATCTTCCGCAAGCTCGATCATCCCCGCTGAACGTGAATCACCACGTTGCAGCGCTCCCGTAGGACAATCGTTCTCATCGGGACGTGATATCGTACGAGCCTGGAGTTGCGCTCGCACAATGCGATGTTGTCAAACATCAAAGTTATCATCGAAATGACCAAGTTGCAAAGAAAGTCAAGTATTGTGTACCAAGCACACATCAGAGTATACGCAGCGAAGCTCTTGATAGGGTCCAAATGAAAATGCCACGAAGGAGATTGCTACAAAGGCGATGCAATACTCTTGCTCTTTCTCTTGCCCACAAAGGTACTTACCGTTAATACATCATTTCTCGTATATCCAAGCAGCGCCACTACACCCGCGTACCTGAAATAGTGCCCACAAACGTGGGTCAGTACACACCAGTAAGGTGTGTACTGGTGAGCGGGGTAACCCACTCGTCTAAACCGACACTAAGTAGAATAGTGAATGCAAACAGTTATATGGTGATCTTTCTACTTGAATCCTAGATTCATTTCATGGCAGAGGTATGACATGTTAAGGAAAGCTGTAAATCAAGTTAAACATGCAAGCATTCAACTCAAACAAATATACAAGCAGATATATCCTATTCAAAAGGAAACTAGCATGCAAACCGTCCTACTCAAACCCAAGCAACGTGTGAACCTATCGAACCATAATCCAAGCCTCAATATCCATCCTCAAACGATGCCACAATCCAAGCCTCACCAATCCAATCATCGATATGCACACTCTTGCCGAGGCAAGGTGGCCGCCGCCTACACGAAAAGCACAAACCAAAGCAAAGCAAAGCAAACCAACTCTTATCTATATGAAGTCACTGGCCAAGCCATAAAGGACTGATCAACTGCAGTTCTACCCGATCCAGCGCTGAGTAGCTAGCCCGCCTGGTCGTATCGAACTGCCGGCACCGCGCCCAAGGCACGTTACTATTTGTCTCCTCCATGGCCGAACGGTCCCGGTGTCCCGGAGCATATCCCGTTCGAGGAGACGAAACCCTGTATGCAACAGGTTGTCCGTGACCAATGCAGACACTACGTATGTAACACCCCGTTCCGCTCAAGCGGACTGCCGATTCAAACGGCAAAAGTGCAATGTCCCGACCCACTTTGCTCAGGCAAGAATACTCGTTTGAGGCAAAGGATATCCAGACTTGTCCCTTCAGGAATTCGGCTTAGACTTTCAAAGGCTCGCTCGGAATATCCCTCTACCGAGGCGAATATGAAAATGAAACATTGCTTATGTACAGACCCTTGCATGCTACCATTGCCTTGTGCAACTAGACTTTGCTATGCCTCGAGTAGAACGATATGAACATTATACACTTCGTTGTGCACTTCTTTACCGCTATACTGCACGACCCTAGACTATGTCGCTCGGAAAGTCCCTTTACGGTTTCACTCCTCGACTTACCTTCGGGCTCGAGCTGACGTAAATAATGAGTTTTCGTATGAATGCAATGCTTGCCTGCTATATGTTAACCTATACTTCTTGCCTCGTTTCAATACTTGTCGCATAAACTATGCCTCAATCATCTAACACTGTGCAAGTCATGCATTCATATAAGCTCTCCTCGGAAGACTATATAATAGTCGTTCCGTGCAAATATGAACCTGAAAGTATTCGGGACCGTTAGGTCGCTAAGGCAGTTCCCGAACCAGGGAATTTGCACCAAGTCAATGATCCAAGAATCACAGCTCGTGGAGCAATACTGTCATGTACTGATATGATTGAGATATTCCATACAATGAGTCTACTCTCTCGTTGACCCGATTAGGATATTCCATACAATGAGTCTAAATACTTTCAAAAGTGCATGTTAATGATATGATTGCTTGAACTGGATAGGAATGCAAAGACCCTCGTTTCAACCTGTGCTAGACTTTGTGGGAATAGACTCGTGCTAGAATTTGCAAGTTATGTGCAAACCTGAATACCTATACGTGTTTACCCAGCTGGTTAGTGTGCGGAATAGAATATCGTTCAGACGGTTAGCTATGCACACAGCCTTTTGGGTAAGTTGTGTTGAGTACAGCGCGCCAAGATCCTTTTGGTGCTAGCTAGTTGCAAGCGAGATTGGGTATCGTTCAGAAAAAGATAAGTCAGACTTAGAATGGCAACCGATAGAAACGCTATCAATTTATCGCTAAGACGAATATAGAGATCGTACCTGAATTTTGAGAAATAGTTCGAACGGTATTTCGTATCGACAGATACAAATCAGATATGGTTTACTTGGATGACTATCAACAGGATATATATGAGACTAAGATTTATCAGGCGATGCTTAGGTATCGTACAGGAATTCTAAGGAACGACTTGGTGAATATGCTAACTAGTGATGCGAACACGATTGAAGATTTAATTTTGGTGACCCGATTCCTGAGTGGTGTATGGTTTATTTTGGAAATGTTCAAACGAATTCATAGGTCTCGTGCGATAGTTGGTTTAAACGATTGAAAATGTCTTGAACAAGTGACAAGGCTTATATCGAATAGGGATTCAAGGTAATGAAATCGATATCTTGGTCAAGGAAACTTGGTGGAAACTTGATGGATCGTGCGAGCGATTTTGAATTGAATCAAATTGATTGAAACTTGAGTAGAATATCGCTCAAATAGATGTTAGCCCGAGAATGAATATTGTGGTTCGATAAAAAAGGTAAACGATAACGGATCTGATCTGGAGTTTGGAAGAACGATCTTGAATCTAGTTCGAAGGATAATCTTCGAAATCAGTCCCCGCCGAGAACGATTATCCTGCGGTAGCGCTGGCGTAGTGATTTCACGTCCAGCGGGGATAATCGAACTCACGAAAACATGTTCAGTGATTATTCCAAACAAACTAGATGAAATAGAACTATCAAAAGTGGATAGGCTTTGGCTTGAGTATCGAACTTAGTTGCTTGAGGAATGCTAGAAGTAAGACTACGAATTGATCGAACGGTAACATTGAAGTTAGATGATTTTGCTAGACGAATTATAATCACGACATGAACGGACATGACTTGATGGTGGATAAATATATATAACTTGGATGGAGCGAAGTAAAATGATAAGGTGTCTCGATCGTTTCGATGATAACCATAACGTTCGACGTTCTTGTCTTGTGCGAGCGTAACTCTATACTCGTACATGTGTCACGCTCGGATTAGAACGATTATCCAGCAGGAGCATTAGCGTGGTGATCTCACGTCCAGCGAGGATGATCGAACTTGCGGGAGACCCGGAGCGTGACAACTGATGGATCGTCTTGACTTGTGGTTCAACACGATAAGATGAATTTTGGAATGCAAGTGAATCGCAAGTGTTTCAAGGATAAGTTAGTCTAGAACCTGAAGTAAGTCACCCTGGATGGTTTTGTGAACGGATACATAAATCTTGTTGGACGACTTAAGAGTTTATGATTGAGATCGGTGATTAGAATTGAAGCATGGCTTGGTGGTCTAGACTTAGAATGGATATATGGGTTCTATCAAACATGCTTATGGAGATAGACCATGTGAATTGCTAGGCCAAAATGAGATACGTTCATGCAATAAATCCATAATACATTATGATCCTAATGTAATTTACCTTCTTTTGAAGGAATGGCACCAGCGCAATCCACAGCGCAAACATCGGATGAAACACAAGGCCAAGGAAGTAGTTCAGGCACTTCGGGAAGTTCAGAGAGCCAGCGAGCCGTGCCAAGCATCGATCCCATCCAGCAAATGTTGCAGATGTTGGAGGCAAACCAACAAAGGGACGAGGCTCGCTATGAACGGACCGAGAAGCGGGCGGAGGAGAGTCGGCTCAAGTTTCAAGACAATATAGAAGCACGATTCTCAGTCCAACAGAAGCAGGTAGACGCCCTGTAACAGATCGTTCAGACTTTGGCTTCCAACCATTCCGCTGCAACTGCAACGACTCCGGTGGAACAGCCCGTGCTTGAATTAGAGACACCGCAAATTCCAAGGACGAGGGACGTGACTGCCTTCGACTTTGGCCACTTCAAGAAAGTCTGCAACACCCCATTCAACGGGACTGAGGACCCAATCGTAGCTCTAGATTGGTTGGCCGAACTTGAAGATCACTTCGCTCTGCTAGAGGTCCCCGAAGAGAAGCGCGTCGCGCTCCGCCTCAACGCGCACGATTGGTGGGACGTGCATCGACGATCTCTTCAATTTGATCACGGAGAGGAGGCGATCTCGTGGACGACTTTTCGTGCCGCGTTCGAAGAGGAGTTTATACCCCCTCCAGTACAACGTCAAATGGAGAACGAGTTCGTACAACTGAGGCAAGGCAGCATAACAGTTAAACAGTATTCCGCCGAATTCAACCGACTCTCCAAATTCGCTAGGGCCTATTTACCTGATGCAGCGAGTCGAGCTAGAAGGTTTGAAGGTGGTCTACGCCCTGCCATACATGCGCACGTAGTCGTTCATCAGTACGAGACCATGCGGGGAGTTATGAATCATGCTTTATCTCTTGAACCGCACTATCCTCACGTCTCTGCCGGCGCTGTGCATACATACAATCACAAACGCCATAGCGACGAGAAAGGAAACACCGCTGCAAAGCGACCAGACGTCGGGCGGCAAAGAGGAAACCCAGGGCCATCGTGTAATTTCTGTAAAAAGCGTGGGCACACAGCCAACAATTGTCGCTTGAGACTTAGGTTATGCCTAGCGTGTGGACGATCAGGCCATGCCATTAATTCCTGTCCGAACCTTCCTGATCGTCGTCCCTAACGAAATGCTCTCTAATGGTAGGTTCTATTCCTAAGTTTCGAGGACGAAACTTCCAATTAGTTGGGTAGGATGTAGCGCCCCGTTCCCCCGGTGCAGGGAGCGCGGCTAAGAAACACAAGATGGTATCGTTCGATCGGGATAGATTGAAACAAGAACTCGTCCTCGTTATGGATTTGTTTCTTCGGAATCGATTCCCATATTCAGTGGACCGTGCCCCCGGGATCGACTTAGCGACTGAGTCAGGAGGGACCTCTCCGCTGCTATCTTTTATTGCCTCGGTTTTCGATGTCGCTTGTTGCTTTCGTGCTTTGAGTTGGTTTTGGGATTTGCTTGTTTTCCTTGAACGGTTTCGGTGGATTTCATTGTTTTCGTTCATTGAACTGCACTTCAATTCCGAGATTGGAAAGAGAGGATGAAGTATTAATCAAGCTGTTCGTCCAATGCAGGTGAACGAGCAGTAGGCGGCTTACGAGCGGAGTCGTGAAGCGCCTCTTTCCTTCTCTCTTCCAAACAACAAAGTGAGTGGCTACCAACCCGATTAGCTAGCCCTGCTTCCAAGCTTCACATCTAAAAATCTTGCATTCTTCTTTGCCCCGATCAAACGATACCAAGTAATAATAAAAGAAACCAAGATAAAAGGGAATAGACTTGGTTATTATGCTTGTCAATCAAACATGTGAACTATTATCTTATTGTATGCTTGTTCGTGCAAATGTTCTATGAATTGTGCTAAGTATGACACACACCTTGTATTGTGCATAATTGTTCAGGAAGGCTATGCAAAATGAATCATGCATTACTACTTGTCGTGTACTCGTGTTCTTGCACTCGTGTTGCCTCAACTGCATGAATTGTTAACTTATAAATCGTGTTCGATCATGGACAACTTGTGCACAAGGTATTGGTTCTGCGGACGGTCGCTGGGGCACTGGCACCGATCCGATCCGGGTGGAACTCGTGTATAGTCATCGTGTACGGGACAAGATGGCTTGCAGCGCCTCGTGTACTATCGTTGCATGCTATCCTTGTCTCGGACTAGTCCATTATGGCAATCATGCCAGTGATCATCGTGTATATTTAAACCTGTTGCAAACTAACTTGTGTCTTCGTGGCAGGGAAGGCATGGTAAGTATTGTGCAGGTCATTCAGACGGACAGGTAAAATCTACCGAACGGTGGCAAGTTCATTTCAGTAAATTCTATATGCTGCTTACTTATAAATGAACTAAGGCAAGATAGAAACCCACAAAATATGCATGCTTCATTAAAACAACGTGTTGATTGGTATAGCTCGGTTAGCTCGCCTTCACCAGTATGTTTCGACATGCTGACCCTCGTTGAAACAGGTTCTCCGCACTAAGGCGAACCGAGCGAGGAGCCGAAGTCGTCTTCCCGATCCAGTCCAGCTGTTGGCATATCCTGATCGCGCCGTCCTTGAAGCATTTTGAAGCAGGAGCTTGCAACTCTTCATACACAATGCAGCTCCGTGGCAAAGCCGTCCTCCAGCCCAGAGGTCTATATCATTTTGAGTTTAGTAAAGGGATGTAATGTACAGGACTGCTATCTCATTTTAAGTCAACACTTTTGTAAGCCCGTGCAGCAAATTAGCCGACTCGTTCAAGAGTTTGTAATAGATGTTCATTATCAATAAAGAGAACTTTTCCATGTTTCAAATCTGTTTTCAATTTATCTGCATACTCTGAATATGTGCTCGTTATGCAAAAATACTTTAGCCTTGTGCGGGCGCAACCCCAGGCCCGCACGGCATCACGATTCGGGGGACGCACCAACGATTCTACGGAATCGGGTCGTGGCACAACTCTTCTAAGTCCCTTTGTAACCTGCTATCAACGGACAGAGATCCCGCAAAGACCCGACTCAACGCATCTGCTACCACATTTCCTTTGCAAGGTGTGTAGTCTATCATCAAGTCGTAATCATTTATCAATTCTAGCCAACGCCGCTATCGTAGGTTCAGATCCGCTTGGGTGAATAAGTACTTTAAACTCTTGTGATCGGTATAAATTCGGCAAGGCACTCCATAAAGGTAGTGTCGCCACAACTTCAGCCCGAACACAATTGCCGCTAATTCGAGATCATGCGTAGGATAATTGTTTTCGTGCTTTTTCAACTGCCTAGTTGCATAGGCTATTACCCTATCCTACTGCATAAGTACACACCCTAAGCCTGCCCTTGTCACGCCCCGATCTCCCGCAGGCTAATCGGCCGTTACCGCTAGACGGGAATCACCCTCGCCAGCGCTCCCGCGGAACGATCGCTTTGACCCATCCGGACGTGATGCCGCACGAGCGTGAGCCACGCCCGTGCAAGGCCATGGTTCATTGGCTGGCGGTAAGAGTTCTAAGCCACAGAGTCGCACAGATTGTCCGAGTGCAGCAGAGTCATGAACGCATAGGCGATCGGTAACAAGTTCACTGAGTTGACAATATGGCGGAAGCATTGAAACACAAGTGGAAGTAAAGCAACTCTTTTTATTGATATAAACATGTGTTACAGGCGGCGTATAGCCGAGATTACAAGTCGCTCAATCCTCTCTCTGAAACAGTAAAAGCGTGCCAAGTGGCTACAACAATGGAATGATTTGTACAGGCGATGTTCAGGCAAGTTCCAACATTATGTCTTGTATATGTGCTTCAGTTCCGGACGCACCGTTGCTTCAGAGTGATCTTCACACCTTAGCACGCACGAAGGAGGCATCCGCATCGAACGAGGTTCTCCCGCACCCTGCATACAAACTGGTGGATTATCAGTACATTGAATGCACTGGTGGGGAGGCTACTCGCCCGCTCGACAAATCCAAACACGTAATACAGGTTCCGTGCACCAACTATTAAGTTGTCTTTCTAGTTGCCTTAGGATCAGTTTCATGCAAACATTGAATAGCCTAATTCGTGTGGCAGTGCGCCGTGCAACATGAGAGGAAACACGGCGAGACTTACCCTTTGGCCTTCCCTGTCTAAGGCAAACATTGTTAATTCAAGCACGGGCAAGTATAAGCATTCAGGGGCATTCATAATGAAAACCAAGCCAATAGCATATGCAACACGAGAGTCATGGAACGGAACAGTATTTGGTGTGCTCAGTTGTTCTTCGATGCGATGCAATGACTCGCACGCGGATAGCCGCTAAGCGAGGATAACTTATCTATATGAACATGAGTCGCTGGCATAGCCATAAAGGACTAATCCCAGACGAGAATGGAACGCAACGAGAGCACACGATGCGCTACGAACCACTTCGCCTGAACACGAGGGATTGCACACGAAGTAGTCCAAGGCCAAGATGGAATGCAACCAAGTACACGATGCGCTACAAACCATCTCGCCAGCACACGACGGACTACCCATGATGTGGTCCCGGAAAAGTGGAATGCAACGAAAGTACAAGAGGCGCTACAAACCACTCGCCCGAACAAGAGGGACCACACGTGAAGTTCCATCCGGATCGGAGCAGCCCCAGTGCCCCGGTGACCGTCCGTGGAACTATACCTCGTTTCCGAGTTGTCCGCGACATGCAAGTCAGGTTCAATCCAATTCCAGGCAACACGAGTATGTGATTTATTTGGCCATGCAGGCAACACGAGTACACGAGATACACGAGAACATGTGAACACGGATACACGAGTACACGAGGTGCTTGCACCTTGATTCTTGCTCAGTGAGTGACTTGCCTTGATGCATTCCCCTGGTTCGGGGCTACCTTGTGTCACGCCCCGATCTCCCGCAGGCAATCAGCCGTTCCCGCTAGGCGGGAATCACTCTCGCCAGCGCTCCCGCGGAACAATCGCTTGACCCATCCGGGCGTGATGCCGCACGAGCGTGAACAACGCCCGTGCAAGGCCGGGGTTCATTGGCTGGCGGTAAGAGTTCTAAGCCACAGAGTCGCACAGATTGTTCGAGTGCAGCAGAGTCATGAACGCATAGCGATCGGTAACAAGTTCACTGAGTTGACAATATAGCGGAAGCATTGAAACACAAGTTGAAGTAAAGCAAGCTCTTTTATTGATATGAACGTGTGTTACAGGCGGCGTATAGCCGAGATTACAAGTCGCTCAAACCTCTCTCTGAAACAGTAAAAGCGTGCCAAGTGGCTACAACTGTGGAATGATTATACAGGCGATATTCTCAACATTATGTCTTGTATATGTGCTTCAGTTCCGGACGCACCGTTGCTTCGGAGTGATCTCCACGCCTAAGCACGCACGTAGGAGGCATCCGCACCGAACGAGGTTCTCCCGCACCCTGCATATAAACTGGTGGATTATCAGTACATTGAATGCACTGGTGGGGAAGTTACTCGCCCGCTCGACAAATCCAAACACGTAATATAAGTTCCGTGCACCAACTATTAAGTTGTCTTTCTAGTTGCCTTATGATCAGTTTCATGCAAATATTGAATAGCCTAATCCGTGTGGCAATGCGCCGTGCAACATGAGAGGAAATACGGCGAGACTTACCAACTTACCATCTCCTTCCCTGTCCAATGCAAACATTGAGGCAAACATGTTAATTCACGCACGGGCAAGTATAAACATGCAGGGGCATAGCATATGCAAACACGAGGGTCGTTGAACGGGACAATATTTGGTGTGCTTAGTTGTTCTTGATGCGATGCAATGACTCGCACGCGGATAGTCGCTAAGCGAGGATGACTTATCTATATGAACATGAGTCGCTGGCATAGCCATAAAGGACTAATCCCATACGAGAATGGAACGCAGCGAGAGCACACGATGCGCTACGAACCATTTCGCCCATACACGATGGATTGCACATGTAGTCTAAGGCCAAGATGGAATGCAACCAAGTACACGATATGCTGCAAACCATCTCGCCAGCACACGATAGACTACACATGATGTGGTCCTAGGCCAAGTGGAATGCACCCAAGTACACGATATGCTGCAAACGACTCGCCTGCACACGATGGACCACACTTGAAGTTCCATCCGGATCGGAGCGGCCCTAGTGCCCCAGTGACCGTCCGTGGAACTATGCCTCGTTTCCGAGTTGTCCGCGACATGCAAGTCAGGGTTAATCCAATTTCAGGCAACACGAGTACGTGATTTATTTGACCAATTTCAGGCAACACGAGTACACGATTTTATTTGACCAATTTCAAGCAATACGATTATACGATATACAACCATGATTCTACGTTCAGTGAGTGACTTGCCTTGATGCATTCCCCTGGTTCGGGGCTGCCTTGGGTGACCTAACGATCCCGGATACTTGCAGGTTCATTCAGGCACGGAACGACTACGTAGTAGTCTCCCGGGGTTTGGATGAAAACATGACAACATTACAAGCAGACAAGCATGCGTTTCTAAGGAACATAATCAGCACGTTTGCTCGGACCCGAAGGTAAGCCGAGAGATAAAATCGTTAAGGGACTTAGCATGCGAGGGTCTGAATATGAGCAGTATTTCAATTTCCATGTTCTAGCATAGCAATACAAGTTGGGATTATTCCCTTAGCTAGGTGCGTTGGATTTATTAGCATGCAAGAGGTGAATCACCTAGCGACTAGCATGAACATTCCATATTTTATGTGTGCTGGCTAAGCAAAGACAAGTTCACCGTAGCCACCCACCTTAGCGATGATTCGCCTCGGTAGAGCGATACGTCAAGCGAGCATCTGAAAACCTAAGCCGGATTCCTGTAGGGACAAGTCTGGATATCCTTTGCTTCTTGTTTGAGGCAAAGCGGGTCGGGACAGTTGCACTTTTGCCGTTTGAGCCGGCAGTCCGCTTGAGCGGAACGGGGTGTTACACCTTAGGTGACCTAACGGTCCCGGATACTTGCAGGTTCAATCATGCACGGAACGACTACTTAGTAGTCTTCCGGGGTTTGGATGAAAACAAGGCAACATTCAAGCAGACAAGCATGCGTTTCTAAGGAACATAAGTAAACACGTTTGCTCGGACCCGAAGGTAAGCCGAGAGATGAAACCGTCAAGGACTCAGCATGCGAGGGTCTGAATATAAGCAGTATTTCAATTTTCATGTTCTAGCATAAGCAATACAAGTTGGGATTATTCCCTTAGCTAGGTGCGTTGGATTTATTAGCATGCAGGGGTGATTCACCTAGCGACTAGCATGAACATTCCACATTTTATGTGTGCTGGCTAAGCAAAGACAAGTTCACCGTAGCCACCCACCTTAGCGATAATTCGCCTCGGTAGAGCGATACGTCAAGCGAGCCTCTGAAAGCCTAAGCTTAAATCCTGTAGGGACAAGTCTGGATATCCTTTTGCTTCTCGTTGAGGCAAGGCGGGTCGGGACAGTTGCACTATTGCCGTTTGAGACAGCAGTCCGCTAGAGCGGAACGGGGTGTTACAGCCCTGACGCGTCGCTGAAGATTTGGAATCCCGAGGTCTCGTCTGGTAGTGCAAGTAACGGGGCAGAGGTGAGGCGATGCTTTAACTCTTGAAACGAAGATTCGCAGTCGGTGGACCACTCAAAAGCGACTCCCCTCGGTGTGAGGCGAGTCAGAGGTGAGGCTAGTTTGGAAAAATCCTTTACGAACCACCTGTAGTAGCCCGCTAGCCTCGGGAAAGCTTCGAATTTCACTAACGGATGCAGGTCGCTTCCACTCGACTATGGCCTCCACCTTCTTTGGCGAAACCATGCGGCCGAAGAATCGACGTGGGAACTCGAATCTAATATGAGGGAAAGGTTTCCCTCATTATTCCTTAGGGGTAGGTTCTATTCCTAAGTTTCGAGGACGAAATTTTGTTGGTGGGTAAATATGTAATGCCCCGCTCCGCGTCGGCATTATGTATCAAGATGAGTGAGCAGAACATCGTTCTCTGATTCTATTATGTCACACCCGGCCCCGAGGGCCACCCGGACCACCGCTTCCCCTGCCGGGCCGGAGGACCGGACGCGAATCACCGCGACTCGGCGCACCGGACGCTAATCACCGCGCCTCGGCGCTCCCCGACGGGGCGCGTAATGGCCCGTTTGATACCGGGACGTGATGCCGTGTGAGCCTGGCGTTGCGCCCGCACAAGGCAACATCGTTTAAGTTGTTTGGCTATCATAGCATCAATCGAGTAAGCAGCGGAGGGACATTGTTGCAATGCAATGCATTTAGCCAACTGAGTATTCGGGACAAATCGAGGGACTGGGTTCTCTGTTTAATGGAACGATGCCTTTGTAAACAGAGAACGGCTTTGTAAATAGAGTTCATGTAAACAGAGAACCCAGTCCCTCGATTTGTCCCGAATACTCAGTTGGCTAAATGCATTGCATTGCAACAATGTTCCTCCGCTGCTTACTCGATTGATGTTATGATAGCCAAACAACTTAAACGATGTTGCCTTGTGCGGGCGCAACCCCAGGCTCGCACGGCATCACGTCCCGGTATCAAACGGGCCATTACGCGCCCCGTCGGGGAGCGCCGAGGCGCGGTGATTCGCGTCCGGTCCTCCGACCCGACGGGGGAAGCGGTGGTCCGGGCGGCCCTCGGGGCCAGGGCGTGACAAGGCGAGCCTGGGGCGCGCCTTTGACTACACTGTACGGAGTATCGATCCCGAGAAGATCCCGATATCCATAGCGTGTGAGCATCTTCTCAATATAATGAGATTGTGACAGCGCCACTCCAGTATGTCAGGATGATCTTTTTCCCATGATAACATCAGTTTCCTCCAAGTCTTTCATACTGAACTTGGATGAGGAAAATTTCTGTCCCCGTGACACATTCCAAATCCGTACCCAGGATTAACATGTTGTCCACGTACAGACAAATGATGACTCTTCCACCAGCGAACTTAGTGTAAACATATTATCCGTCTCGCTGACCCTGTAGCCGTTTGATCTTATGACTTTATTAAACTTCTCATGCCACATCTTTGGAGCTTGCTTTAGACCGTACAATGATTTCACCAACTTGCAGACTTTGTCTTCAAGGCCCTTGACGACAAATTTTCATGGTTGTTGCATGTTAATCTCTTCAGTCAGCTCGTCATTCAGGATGTATTACTAGCTTGTGAATTGCACTCAGAACAATCAACATCCTGATGGTTGTCATCCGCACTACTAGAACATATGTGTCGAAGTAGTAAATCCCCAGCCTCTGAGAAAATTTCTTGGCTACCAGCCTTGCCTTGAACTTGTCAACAGTTCTGTCGACCTTCACCTTCTTCTTGAAGATCAATTTACATCCGATGGGCTTTACTCCGTCACGCAGATCAACCAATCCCCAAGTGTTGTTGGAGGTAGTTAAGTTTGGAGATAAAGAGGAGAAGGAAAAGTAGGAGAAGAGAGAATATGAGAAAGGAGATTGCAAGGGCCTTAAACCCTAGGTTGCATCTCATGACTATTTATATTGATATGCAATACACCCACAATTACTATTATACCCTCATATGATAAATAACAAAATAAAATAACTCTAACACCCTCCCTCAAGCAGGAGCATATAGATCAGTCATGCCCAGCTTGCTACATAAATAAGAAAATGGACCGCAAGCAAGTGGTTTGGTGAGGATATCACCTAATTGATCCTCTGACCGAACATAAGGAGTGACAATTTGTTTCTTCAGCAACAAATCACGAATAAAATGACAATCCACCTCGATATGCTTCGTGCGCTCATGAAACACCGGATTACTTGCGATAAACATTGTCGACTGATTATCACAATACATCTCCATCGGAATAGGAATCATAATTCCTATTTCATGAAGAAGAGTGCACCCACATCATCTCAGAAGCTGTATGAGCCATCGCACGGTACTCGGCCTCTGCACTAGAACGAGCCACAACATTCTGCTTCTTACTACGCCACGTGATTAGATTGCCACCCACAAACGTACAATAGCCAGAAGTAGACCTATCACTGCGACTGCCTGCCCAATCAGCATCACTGAACCCAGTCACCGTAAGCAACTGGGAATGTTTGTACAACAAACCCTTTCCAGGTGCACCCTTCAAGTATCGAAGAATGCGAGAGATAGCCTCCCAATGTGGTTGCCGAGGGACATGCATAAACTGACTAACTACTCCAACTGCATATGTGATGTTTGGTCGAGTAACAATAAGATATATAAGTTTGCCAACCAAACGTCTATAATATCCAGCATCCTCAAATAACTCTCCCCTGTCAGCATCAAGCTTGTCATGATAATCCATAGGAGTCTCAACTGGCCGACACTCCAACATCCCAGTCTCGGAGAGCAAGTCTAGAACATACTTGCGTTGTGACAGATACACCCCCTTCTTAGATCGAGCAACCTCGATTCCAAGAAAATATCGAAGAAGACCCAAATCCTTAGTATGAAACTGACGACTAAGGTAGGCCTTCAAGTCCACAATTCCAGCATGATCACTCCCAGATATAATGATATCATCAACATAAACAATCAACACGATAATACCTGCTGAGAAAGAATGGCAAAATACTGAATGATCTGATGTGGTACGCCGAAAGCCATACTGAATGAGAACTAAACTGAACTTGTCAAACCAAGCACGAGGTGACTGTTTCAGTCCATATAATGCTTTCTTCAATCGACATACGAGTTTTTTATTTCCTACTACAACATATCCCGGTGGTTGATCCATATAAACCTCATCCTGTAAGTCACCATGCAAGAAAGCATTCTTTATGTCCAACTGATATATAGGCCATTGGTGATTAACCGCCACAGATAAGAATCCAAACTGAATTCAGCCGAGCCACTGGAGAGAGTCTCCATATAATCCAAGCCATATGTCTGAGTATACCCTTTGGCAACCAACCGTGCCTTGAGGCGCTCAACAGAACCATCAGGGTGATACTTAACAGTGTACACCCATCTACAACCCATTGTTTGCTTTCCAACAGGAAGTGATGTAAGCTCCCAAGTCTGATTTTGATGTAAAGCATACATCTCCTCATCCATTGCACTTTTCCAACCAGAAGATGACATAGCCTGCTTGTAAGTTTTGGAAATAAAAATAGAAGACAATGAAACAGTAAATGCATGAAAAGATGATGAAGTACGGTGTAATGATACATAGTTAAAAATGGGATGCTTATTCTTTGTGGTACAAGGGCGTTGTCTTTTTCTGAGAGCAACAGGAAGATCATCTGGATCTGTGGTGATGGGAGCATAAACCTCAGGCACGAAAGATGATTGGTTGAAGGCTGAATTCTGCAGAACCACTGGCCTGTCCTTGGATCTCTGATAAACCTGTAAATGGGGAATGGAGACAGAAATTGATTCAGGAATGACCGGAAGTGGTATGGAAGATATCAAATCTGTTGTAAAAGGAATACAACGGTCTCTTGAAGGAAAGAAAGGGGTAGACTCAAAGAATGTAACATCCGCACTGACATAATATTTGCGTGACTGTGGACTGTAACAACAATAACCTTTTTGAGTACGGGGATAACCAAGAAAGACACACTTCAGAGATCTAGGTGCCAACTTATCTCGATTAGGTTCCAAGTTATGAATAAAAGCGACACACCCAAACACTCGAGGAGATAAGGAAAAAGGTGCGACATATGTATGTAATATGGTAAATGAAACTTTGTTATTTAATACAGATGATGGCATACGATTAATAAGATAACATGCAGTAAGAACGGCATTTGCCCAATACTGTTTAGGGACATGCATATTGAACATGAGAGTTCGAGCCACATCTAAAATGTGTCGATGTTTGCGTTCGGCTATACCATTTTGTTGAGAGGTGTGGACACAACTGGTTTGATGAATCATACCACGATCAACACAGAAACTGTTCACAGAAGATTGACTATACTCCAAAGCATTATTAGAACGCAGAATTTTGATACGTTTATCAAACTGAACATAGACTTCATTATAAAAGGCAGATAACACATTTGGAAACTCAGATCTTTCTTTCATTAAATAACACCAAGTCATTCTGGAATAATCATCAATAAAAATAACAAAATACTGAAATCCTTTTGGACTTTTGACTCTAGACGGACCCCAAATATCAGAATGAACAAGATCAAAAGACTCTAATTGACAACTCTCACTACGACGGGGAAAGGAACTACGGTGATGCTTGCCTAACTGACAAGCCTCACATTCAAGACTAGAAACATGACTCAAACTAGGAACAACTTGACGCAACTTAGCCAAAGACGGATGTCCCAAGCGATAATGCCACTGCAACGGAGAAGTAGAAACAGAAGTGAAGGCCTTTCCAGGTAGATCCAAGTAGTACAGTCCATCTTTTTCATGTCCCAAACCAATCTTCTTCTTCGTCCTGAGGTCCTGAAAAACACACGAATTGGGAGAAAATGTCACAGAACATTGAAGAAATTTGGTTAACTGGCTCACAGATAACAAATTAAATGGAAAATTAGGCACATATAATGAATCAAATAATGATAGTGATTGAGTAGGGTGAATGACACATTTCTCAAGCACAGGACGAGTAGACCCATCAGCCAAGAAAATATTATGTTTCATGGAACTACGATTATGAAAGATAGATGTTATACCAGACATGTGAGAGCTTGCTCCTGAGTCGATGACCCAAGAAGTAGATGGTGACTGGGTTGCCACAAAAGCAGGATTACCTATATGTGCCATGGTTGCAGTAGGTTGGGAGGTGGTACTAGCAAGCGCGTTCAACTTCTGGAGGATCTGTTGAAATAGAGATGAGGTATCGGACGTTGAAGTCTGATTGAAAGACGAAGTATCATCTCTGGGAACAGAAGTGGTGACCTGAGACTGCATATTTTCATCATGCACTTGATGTGCATATTCTAGTTTGCCCCATTTGTCCGAACAATAGTCTTCTACATGACCGAACATTCCACAATAGTTACACTTTTGTGGTTGATCACGGCCACTACCAACACCACCGCGGCCACCACCACGACCATTGTCTCTACCACCACGGCCTCCTCCTCGACCAAAACTACGACCACCATCTCTACCGCCACGTCCAATACCACGTCCACCACCACGACCAACAGCACTAGAAACTAGGGCAGAAGAGTCAGTACTCGGCACCATAGAACTCTCCCAGAAAGGAACGATTGAGACGGGAGAAAGTATCTGCCACCGTAGGTAACTGCTCTCCAGCAAGGATTTGAGCTTTATAAGGTTCGAGCGCAGGATCCAAGCCGGCTAGGATAAGTGAAACATGAAACTCTTCCTTCTGTCTCCGAGCTTCCTTCAAATCAGTAGTAACAGGATGATATTGAAGCAGTTCCTCCCACAAAGCCTTCTTTGAAGCCAGATATTCATTCATAGGCTTCCTATTTTGCTTTGTATTGAACAATAACTCGTACAACTCATAGATACGAGCAACGTTTCGCTTCTGCGAATATGATTCTTCCAGAGATGCCCAAATCTGTTTGCTTGATTCACACCAGTGAACATTAACAGCGATATGTGGTTCCATACTATGCCACAACCACGACATAACGTATGCATCTGCACTCATCCAATCTTCATACTCAGCGGACGTTTCAGGCAGGGGTTCTTCCGTCAAAAACTTCAACTTCTTCTTCGTCATTAACACCACTTTGATAGACTTGGACCAGGCAAGGTAGTTCGCACCATTGAGTTTCACCGCTGTAATCGACTTTCCCAATTCATCATTATGAATAACAGTAAAAGGAAAAAAACCTCCGCTACCACCACCACTATTAACCTCGCTAGAAGATTTGGTCCCCACTATACTTGCAGATGCAACAGAAAGGCGAGGTCGTTGAAACCCTAGATCTCACAACGAACCTCAACCGACGACGAATAACCAACGGAGATCTGTAGAAACCCTAGATCTCATAAACGAACCACGAACGACCACGAACAACGAACGACGAACGGCGAATCATGAAAAGTTCGATCGGCCCTGTCGTGGATGGGATGTACAGTACTTACAAATATATGCTCTGATACCAAGGTAAGTTTGGAGATAGAGAGGAGAAGGGGAAGTAGAAGGAGAGAATATGAGAAAGGAGATTGCAAGGGCCTTAAACCCTAGGTTGCATCTCATGTCTATTTATATTGATATGCAATACACCCACAATTACTATTATACCCTCATATGATAAATAACAAAATAAAATAACTCTAACAGAGGTTATAGAGTAAAACTCATCGTTGACGGCCTCCTTCCAGAAGACGGCATCTCTGGTTTTCATCGCCTCATCATAGGTAAACGGATCTGCTTCCACATGATAGGTGACGAATTCATCTCCTAAGTCCATCTGCCTCCTTACTCGCTTAGTCGGCTCCACAAGTTCTGGTTCGAACGTTGTCTCTTCAATGACAACTTTATCTTGGACTACATTATCACTGGAAGCGTCAGCCCCCTCTGCACCCACACAATTCTCCAGAATGTCTGCAAGAACAGTGTTCATGTGCCTTACAAATTTGTGTTCAAAGAATTCTGCGTCGCGAGAAGCGTCAGCCCCCTCTGCACCCACACTATTCTCCGGAATGTTCGTGAGAATAGTGTTCTTGTGCCTTGCAAATTTGTCTTCAAAGAATTTTGCATTCAATGAAATGATTGGTCTCGATATCAGGAATCTCTGAGCATCACTCTTCTCAACATAACCCAAGAAGATGGTATTGTAGTCCTCGTTCCTAGTTTCTGAATCTTAAAGTCCGGAAGCTTCACATCGTCAGACACCCCCACACTCGAATAACATTTAAGTTGGGTCTGACCTTGAATCAGAGTTCATGAGGAGTAACTTCGGAAGTGTACGGCACTCTGTTCAGAATAAAAATAGCCGTGAGCACAGTTTCTCCCCAGAAGTAGTTTGGAAGTTCCGCAGTCAACATTTGAATTCATCATCTTTGTTAACGTCATGTTCTTCCTTTCTACAACTCCATTTGATTGAGAAGAATACGTAACAGTTGTCTCATTGACAATTCCATGTTCTCTGCAGAACGATGCGAATTCAAAAGACATGTACTCTCGACCTCGATCACTTCTGAGTTTCTTGAGTTGTTGTCATTTCTACCGCCCGGCTTCAGCCTTGAAGTCCTTGAACTTCTCGAACGTTCATCCTTCGACTTGAGAAGATAGATGAATACATACTTCTAGAAGTCGTCGATGAATATAATAAAATACTTCATCCTAGCCTTTGTGGAGAATTATTTGAAGTCACAAATATCTGAGTGCACCAACTCCAGAAGATATGTGCTTCGGTTCACCCGTTTGAATGGTTTTCTCATGATCTTTGTCTGGGCACAGACCTCACACTTCTCCATCTCCTTACCCCCATATTTGGAGATAAGCCCTAGACTAGACATCTTGTTAGTTCTTTTACAATGTACATATCCTAGTCTATTGTACCATAACTCAAGAGAATAACCAGAAGAAGTGACTGCATTAACGATTTCAGACTGAGTTAAAAGTTGAAGCTTGAATATCCCTTCGGTACAGAATGATTTTCCGAAGTATGTTCCTTTGTAGGACATAACCATTTGACACCAGAGTTGATGTCCATCCTCAAGCCTGTGCTACACAGTAGGCTTCCTGAGACCAGGTTCTTGGCTATCACCAGTACGTGCTTCACGTCCTGAAGCGTCAGCGATTTCCCCGAAATCTGGATCAGTGTCGTCGTCCCGGTCCCAAGTACTTCAGTTTGTGCCTGATTCGCCACCATAACCATCTCAGAGGTAGGCTTATACAGGAGAACTCTCCCTCCTTGAGCAAACATGGCAAGATGCACCAGTGTCCACCCACCAATCAGTATCGACACCAATCGAGATAACCTGCACAATCATAGCAACCTTGTTAGGCTCATCTTGCTCAGTCTGTTTGGGTTTGGATCTACAGTCCCTCTTGTAGTGACCCTTCTTGCCACAGTTAAAGCAAGTCGCATCAGACTTGGGCCTTTGCAAAAACGAAGCCGACTTCACCTTCAAATGGTTGAAGTCCTTCTTGAAGTGAGAGCCTTCTGCTTCCCCTTGGAGTCTCCAGCATGCACCAGATTGGCCTTGACCATTTGCTTGGACAGTGTGTCCATCTTGATTTGAGCCCTCAGCTCGTCTTCAACGTGGATCCAGTGCAGAAGTCGCTCAAGGTCGATCTCCATCTTCTTACGGTGCATGTCCGTAATAAATTTGCTCTATCCAGACGGGAGCTTGGCGACAATACCCCCCTCAATGAATGGGTCAACTAAGGGCATGTCATAATCCTCAAGTTTCTAACGAAGCTTGAGAAACTCCTTGACTTGAGACAACATCGTCTTGTCATCCTCAAATTGCATCTTCCAGAACTTTTCAGTCACATGGATCTTGTTTCTGTTCTCATCAGACTTGTAGTGCCTGTCTAGAGACTCCCAGACGTCCTTGGCATAGACCGTCTTGTTGTATGACTCCGCCATAGAATCTTCCAGTTCAAAATCAGCAGTTTGCAAAGGTTCTCTCCTCCACTTCGTCTGTAAAGCAGTGTCCTCAGCAACCCTCCGAGCATTTTCGCCATCAGGAATAATAGACCCAAGCACTATCAACACGTAATTCATGTTCACGAGTTGAAGATTGAAGCTGACATTTCTCTTACAGATGCTAAAGTGCTCCCCGTCAAACTTCTTAAGTTTTTTAAAACTTGTGTCGAGAAGACTTGCACGGTTGTTCTCCATCTTGCTCGGATCTTGCTTTGAGATTGTTAATCCCGAGACAAATCTAAGATCTAGGATATAAGATGTAGAAACTGAAATCAGGAACAGAGTTTGCACGACTTTGCAGCCCGTCCTCTGTATGATCCAGCGGAGGTAGTCGAAATAAGAAATTCCACTCAAGGATTTCCTCTATGTCCAGCTCGATACCCACGGATATAAATATATAAATATATATGAACCGATTACAACCCCTCTGGATCAAATAATGCAAGAACCAAAATATGTTCTTCCTCGCAAACGCACTTGCGATTGAGACAGAACGTTTACAACCCCAAAGATATTTGTTCTTCCTTGCAAACGTGTTGCAATTGAGACAAAACGATTACAAGGAGAATGGAGAGAAGGTGAAGAAGACAGGAGGAAAGGGCTTGTTGAGGTGATAAAGATCACCGTTGCTCAAAGCAAGAATCGTCCCACACGGATCTGCTCCCAGAAACCAGCAAGTTCACATCGAACTTCTGGAACGCTCGTCTCTCTCTATGCCGACTCGTTGGAAACCTTATGGACTCTCCAATGGCAGCAGCCGCCTTCCTCTCTTGTGTCTCTATTTCGGAGTAAGTCTTCAAAGGAGACACAAGAAAGCATTTATAAAGAAGGGTGAAAATCCTAACCCTAACCCTAGCTGCCAATTCATTATGGAAGAATAATAATAAATTAAATTCATACCCCAAAAGATAAGGACAAATTTGAATTCAAACTATTCTGCCATAACTGTCACATCCGCTGATCTGCTCAGACTGCACCTCATGTGCCCTATTGTGCCTACTACGCCCACAACGCCCTATGCGCCTTCTGCGCCCACTGCGCTAACCTTGCGCCAAGCCCTGCGCCTAAGCCCAAGCAGAAGCTCGCGCAGAACGTCACGCAGAAGCCTGTGCAGATCGCCTCGCGTAAGAGCCTGTGCGCAACCAAGCGCAAAAGCACAACAAATGCGCACAAGAACCCTGTGACGATGTTGACGTGCTAAGTGCAAAGTGCGCCAACAAAGCGCCACTTTGCGCCCTTGAGCCCCAGTTCGAGTCGCTACGGGACTTGGCTCCTAAGAAAAAATTTCCAAGAGAGTGACAAAAAGCATAAATGCTTTCTTTGAGGAGTTAATCATTATTCCTCCCAGGAAAACACCCCCACATGGCACCCACATGTGCCCCACCACAACCCATGTGTACACCTCAACACAAGCAAAGCCTTATATTGAGATACCCACTTGGAGTCGTAGCCAATGTGGAACTATCTTTCCAGTCTTGCAAGAGGAAAACCTCTACAAGCTAAAGGAAAAACACCAACAAAATTAATTTAGCCACTTGATTAGGCATTTATAATGCTTCTAAAGTTATTTCACATTTTCAACTACAAGAATGTGATAATAGATATTAATCAACTTGTTACTAAAAGATCATTCACTCGTGTAGCCTACACCACGTCTAATTAACTTGTTATTGAATATCATCAACCAAGACCACTTCTAGAATGATAACAAATATTTAATTCATGATGAACACACCAATGTGGATTTTGTATTTAGATGATAATCATGAGCATTTGAAATTGAAGGAATTAGGCTGTCCATATATTGAAAGCAAAGAGGAAGCACTATAATTTAATAATGTGGAATTTGCCTCTTCTTTTCCTTGGATGAAGCATCACCATTAAATGTGGAAATTGCCCCTTTTTTTCCTTGGATGAAGCATCCCCATCGTCTTCAGCCCTCTGACTGCATGCAATATCACTTCACCAATTGAAAGTATAAGGCAATACTTCAGTCAAATGGTTTACCAGAACAATTTTCTTGAGACAACTTCAATATAACTCTTCAGACCATTAATCTTTGTTTTAAAAGTTGGAATGGTTACAGATTATTCTTGTACTTTCATCAGAATATCCTTTAATAATCACCAAATCATGTACAACTAAAGTCATACACAAAGGACAGACGCGTCCTTGAGTATTGAAAGTGATTTCTTGCTTAATTCTTCTATTAGAGCCTCCAACCAAGAATTTTCTATAAATTTGACATGCATGACTAGGACCTGACAGTAATACTTTCTTTGTGGCATGTGCTACAGCAATGTAATTCTTTTTAATACATGAGATCTAATGCAAATACCCAAAAAGGTTAGCCATCAAACCTCAATCAAGCTTTTTGGCTTGACTTTATAAATCACACTCTGGCAAGGACAGGAATTTTTCTTAGTTTTAACATATTCTATTAATGGCAACAAAAATAGGTATAATTAAGGCCATATAATTCCATTAATTTCTAATCTAAATGCCTACTCTTGAACATAGCTTTGACACAACATGATGAGAGTCACTGAAGTCCCAACAAAATGAAGCTCTAAGAAAAGGTCTGAATAACTGAGTCAGCATTCGCATGAAAAGCAAAATTTTGAAATTTGCCAAAACTTCAGTGTCTTTTGGTCATCATTTATGTACACACTGTACATCATGTTTCAAGAGTAGCATAAAGGCAATCAAATTGACCTGAAAGTAAAATTATGAAAACTAACCTGAAACTGGGGATAATCTGGAGCACTGAAAAGTGTAATCAGCTTTCCTGATTCCACTTCATGGTCGATTGTGTATCCATTTTGTATTCCGCTCAGGTCATGCCTTTTATCCCTTGCATCAGGACCTTCATGTGATCTAATAATCAGCTATTGTACAAAAAACAGTGTCTCAGAGAATATAACTAGCAAAATTGATTAATATTAATAAACATAAGAGAAAAGAAGAGCCCACAATTTTGCAAGACCATGCACCAATTTTAAGGTTTCACATATAGATAATCAGATGATAGTATTCACAGAAACTGAAAGGCACTTGATATCTGATCCAGGTAACATGGTAACCTGAATTCAACATATAGGCAACACTCCCAATCCGGATATGCATATTCCAGAACGTCGGCGAATTGAAATGTGAAAATCCACAGGATAGACTTATGGTTTCCAGCCAAGCTTTTAAAGGGGTTTGTTTTTTTTTCCTGCTTAGTTTTTATTTAAAATTTAAGAGTCAGAAACTTACTACTTTCAGGAAAAAAGACATTATAACTAGGATCCTTTTGAACTTGTCAATCTTTTCTTAGTTTTGAATTCTGATGATGGGTACTTGATAAACTTTGAACCTTTAATTATAAGCCCCATTCCATTTTGAAAGTGCATTCCTGTAATGGTTATCTATTATATTACAAATTTGTGCCTTGAAATCTTCCATGTTCCGAAGAAGCCGACTCCCAAAGTATCCAGGACCCCCAACCCCACCCACCACCCCCCTTACAAAGTTCCCGTTTTTGTTCAACATTCTGGAGTCTTCCATGTTCCAGGTAATCAAGGTTAGAAGTCTAGTAGAGAATTCTCAAGCGTACAAAATTGAGTTGAACAAAAATCATGTAGCCAATTTTGATATCATATTTTTTTGTACATCACTCCAGCAATAACAAAATATACGTTTTCAGGAATAATACATTAAATGTATAAAATCTGATTATTAATCATATGTTATGGAGCAACTGAGAAGAAAATGTAAAGAAATAGGTCTCCCCAAGGAGGTAGAAAATCCATTAAACTCTTTCAAAAATCTCCTAACAAAATTAAAGCTCATGTACCTTATCTATATTATGTTCCAAAAAGAAAGGGTCTGATTAAACGCACCCACGTTTTCATTTTGTTTACCCACTACATATTTTTAGGAGCTTTGACCAGCTTTACAAAAAAAAAAATTCAAAAATTAAACTATTAGTTTATCCCCAAAACTAGAATTTTAAAAAAAAATAAATAATAAACCTATATTAAAAATTAACTAGATTTTTTTTTGAAAAAATAAAACCTATATTAAAAAAAAAATTAAAAATTTTAATTAAATATCTAATCGATTTTCTCTCTTCTTTTTGCTGCAACAAAATGTTTCTTGAAAGTTGCCATAAATATTTACTAATAAAGTTCTAGTAATACAACAATTTATGGAAAAACAATTTCATTCACAATTGGTACTTATGGAATGCAACATTAACCTTGATGATCTACAAGCCAGGCCTCAAATTGTTTTAATCATAAATTTAGCACAAAATATGAATATCCCGTTTAGTTAATTTATACTGATCAATATGGTAGCTAACTTAGGATGAGTGTCCTTCTATGTTACATGGAGTTGGGTGTCACGCCCCGATCTCCCGCAGGCAATCGGCCGTTCCCGCTGGGCATGAATCACCGCGTCAGCGCTCCCACGGGACGATCGCTTGGCCCATCTGGACGTGATGTCGCACGATACGTAAGCCGCGCCCGTGCAAGCCCGAGGTCCAAGCAGGCGAGAAGAGGTCTAAGCCACAGAGTCGCACAGATTGTCCGAGTGCAGCGGAATATAAACGCATAGCGATTGGTAACAAGTTCACAGAGTCGTCAATAGCGGAAGCATTGAATAACACAAGTATAGAAATAAAATAACTATTTATTGATATGAACAAGTGTTACAGGCGGCGCTAGGACAAAATTACAAGTCGCTCAAGCCTCTCTCTCTGAAACAGTAAAAGCGTGCCAAGTAGCTACATTTGTGAAATGATATAGGCGATGTTCCAACATTATGTCTTGTATATGTGCTTCAGTTCCGGACGCAACGCTCCAAAGCTCCAGAGTTAACTCGACGCCTTAGCATGCACGAAGGAGGCATCTGCACAGAACGAGGTTCTCTCACACCCTGCAAACAATCTGGTGGGTTATCAGTACATGAATACACTGGTGGGGAGGCTACTCGCCCGCTCGACAAATCCAAACACGTTATATAGGTTTCGTGCACCATCTATTAAGTTATCTTTCTAGTCTTGCCTTAGAATCAGTTTTATGGCATAGTGAAAAGCCTAACTCGTGTGGCAGTGCGTCGTGCGATGTAAGAAAAACACGGCGAGACTTACCAACTTACCATTTGTCCTTCCCTGTCCAAGGCAAACCAAGTTAATCATGCACGAGCATATATTATGAAATCCAAGGCAATAGCATAAGCAAAACACAAGTGTTGTGAGCGAGATTATGTTTCGGTGCACGAGTACTCGGATTATTAGGTGTGTTGCAGAAGATGTTGAAGTATTCCATATATACAAGTGTGTTATACTCATGGTCGTTCAGGTGTTTCAGTTTACCAGATGCAATGCAATGACTCGCACGCGGATTGTCGCTAAGCGATGATGACTTATCTATATGAACAATTGCCGCTGGCGTAGCCATAAAGGACGAGTTATAGTCTTGAACAAAGATGGAATGCAACGAAAGTATAAGGTGCGCTGCAAGCCATCCCGTCTAGAACAGGAGACTAAACAATAGTTCCATCCGGATCGGGTCGGCCCCAGTGCCCCGGAGACAGCCCGTGGAACGAGATCCGAAGATCTCCCTTGATTCCAAGTTGTCCACGACACGCAGTCTTGGTCTTCCAGATTCATAACTTGACAAGACAATCCATGATTTCCATTCTGAACGAGCATTGCTCCACGAGCTGTGATTCTTGATTTGCTTGACATGATTCTTGTTCAGATGTAAACTTGACATGATTCTTGTTCAGAGTTCAACTTGACTTGATGCATGCCCCCAGTGCGGGACTGCCTTGGCGACCCAACGGTCCCGGATACTTGCAGGTTCATATTGCACAGAAGGACTATTTGATAGTCGCATGGCTAATTCGATGCATGCACGATACGGACAGTGTTACTTGATAAATACAAATAACTCAAAACAAATATTATGTTCCCGGTTAGCAGGCTTAAAGTTCTCGTTATGGAAATCCTTGAATCTTCCGTTTAGTTAGTTTGCACAACAAACCAATTTATATGTGAAAAATTATTTACAAGATAAGCTTAACAAAATCAACAAAATGAATAAAGAGAATCGGGAAAAAAATTACAAGACAAACTTAACAAAGTCAACAAAAAGGCCAAAGTGAATAAAAAAATGGGTGTATTTAACAACACCCAAAAGTCGAGCTAGTTCGACCCAACCCGATTAAAGCCCGAACCAATCCATTGTCTGGTCGGGCTGGGTTCCTATTCCCACCGGCTGAGTTCAACCCGGGTCGTAGGTTCGAGATTTTTTTTTTGGTCAAAGTCTGGCCGAATACTTTGACCAGGTTGGCACGGCTCGGACCGAACCGGGACAAGGTAAGCTCGGCCCCACCCCACCCAACACCTTGAGTAGTGATGCGGGAATAAAAGAGAAGAATAAAAGAGAAGTAGTTTCTCTTTGACTTAGGGATAAAATAATCCAAAATGGAAAGCACATGACCATTAAGTGGGATGGCTAACTAAGGGAGGAGTAACTTGCAAAAACTTATAAAATTCAAGGTATTTAAGTGCTAAAGAAAATAGTCCAGGATATTTAATCATCAAAACTTTGATGTTTAAGATATTTAAGTGCAAATTAGACTATATGATGGTAAACACAAACTATAAGTAAATAACTTGTAGCCATCTTGTAGGATAAGCAAATCAATATACATAACCATTCAGGAGATTTGTATTTTACTACATAACTAAATAATAGTACAAGTTCAAGTAATAGATGTAGACTGTACAATATCAATTCTTCATGTTGTTTACAAAAATTCATTGCAGACCATTATGTGAGAAATTTCCAATACATCTTCCCATCCTGCCAATGGATACAATTGCTAGGATACTCAAACAATCAAAACCCATAATACCATCATTATTTATGAAATGGAAATCTAACTCTTAGACATGATCCATAGTTGAGGGGTTGATTAATTTTTGATGATTTTTGTAATATTTGCAAGAACAAAAGACAAGTAGTTTCTCTTTGATTTAGGGACAAAACGGTCCAAAATGGTCACATGCTTTGCACATGACCATTAAGTGGGGTGGCTAACTAAGGAAGGGAGCAACTTGCAACAACTTCTAAAATCAAGGTATTTAAGTGCTCAACTAAGTAGTCAGGATAGTTAATCGCCAAAACTTGATGGTTCAGATATTTAAGTGCATATTAGACTTTATGATGGGATAAACAAACTACAAGTAAATACTTTGTATCCGTCTTTGTAGGATAAGTAAATCAATATACATAACCATTCAGGAAAGTTCTATTTAGAACACAATTGCATAATGTACAGTTGTTCAAGTAATAGACGTTTATGCAAATGCATTGCAGACCATTATATGATAAATTTCCAATACATCTTACCATCCCGCCACTGGATACAATTGCTAGGGTTCCCAAACAATCAAACCCATAATACAACCATTATTTATGTAATGGAAATATAGCTCTTAGACATGATTCATAGTTAACCTAAAAACAATATATTCTGTATTGTATATAATACATGTAAATAGTATAAAATGGTAAAAATACCTGGTTAGATGGATGAGAAATATTAGACCGTGTCAACATGCCTAAAACCAGAGTTATGTCTTGTATAGTCTAGTGTAGTGTCATTTTTGTGGCTATGCTTACAGTATTATGCTAACGGGTACATGCAAGAACTTTTAAGCTACTCTCAGGAAATAACATCATATAAGCACTAGGAAGGGATTAGTTCTTGTTTGTAGGATCAGTGAATGTGTCAGAAATTATGCATCTCTATGTCAATAATCAAGATGCATAGGTTTTAGACTTACAGATTGTTCTTGAGGTTAAAAAAAATTCTGCCTGCATTTGTCAGTTGTTGCTCCAATGGAAGTCCTAAAAGAATACATAGCAGCATTCTGACAAATAAAAATAGCTTAGATAGCTTAACACAACCTCTCTCTTAGCATATGTATTGATTCTTCGTCTTATGCAATAAGAGTTTTAGTTCAAGATAGGTACCCTAACGAACAACTTATTTCTACTCTCAACAAAATCAAAGCACGAGACAAAGACAGAGATAACTAAATAATACGTTAAACGCCATCACTTAAAAACTAATATATCAGGAAATAGTTTAAGAAATCAAAAGGGAAGGCATAACCCACTTTCAACTTTGTATACTTATACATCATGTGTTCAAATCATTAACAGGAAATATTCGATAGTTACCTTGAAGTTATTTCTCTTTAGGAACTGTTCAGTGCAATCAGGGCCAAATAACAGACCGATGCCTCTCTCCTTGTTTGGAGAAAGGCCTGGTCTTGATGATGGATCAGACCACAACACATCACCGGGTATCAGGTTTGAACCTTCCCAAGGAGGGTCAAGAACAGTTCGCCTTGCTTTTAGTAACTCCTCCAAAGAACCAAGCTTCAAAATGCTGGTATCCCCTTGTGATATAACCTTTCGACCTTTTTTACTTTTAGTCCTCTTTGCTGGAGTAATTGCCACACTGCGAAAAAGCCCTCCATGAGCAGTATATACAGAGCCCGCTATAATGGTGGCTAGTGGAAGACCTTCAAAACATCTCAAACACTTTCGATAGACTTGCTGTCCTTTATCTCCATATTTAACCATTACCTCTTGCTCAAAACCATAAACTGATGTGCAATACTTAGATTCATGGTTACCACGAAGGAGAAAAACTCGATGTGGAAGAAAAACCTACAGACCAAAAAGTAGCATGCTTACTGACAGCAAAATGACAGACTGCCTAATGGAATTAAGATCAAATTCTTTATAATTTACAACAATCGTAGCTAACAGTAATTTCCATTACCAAGTTGTACCTGTTTGTGGGGATTGCAGTAATCACAAATTACCCCTCCATACAGGTAAAACATTCAGATGAGAAACAAGAACTCAGAATGTATATTGATGGTTATCCCAGAAATTGATGGTTCTTAAATTATTGACTCAATGTAAAGTCAAAATAAACTGACATCAGGTGTAGATCTCTTATAACTTTATAAGAAGACCTCACCTGCAATGTGTAGAAGCTCAAAGTGTGTAGATAACTAGATAGCATTTCTACATGTTACATGGCTTTCAGGGGTCAGTTAGCGTATAGTAAGTCTGTAGCATGAAGCAAAGATATAAAAATAAAGTGTACACTATTGTGGCATCAAATTTAGGACCAATTGCTCTGGCATGGAACTATGCATCCAAGTTGGGATTTGATTGCCCAACAGAATCTGGAACTATCATATAACTTTGAATACAGGCTTAAATTTTTCTGTTTATGATTGGAAGAAAGCAAAATATAAACATTCATGTAAGTGAGAACAAATATAGTGGGCACAAGCAATATTTGGCAGTTTGTACTCATAATGGTATTTGTTGACACATGATTTAACTTCATGTAAACTCAAACATAATCAATTTATGTAGAAAGAAAATGCATCTTACCAATAGAAATACCATAAAAACTCTCATACTCTTTAACAAGTACTTGGGAGAAACACAAATGAAATTCAAACATATAGAGCCTTATTTGATCTTACAATTAAAAATAACATAATGCAGCCAAATAACTATGCCGACCACAAAATACCCAGGGGCAACCATGTTAGATCCTGAAAATGGCACTTCCGCCGACAACTGTATTTAAATAAGAAAATAACTTATCTTCCTATACATCTTCAGTCATGCTTTCAGTGACCCTCAAACATTGACTTAAGAGCTTGTACAGACTGACTTTCACCAATTATGACTTTCTTAAGACTCTTTCTTGACTGTTTTGACATAAAAACTCCCTTTCTGAATTACTGATACTCTTTGTCATAAAACCTATACAACCAGGCAAATACCACAAGAACTCTCAACTCATGCACTTGAAGCCTCAACCATTTGGATTTTAATCCAATAGCAGTCAAAACAGAATTATTTAAGTAACTGAAATATATAGTATCATCACATCATCATCCAAGCCTTCTCCCATCATAATGGGGTCAGCTATGGAGCATAAGCAAGCTCCATAAAGGATTTGACGAAGAAGGGATGTCAAAACACAATTATTTAAGTAATATTTTGGTATATATATGATATAATAATTAGTAAAGTATGCAAGAAGAAGTTCAATTAACACCATTACCATAAAGTATGGGACATGTAGGAAAGAAACCTCGCTTGCTCAATCTCAGGCTGTTTTACTTCAAAAATTATAACTGAAAATGGACATCTTAACTTTGGTTCCTACTTAAAACAATAATATGCTTTTGTCAAATTCTCAGTGCACTTTTCCCCTAACTAAATTTTTTTCAGTTCAAAATATAAATTTGCATCAACACTGGGTCCAATCTTTTTCAACTATCAGTCCAACTTATTCTTCATCTTAATATCCCAAAAGCAGCAAACTTTTGGGAGAATGAAATAATCATGTCACTTTGTCCTAATCGTGGAACTGCTTCTCTATTTATAGTATAAAATCAAACTAATAGTGTTACGGATCAAAGAACTAAGGCATACAAAATTCTTAATTGACCTTTGAGTTCGTAAGCCCTCGATCACCAATTTTATTACTGTAGGCTGACAATTGAGTTGTACTAACAGAAGACATGAGTAATCATATGCGACATGGAATACAGCAGAAGTATCAAACTCCTTGAAACTTACAAAACATAGTATAATTCTGAACTCATGAATTTGCAATAAGTGGACAAATAACAATAACCACCAGTTCACCTAGACATTCTTCTGACAACAAAAACTAATACCAAATGCTCACCAACCCACTAATTCATCCATAAGCAGAAATCCATTTTTTTTCACAAGCAAAAATCCATATGGTCATAAATCATAATAACTGATAAAGAATACTCTTCCATTTCCTAAAGCCACATAGGTGCCAAACAAACTTATTCATATCAGAACCATCATGTGCTTCTATACCATGATAACAAAACCATCACAAAATAATGAGAAACATATAAACCATAAGAGAGAAAAGTAAGCACCATTTTGATTTTCATGAGCAAGTTAACTGTTAAATTTCTACCACCAAACAAACAAATTTAATACTAATATCAAATACTACTAACAGAAACCATTTCGATTTGCAACAACAAAAATTATACCAATCTATAACATAAAGCATAAAATGTTTTTATTTCATATGAGAATTATCTCCCAATTTTCTAACACCAACCATCCCAGTTAATAGTTTAACTAGAAGCGTAGTAAAGTAACTGTGAGTATCACCAACAAGTCAAAAACTTGCCAAACTACAACAAATTCCTATGAGACTTGATGGTCAAATTCCTACAAACAAAACAACTCTGTCAATACTTCTACTAGAAGCTTAACAACAAAAATTGTGAAGATCGACAAAAGCCAACGTTAAAAACCATTTCATGATTTTCCTTGCTGGCCAAGATTTTGATGGACTGTGGGAGACCCTTCAGAATGTCTAAGAACTCTCCTGTTGCTGACATCGCAGCTCGCAAAGGTTAAGTTTTTGTCATCGTTGATGTATTATGTGCTTGTACTAATAAAATGTTGCACTTGAACCTTTTTACACCACGTTGGCTGCAATATTTATAAACCCAGGTACCTAATACTTCAAACAATGACAAAACTTTAAGCTTTGAAGTTTGAAGGTCTATGAGACTTGATGGTCAAATTCCTACAAACAAAACAACTCTGTCAATACTTCTACTAGAAGCTTAACAACAAAAATTGTGAAGATCGACAAAAGCCAACGTTAAAAACCATTTCATGATTTTCCTCGCTGGCCAAGATTTTGATAAACTGTGGGAGACCCGTCAGAATGTACAAGAACTCTCCTGTTGCTGACATCGCAGCTCGCAAAGGTTCAGTTTTTGTCATCGTTGATGTATATTATATGCTTGCACCAATAAAATGTTGCACTTGAACCTTTTACACCACATTGGCCGCAATATTCTATAACCCAAGTACCTAATACTTCAAACAATGACAATACTTTAAGCTTTGAAGTTCGAAGGTCGCAACATAAACAATATGAGAATTTTCCGACATTTTGAAGGGCCTTTGACACAGTACGGAAACGCTGATCGCCGATCGATATGAGGACATGCACCTCAATTCTCAAACATAAGAATTAAATAGATAAACTCACATGGAGGAACACATTAATCAAATCAAATTCATCATATCATAACATCCTTCCTCTCTACAAGTCTTTGTTTATAATAAACTAGGTTTTCAACTCGCGATACGTATCTTGTATCAATTTGCTTGAGTATTGTATCTTATCGCATATCATATCGTGTATCTTACGATACAGTAACTGCCTATACTTCTAAATCCATATGCCATGATTTAATACGACTTTCTTGTAAAAATTTAATTTGTTTCATCTTTACAGATGTATCTAGTTTCTCTAGATTCTTAAGTATACATTACTTGACTAAAGTAAAAAATCGGTACTACCACTCAACCCATATGAATCGTATCCAATCAACCGATACGTAACGTATAACGTATCATATATTGTTTAAGATACTAACAACATAAATAATAACCTAACTTAACCCTAAGAAATAAATCTTATTCAAACTAGAAAATCAATTAAAAGAAAAAATATAAAGTAAATATAAAAGATTTGGTCAAATCCTCAAAATATGTCAAAAATGGGTTGGACCAATTTGAACCCAAAAACGTCTGCATCAGATCCCTCCTCTTGTAGAGAACTCGGCTTGAGTTCTTTGTGCCGCCATCTGGATAAAGTGCCTCGTCGTAAGTGGTTGCAAAGCAACCAAAGCTCGTTGAGGCCTCATCTCCCCAACTAAACTTTATTTTCTTCCGTACTTTTACGGGTCTTAATTTCCTTGGTTGAAGATTATCATAATGCCCAACTGATAGCATCTTCATCCGAAAACACACCATGGTGTCACCACTGATGTTGAAAACTTTTCATCTATAGTGCTGGTACAGGAATTTTTTGAGCAACTTGCACCATCTCGCACTAGCCTTCTACAGTTGTTCTCGAATCTCCTTATGAACTCCATGACGTCTTTCAAATTCTTCGATAATGTATTATTCTCTAATCCCTTTGGCAAAGTTCGCAAATCCAAAACATAATCAAGTATTTAGAATATACCATTGTAAAGTAACACTCCTTGTATATGAATAAACCCTACTATCGAACGTGAATTCCGCTTACGCCAAGGTGAAGTTCCACTGCCTCGGCTTCTCTCCCAAGGATGTACGAGGGATGTAAACCCATTCCCCTTCGTCAAATATCCACCATGAATGTAGAAGTTAGTTGACGACTTGTTCTTGACAAAGTTGCTCCCATATGTCCATAATATCTTCACCTTTGGTGTAAACCTACTTGAGGTACTCTAACCCTACCATATCTTGACCGAGCATGGTTGGCAACAAAGTTCGTCTACTAAGTGTGTCGGCCAGTCAAAATAGCAAGTCCAACTACTCGAATAGCTCATCCCACATCGTAAACATTGTCTTGCATTTGTCCCGCGACCGAATACGTATTTGGTGGTAGCAGCTTCGAAGATCAATCTTTAAAAAGATTTTGGCCCCACTTGTTTGATCTAGCATGACATTCAATCGCGGTATCTAAAACTCCTAGCCAACCGTAATTTTGTTAAACACAAAATTGTCTATTCACATCCGCCAGTTATCGACCTTTTTGTAATGCTCTGGTCTGTACAGTGCATTATGCTGGATGGTTGGCTCGAAGAAACCTTGTTGGACTTGGATTTATACGGAGGGATTATTCAAGAAGCTATATGATCATAAAGAAAAGTCAATTCAAATAAAGGTAGGTGGCGATGGTTCTTCGCTCCTTTATCTTCACGTTAACAAAATAATTATGTTCGTGTATGTGTATGTTGTTACTAAATGATATCTAGCAAGAATCACAAAACATAAAAAAATAGATAAGTAATCACATTGCTTTAATTTGCTGTAAAAGAATGTCGATTATTGTAGTGCCCCGCTCCCGAGGAGTGCGGCTAAGAAAAACTGTCGGTATCGGTTGATCGGGACAGATTAAATCAAGATCCTTTCCTCGTTATGGATTGGGTTCTTCGGAATCAAGTCCCACATTCAGCGGATCGTGCCTCGAGGAAGGACTCAGCGGCAAGTCATGAGGGACAATTCCGCTGCGTTGGTTTTCGTTGCTCGTTTTCGATGTCGTTTGATTGTTTTCGCGTTGGTTTTATGAATTTTGTTTTCTTGAACGGTTTCGATGGATTTTATTGTCTTCATTCTTTGAATTTTGCATTTGTATCGAATTCTGGGAGATCCAAGACGAGGAGATATTGATCGTCTGTTGGTGAGTGCAGGTGATCGAGTAGGCGACGCGCGAGCAGAGCCCTAAAGAACTCCCTTCTCACCACCACCCCGATTCACCAACTCGTTAGTGGCTTTACCTTCAATTAGTTGACCCTTCTTACAAGTCTTCACTCTTAATAATCTGACTCTATTTGTTGCGTTCCGATCAACGATACCATAATAATAAAATAAGTCAAGATAAAAGAAGTAGACTTGAAACACTTGATGCTTGTCACACAAAAATTCATCGAACGATCATGTTGTTGCGTGCTTGTCCGCTACGCATGTACCTATTTTATGTTTCAGTTGTAGCTAGAATTTATTCATCTATAATTGCACAATGAGTAATACATATTCACAATGTGATTACTTGAGCAGGTAGACCATACTATCATAGTATGCCACGAAGTTCATTTTCTTATGTTGTCTTGCATGCTTCGTTTGATAACTTAGTTTTTAGACGAAGCGTGGTCAAAGACAACTTGTGCACAAAAGTATAGTTCTACGAACGGTCGCCAGGGCACTGGGATCATTTCGGCCAAGGTAGAACATTTGCTAGCTGAAGTCCTAGCATAGGATGAATTGGGACATCCAGCAAGGGCTAGCTACCCGAACCGGAAAGACAGCCGACGATCTCTCGTCCGACCAGTGACACGTTATGTATATTTAAACTGTGCAAGCTAACTATGTCTTCATGGCAGGGACGGACATGGTAAGTTTTGTGCAGGTGGATATGACGGCCACAGGTAAAAGTCACCGAGCAGTGGCACATTTCATTATGTTATTCGTTTATGTCTTATGCTTGTAACTTGGACTAAGACAAGATAAAAAGATCACATAATAATAATGTTGCATGTTCCACATGAATACCGTGTCGATTTGGTGAGTTGGGTTAGCTCGCCTCAGTGGTACATTTTGATGTACTGACCCTTGTTGCAACAGGTTCTCCGAGCCGAGACGACGCTGCGAGGAGCTGAAGCCTTTCCCAATCGGTTTACCAACCTGACGCGTTCGTGTTCGTGACTTTTGTAGCATGTATACAAATCTTCGGAGCTCGCACATATCTTTTGAAGCTCCAAGACGATGGCGATCACTCGCACACAAGGTCTTTTGTCTTTTGGTTTTAGTAAGGAGATGTAATGTATGGAACGGCTATCTCATTTTGCGTCAATTTTGTAAGCCCGCACGGCAACCCTCTACTTATAATCAAGAGTCTGTACATTATGTCCATTATCAATAAAGAGAACTTTTCTTCGTGCAATGTGTGTTATTCAACTTCTGCATACCCTGTTGTTGTGCTTCAATGTATATCATTATGCCTAGGCCTTGTGCGAGCGCGTCTTATGCCCGTACGACATCACACCCGGAGGACGATTATCGATTTCTCGGAATCGGGACGTAACATTGTATCAGAGTACGGTTTCACTTCCTTTGACCTCGTGTCGGAAAAGTTTTCTTAGGAAGATCATGTCCCTTTCGGTTGAACTCTTGAATTCGTTAAGTTAAAATGAGATGTGTTACATACGACGAGTCCATTATATGTTATGAGACTGACGCTAGTTGCTTTCTTTGAAGGAACAACCCAGAGCCGAGCATGGCACAAGCGCACGGAGCAGCACAAGTGTAAGAGAGTAGTTAATAGCACTTCGGACTGCTCTGAAAATCAAACGGTCGTGCCCTCTGTCGATCCATTCGAAAGGATGATGCGCTTGATGGAAGCGCAACAGAGGCCAGCGGCGTTGCATCTAAGTCAATTTGAGTCCTGGATCGAGGCTCAATTTTAGGCACAGCGAACCCAAGCCGAGGCGCAGCAAAAGCAGATGGATACCCTGTAAATGATTGTGACGACGCTCGCTGCCAACAATCATTCTGCATCAACGGCCGCCGCGACCGTGCCAATAATAGCTGAGGTTGAGGGACCCCAAGAGATTCAACCGTCGAACGATAAGGGCTCCAACCTTCATATATCAGAGTTTAAGAAAATGTGTAATTCGACTTTCCGAGGGACTGAAGACCCCTCTGTGGCGATAGATTGGCTGACCAAGCTGGAAGACTACTTTGAAGTGTTGGGCATAGACGAAACGAAGAGAGTCGCTTGCGCTCAACTTTAACTCCGTTTGAACGCACATGATTAATGGGACGTGCACAAACAGGCCATTTTGAGTAAAGATGACAAGGCGACGATCTCCTGTGCCGTGTTCCGAAAAGCTGGAAGACTACTCTGCATGTCACGGACAACCTGTGTTGCACGGGGTTTGATCTACTCGAACGGGAAGGCTCCGGGACACCGGGACCGTTCGGCCATGGGGGAGACAATTGGTAAAGTGCCTCGGGCGCGGTGCCGGCGGTTTAATGCGATTCAGGCGGGTTCGCTACTTAGCGCTGTTTCGAGTAGAACTGCAGTTGATCAGTCTGATCAACGTCATTTATGGCTTGGCGAGTGACTTCATATAGATAAGAGTTGGTTTCCTTTACTTTGGTTGGTTTGTGCTTTCGTGTAGGCGTGGCCACCTTGCCTCGGCAAGAGTGTGCATATCGAGATTGGATTGTAAGGTTTGGATTGATGATGGATTTTGAGGCTTGGGAATGATTCGATAGTTTCTCGTGTTGCTTGGGTTTGAGTAGGACGGTTGCATGCTAGTTTCCTTCGAGTTAGTAATATATTGCTTGTCAATTGGCTTGAGTTGAATGCTCGCATGCTTAATCTGCTTTACAGCTTTCCTTAACATGTCATTCCTATGCCATGGAACGAATCTAGGATTCAACTAGAAAGATCACCATATAACTGTTTGCATTCACTATTCTACTTAGTGTCGGCTTAGACGAGTGGGTTACCCCGCTCACCAGTACGGCTGTGTACTGACCTACGTTTGTGGGCATTATTTCAGGTACGCAGGTGTAGTGGCGCTGCTTGGATATACGGGACATAATGTATGAACGGTAAGTACCTTTGTGGGCTAGAGAAAAGAGCAAGAGTATTACATCGCCTTTGTGGCATTTCATTTGGACCCTATCGAGAGCTTCGCTGCGTATACTCTGATGTGTGCTTGGTACACAATACTTGACTTTCGCTGCAACTTGGTCGTTTCGATGATAACTTTGGTGTTTGACAACATCGCTTGTACGAGCGCAACTCCAGGCTCGTACGACATCACGTCCCGATGAGAACGATTGTCCTGCAGGAGCGTTGCAACGTGGTAATTTACGTTCAGCGGGGACTATTGAGCTTGCGGGAGATTGGGACGTGACATATTGGTATCAGAGCGCCCGATTCATTTCCTCGGACTTGGTCCTTCGTTTCATCACAAACTCTAAATAGCTTCCGCGTGTCGTTTAGCTCTTGGCTCTACTCGGTGCCGCATTGGATGTTTCATGCAATAAGTCTATATATTGCTGGTTGTGGGTGCATATTGTGCTTTGTTGCTTTTGTTGGTTTTCGTTAGATCGCTTAGCATCGTTAGGCGTTGTTGCATTCGTGCAGCAAGTTGGGTGGCGTTGTTGCATTTGTGCAGCAAGTTGAGAGGTGTGCCGTTGCTTTGGTTGGCCTTGCTTGTCATTCGGGGAGTTTCTGATTGCATCAGTGGATCAGTTGGTTGGCAGCCGAGATTGGTTATGCGGCATGTTGTGAGTAAAAGCATTGGATTGAGAATGGATCGTTGCACGAGTTGCTCGTGTAGCGAATGTGTTGGATGTAAGTTTGATTTTTGGCTGGGTATATCACAGAGAGCGTTGCACGAGTTGCTCGTGTGGCGCATTGGTTGAGCAGGTTTGAGTTTGGCTTGGGAATATCATGATAGCATTGCACGAGTTGCTCGTACAGCAAATGTATGGAACAGTTGGGTATTGGGTTGGATTACTTGGAAGAGAGCTCGTTGCACGATTGCTCGTATTGCGAAAGTATCGAACGGTTTGAGAATAGTTGGAAGTATCGAGAATGGAACATTGCACAAGTTGCCTAACGAGATTGATGGAAAGAGTTGGATGGTTAAAGAACTGGCTGAGTTTCGTGTCAGACTTGAGTTGGGGATGACAAGGGATAGTTCGAACGGATCTTGGAATCAGTGCAAAGGAATCGTAATGCGAGTAATGACTTGATTCGGAGTGGTATATGGGATACCACATAGTGAGCAAGGCATTGAAATATTTTGGATAGACATTAATGAAAATTGCCTAAACAGACTCGGGTAACAGGAATACAAGTTGGTTGGTGCACATCGGCTGAGTTGGGAAGAATGAAAAAAATGGAACAAGCGAATATTGAGTTGAGCATATCGAGAACGGACTTGTGCAAATGGAAGTATCGTTGGACTTCGGTGATGGGCAAGATCGGAACAAGCAATGGGAATGAGTGTTTGGAATTTAAGAGGTTGAGGCAGACAAATTATTGGAACCAAGTTGAGATAATCAGATGGAAAGCCGAATATCAGAGTTCGCTTGCACGATTTTGGAAGTTCGGTGGAGCATTCATGAATGCAAAGAGAGTTAAGCACGAGGAACAAACAGTTGGGTTACGCTTGAGCGGAGCGATGGGTGAATCGGAGGATAGCGAGCACGGACTACAAATTTTGGAAACACATTGGAGCTATTGGTTGAGCAATGAAACATGATCTGGTTTGGAGGGGCATTGTGATGGATTCACACGGACTCGAAGGATTTTCGAAATTTGCACTCGGGAGGCTTGACTCAGGTTTAGCAGAAGTGAAATTTGGCGAAGTGGTACAAAAATGGTAGACGGATTCTTCGGAAGACATAAACGAGCATGATGCGAGTCTAGTTGATGTTAAGTCAGATTGGAAGTTAACTTGCAGTACTGAGACGGATTGAGACAGCAAGTAAAGGCAATACGGATTTGAGATTTATGTTGGAACTGATGCACGAGGCATTAAGAGTGTGTGGACTGATCGAAACACAGGAAAATCAAGACGGACTAAGGAATGGAACGAGAAATAGGATCATGGCGGATGAACATTCGAAGATAGCTAAACTAGAGGGTAACGTTGGAGCAAAACACTGTGCTGCTCGAGAAAGTTGGACGTGCATTGTGGAACACGGCAAACGGATAAGAATTGGAGCAAGTCTTTGGTTTCAGAAATCATTGCAAGTGGTAGTGCGAGAAGTCGAACATGGCAGTTCGAAAATTTTGATGGATTCAGGACAGAACGACGGATCGATGGAGGACGATTTCAACGAGAGCAGTTCTCGAATTGTGGCATGGATAGATAGCAAGACTTTAGGTGGTTAAGCGGCATTTGGTTGACAGATCGTCAGAGGTAGTGCATGAAGTGCTCGGATTCGGAAGTTGGTTCGGATAGAATGGTTGGATTATGGCTCGGATTTGTAGAGGGGATATAGCATGGTTCATAGTAACTGTCCATCGTGATGACTTACAATTATCGAGCGTAGCTTCGGGACAGCTGACCCTAGCGACTTACCCGCCAAATCAGAGATAAATATTGTAGACCCATAGAACGACCCTTGAGGAGGCGCATTTGGGAATGCGTCGAGGGAAGATGTGAGTAGTGTGTGTTAGAGATTGGCCTAAGTGACTGAGAGTTGGATTTGAGAGATCCTTGGGATAACCTTCAGCTGAAGAAGCAGCCAGAAGATTGGAGCGATAGTGGGAATGGCCTAAGTCAACTGATGAGATTCGGAGTCGCATATTTTTGAAGATAGCATCGCCTCTGACTCGTTGTGCCCCGGAAGGGAATGGCATTCATATGAATTGACGACTGTGAAACTAGCTTGTGAAGTTAAAGCAGCAGCTCGTTCGAATGAAATCATTGCAATACTGGAAGGGACAGATGTGCCTTAGATTTACAAGATGCATCGAAACTTAGTCTGGGATGCGTGCTCGTACAGAAGGCAAAGGTGATATCATGTGCTTCGAGGCAGTGGAAGCAGCGCGAAGAACTATTCTATGCGCAACCTATAAATTGTGGCGAGTGTGTCCACGTTGAAATCGTGGCAACACTATCCCTTTGGCGTGGCGGCGAAATCTTCGTGGATCACACGAACCTCAATATAGATGTTCACCCAGTGAGGTATTGAGATTGAGGAAAAGGTGTTGGGCTGAGCTGATCTAAGAGCAAAGTTTGATATTTGGGTAAGTCGCCTAGCTGGGGTAGTATCAGTTGTGATGATCGTTCGGTGCAAGAGATGATATTTGGAGATGGTGCCAGTTTTGATCCAGAAATAGTTGGATGGATCAAGTTGGAACACAAACTGAATTGAGTCGGTGGAAAATCATCATACTTGAGGATGGCGCTTGTGCGAATATGTTGGAATGAAAAATCAAGATTGGTTCAATTGGGAGTAAAGAAATGCATGCCTCGGACATAAAGATACCATTGTAACTTGTCCAAATTCGCTATCGCAAAGCTCGGCTGAAATGCATGTATTTCAGGGACGCCTTAAATATGTATATGATCCAAAACTGAGCGATATGAGGAATTCGTATTGAGCTGCAAGGAGGATGCGGGAATATGGAATTTGTGCGATGCGTTCAGCGCAAGCGAGATGCTGAGCATGGATCGAGAGAATGTGAGTTGCATAGAGCAGAGTTATGAAATTGGATTGCGGCATGCTAGTAAAGAATGGATACTAGTATGGTTCGGGGACGAACCTGATTCTAAGTGGTATATTATGTAACGCCCCACAACCTCACGGTGCGTTACGCTGAGTTGGAATGAATGAGGCAATAGCTGGTTACATTTTGATTTGTTGGATTTGGGAACAAGTATTGATTTGAGTTGGTTTCATGTGCAGATTGCTAGCGGAGTTCGATGAAAATCAGGTGTTCGTTCAGAACAGTACTGAGATAGCTGGATTGGAACGATAATGCCGTCTTCCTTAGTCCGATCGGTCGGATGATTTGGAGAGCACGGCCTGCTCGCACGGTCATACCAGTTGAGTAGATCGTGCTTTGCATCGGACCTCGGGTTCAAGGGACCAGCCGTATCGGCAGGACATGATGCTTAACGGAATCAAACTGGGTGAGTGGGCTCTATCCCTTCTCCTCTACTCCTTCATGCCTAATAATATGGAACACACGTAAAGGCTTGAACACTTGGACTGGAACTTGGAAATCACTATACTGAGGCGTGCATAGAGTGTACGTCGTTTGCTTGGATAGGTTTGTGGCTTGAATTGGTTTTCGTGTATGGATAGTTGGAGCTAGAGTTGGATTATATACATTTGGGGCAGTTGGAGAGATAAATGGAATTATGCTTGGACAGTTGAAAATATACATCTTGGTTGGAACATCGGGAATTCGAGCGAGCGAGCGTGCATTCGTGCACGAGTATCACTTGGACGCTTTGTCAAGCAAAGCGTGCAGTTGTGGTTCGAAATCGGACAACTGCATCCGCGAGGGCATTGTGTCACTGTTGGGGCATTGTGCCATGGGATTGTTCTGAGCGAGGGGTGTTGCACCAATTGGAAACACTGTGTCGAGAAGCGGCATAGTGTCTATGGAATAACTTGAGATTTGTGCCTTGGGCTATATGTTGGAAGAATGGTTATGGATATTTGGTTGGATTTTGGTTGGATGAGTCTAGGATCGCTTGGTGGGGCGAGAATGTTCGATCCTCTCGTCATACCTACTTGGTGTCTGCATGTCACGGACAACCTGTGTTGCACGGGGTTTGGTCTCCTCGAGCGGGAAGGCTCCGGGGCACCGGGACCGTTCGGCCATGGGGGAGACAATTGGTAACGTGCCTCGGACGCGATGCCAGCGGTTTATTGCGATTCAGGCGGGTTCGCTACTTAGCGCTGTTTCGAGTAGAACTGCATTTGATCAGTCCGATCAACGTCCTTTATGGCTTGGCCAGTGACTTCATATAGATAAGAGTTGGTTTGCTTTACTTTGGTTGGTTTGTGCTTTCGTGTAGGCGCGGCCACCTTGCCTCGGCAAGAGTGTGCATATCGAGATTGGATTGTAAGGTTTGGATTGAGGATGGATTTTGAGGCTTGGGAATGGTTCGATAGTTTCTCGTGTTGCTTGGGTTTGAGTAGGACGGTTGCATGCTAGTTTCATTCGAGTTGGTTATATATTGCTTGTCAATTGACTTGAGTTGAATGCTCGCATGCTTAATCTGCTTTACAGCTTTCCTTAACATTTCATCCCTATGCCATGGAACGAATCTAGGATTCAACTAGAAAGATCACCATATAATTGTTTGCATTCACTATTCTACTTATTGTCGGCTTAGACGAGTGGGTTACCCCGCTCACCAGTACGGCTGTGTACTGACCCACGTTTGTGGACATTATTTCAGGTACGCAGGTGTAGTGGCGCTGCTTGGATATACGGGACATAATGTATGAACGGTAAGTACCTTTGTGGACTAGAGAAAAGAGCAAGAGTATTATATCGCCTTTGTGGCATTTCATTTGGACCCTATCGAGAGCTTCGTTGCATATACTCTGATGTGTGCTTGGTACACAATACTTGACTTTCGCTGCAACTTGGTCGTTTCGATGATAACTTTGGTGTTTGACAACATTGCCTTGTACGAGCGCAACTCCAGGCTCGTACGGCATCACGTCCCGATGAGAACGATTGTCCTGCGGGAGCGCTGCAACGTGGTGATTCACGTTCAGCGGGGACTATTGAGCTTGCGGGAGATTGGGGCGTGACATTCCTCGGGTACATCATTTCTGCATGAGGTATTTCAGTCGATCCAAAGAAAGTTGAAGCCATCATCGAGTGAAAGTGACCTGCATCCGTCAGTAAAATTCGAAGCTTTCTCGGGTTAGCGGGCTACTACAGGCGGTTCGTCAAAGACTTTTCCAAGTTAGCATCACCTCTGACTCTCCTCACTCAGAAGGGAGTCGCATTCGATAGTCCGCCGACTGCAAAGCTTCGTTTGAGGAGTTAAAGCAGCGCCTCATCTCAGCTCCAATACTTGCGCTACCCGATGAGACCTCAGGATTCCAGATTTTTAGCGACGCGTCAGGACGTGCTTATGCAAGGGGATAGAGTGATAGCATATGCCTCCAGACAACTGAAGAAACATGAAAAAAATTATCCTACACATAACCTGGAACTGGAGGCGACTGTGTTCGCGCTAAAATTGTGGCGACACTACCTCTATGGAGTGGCTACCTCTATGGAGTGGCTTGCCGAATTTACACTGACCACAAAAGCGTAAAGTACCTATTCACCCAAACGGACCTGAACCTCGACAGCGGCAGCGGCGTTGGCTAGAACTGATCAAAGACTAAGATTTGACGATCGACTACACACCTGGCAAAGGAAATGTTGTAGCGGACGCTTTAAGTCGAGTGTTTGCTGGATCCTTGTCCGTCGATCGCAGGTTACAAAGAGACTTGGAGGCAATGGGCATTGAACTCCGAATCCGATACCGCAGCGCGCGAGTGGCCCAGATGCGTTTTGTGCCCAACCTAATAGAAAGTCACGTCCACCCAGAGGGACGACCCATTCCTGAAGAAATGCACGAGCAAATTATATTAGGGAAGGCGAAGGACTTTACAATAAATAAGAATGGAGTGTTGCGAGTGAAGGGAAGACTATGTCCCCAACGACGCCGAACTCAGAAAGAAAATCCTTATGGAAGCCCATTATGCAACCTACACAATCCATCATGGGAGCACGAAGATGTATAAAGACCTTTGTACTGTCTGGTGGCACGGCATGAAGAAAGACATAGCGTGCTTCGTGTCGTAATGCATAACCTGTCAGAGGATGAAAGCAGAACATCAGACCGGACGGGGAGATGCAGAATCTTGCTATTCATAAATGGAAGTGGGAGCATATAAGCATGAACTTCATTGTTGGCTTGTCGAAGACGCAACGGAGGAACGACGTCGTCTAGGTCATCGTCGATTGGTTAACCAAGTCAGTGCACTTCCTTGCCATTAAATTTACTTTGAGCACGATCGCCTCCCCCAGACCTATCTTGACGAGAAAGTTCGGTTGCACGAAGTGCCAGTTTCTGTTGTGTCAGATCGGGACGGACGATTTTTATCACGTTTCTTGGAGAGCCTTCAGTCAGCGATGGGGACCAAGTTGAAGTTCAGCTCAGCCTACCATCTCAAATCGACGGCCAAACAGAACGGGTGAATCAGGTACTCGAAGTCATCCTGCGTCTCTGTGCTATCGATTCAAAGTCAAGTTGGGACGTCCACCTACCGTTGGCCGAATTTACATACAACAATAGTTACCAGTCCAGCATCCAAATGGCTCCGAACGAGACTTTGTATACGCGGAAGTGTAGGTCACCAATCTGTTGGGACGAAGTTGGGAAGTGTCAGATCCTTCGGCCGGAACTAGTCGAGCAAACAGTCCGAAAGGTTCGGTTGATTCGAATGCAACTAAAAGTAGCACAAAGCCGGCAGAAGAGTTATGTCGACATTCACCGACGACCTCTTGAGTTCATAGAAGGCGACCATGTGTTTCTGAAGGTCTCGCCCATGCGAGGAGTCACGAGATTCGGAGTAAAGGGAAAGCTAAGTCCGTGATTCGTCGGCCCATTCGAAGTCCTCAAGCGAGTCACTCCAGTTGCCTATCAAATCGCATTGCCACCAGCCCTGTCAGACGTGCATGATATCTTTTATGTTTCACAGCTTACGAAGTACGTGTATGACCTGAGCCACGTGGTAGATTTTGGTCAGTTGGATCTGCAGACAGACTTGTCGTACGTCGAAGAGCCCATTCAGGTCTTGGATCGAAAAGAAAAGCAGTTCAGGAATCATGTAGTCCCTCTCATGCGCGTACTCTGGCGAAATCACGCGATCGAGGAGTCGACCTGGGAACTTGAATCAGATATGAAGAAAAAGTTCCCCTTATTATTTTTTTAGGGTAGATTTCATTCCTAAATTTCGAGGACGAAACTTTTTATTAGTTGGTTAAGATGTAGTGTCTCGTTCCCCCTTTTCGAGGAGCATGTCTAAGGAAAAAGTTGGTATCGTTCGATCGAGAAAGATTGAATCAAGATCATTTTCTCATTATGGATTGGTTTCTTCGGAATCAAGTCTCACATTCAGCGAATCATGCCTCAAGGACTCGGCGACAGAGTCGCGAGGGGCCTTTCCGCTGCGTTGATTTCGTTGTTGTTTTCGATGTCGCTTGGTTGCTTTTCTTGTTGGTTTTATGACTTGCGTTTTCTTAAACGGTTTCGATAGATTTCATTGCCTTCGTTCCTTGAACTTCGCATTTCGTATCGAACTCTGAAAATTCGAGGCAAGGAGATATTGATCATCTGTTCGTGCGTGCAGGTGATCGTGTAGTCGATGCGCGAGCAGAGTCTTAAAGATCTCTTCTTTTCTCTTCTCCGATTCACCAACAATTGAGTGGCCACCATCCCGATTAGTTAGCTCTTCTTCCAAGTCTTCACTCTTAATAATCTGACTCTTGATTTCCGATCAATGATACCATAATAATAATAAGTCAAGATAAAAAGTAGACTTGAAACACTTAATGCTTGTCACCTGCACAATTTCACCGAACGATCATCTTGTTGCGTGCTTATCCGCTATGCATGTGCTTATTTATGTTTCAGTTGTAGCTAGAACTTATTTATCTATAACTGTGCAATGAGTAGTATATATTTGTAATGTGATCACTTGAACAGGTAGACTATACTATAGGAATATGCATGAAGTTCATTTCCTTATGTTGTCTTGCAATGCTTCGTTTGATAACTTAGTCTTTAGACGATGCGTGGTCAAGGACAACATGTGCACAAGAGGAGTTCTACGAACGATCGTCGGGGCACTGGGACCGCTTCGGCCTAGGTAGATTTGCTAACTGAATTCCCGGCATTGGATGAGTCGGGACGTCCGCTAAGGACTAGCTACCCGAAGCGGAAAAACAGTCGACCATCCCTCATCCGACCAGTGACCATGTTATGTATATTTAAACTGTGCAAGCTAACTATGTCTTCATAGCAGGGAAGATCATGGTAAGTTTTGTACAGATGATTCAGACGGCGTATGTAAAAGTCACCGAACGGTGGCACATTTCGTTGTCTTTTCATTTGTGTCACTTGCTTGTAACATTGAATAGGGCAAGATAGAAAGATCACATAATAATAATGTTGCATGCTCACATAAATACTGTGTCGATTTGGTTAGTTGGGTTAGCTCGCCCTCACCAGTACATTTCGATGTACTGACCCTAGTTGCAACAGGTTCTCCGAGCCAAGGCGACGCGGCGATGAGCTGAAGCTCTTACCCAACTGATTTCGCAATTTTGACGTGTTCGTGCCGTGACTTTTGAAGCGTATACAAATCTCCAGAGCTTGCACATACCCTTTTGAAGCTCCAAGACGATGGTGCAAACACGCACCCAAGGTGGTTTGTCTTTTGAAATTTTAGTTAAGGGATGTAGTAATGTATGGATCGGCTTTCTCATTTTGAATCCATCTTGTAAGCCAGCGCGGCACCCCCTTACTTTTGAGTCAAGAGTTTGTAACAAAGATGTACATTATCAATAAAGTGAACTTTTCTTCGTTTCAATGTGTTCTTCTACTTGTGCACTCTGTTGTTGTGTATCTATATATATCATTATGCCTAGGCCTTGTGCGGACGCGCCTTACGCTCGAACGGCATCACGTCCGGGGACGATTATCGATTCTGCAGAATCGGAGCGTGACACATAGACAGCGGGTTACAGAAGGACTTAGAAGCAATGGGCATCGAACTCCGAATTCAATATCGAGGTGTGTCATATCGTGGCACACTACGGGCTAATATGCGCGCCAGATTTGATAGAAAAGGTCAAGTACGCACAGAAGGATATGTTCCTGAAGAAGACGCACGAGCAGATCTCAGCAGGAAGGGCAACCGACATTGCGGAAGACGAGAGCAGAGCGTTGCAGGTGAAGGGAAGACTGTGCGTCCCCGATGATTCAGAACCTAGAAAGGAAATCCTGACAAAAGCCCACTATACAGCCTATTCAGCACATCCTGAAAGCACGAAAATATATCAAGACCTTCACACGATTTTCTGGTGGCACGACATGAAGAAAAATGTGGCACTCTTCGTGTCGCAATACATGGCTTGTCAACGAGTAAAAGCCGAGCACCATAGGCCGGACGAGGAGATGCAGAATCTTGCTATTCCGGAATGGAAGTGGGAGCACATCACGATGGATTTCATTGTTGGCTTGCCAAAGACGCAATGGGAGATCGATGTCGTCTGGGTCATCGTCGATCGATTAACCAAGTCAGCGCACTTCATTCCTATCAAAGTTGCTTGGAGCGTTGATCGCCTTGCTCAGATTTATATTGACGAGATAGTCACACTGCACGGAGTTCCAATATTCATTGTCTCGGATCGTGATGGACGATTCTTATCGCGTTTCTGGGATAGCCTTCAGTTAGCTATAGAGACCAAGTTGAAATTTAGTTCAGCCTATCATCCTCAGACCGATGGCCAGACCGAACGAGTGAATCAAATTCTCGAAGGCATATTACGGATCTCTGCGATTAATTCGAAGTCAAGTTGGGACGTTCATCTACCGCTGGCGGAATTCGCGTACAACAATAGTTACCAATCTAGCATTCAGATGGCTCCGTACGAGACGTTATATGGACGGAAATGCAAGTCACCAATCTGTTGGGACAGTGGGAGAACGTCAGATACTTGGCCCGGAATTGGTTGAGCAAACAATTCAAAAAATTCGATTGATCCGCGAGAGACTAAAGGTGGCTCAGAGTCGGCAGAAGAACTATGCCGACACCTATCGACGACCCCTCGAGTTTACGAAAGGCGAACATATGTTTCTCAAAGTCACGTCGTTGCGAGTCACGAGATTTGGAGCAAAGGGAAAGCTAAGTCCTCGATTTGTCGGCCCGTTCGAAATTCTTAAACGAGTCGCCCCAGTTGCCTATCAAATTGCCCTACCACCGAGCTTGTTAGACGTGCATGATATCTTCCACGTTTAACAGTTGCGGAAGTACGTGAACGATCTGAGTCATGTGGTAGATTTTTGTCAGCTAGATTTAAAGGCAGACTTGTCGTATGCCGAATAATCGGTGCAGATCTTGGATCGAAAGGATAAGATGCTTCGAAGTGGCGCGGTCCCTCTCGTTCGCGTACTATGGAAGAATCACTCGGTCGAGAAGTCGACTTGGAAACTTGAGTCTGAGATGGAGAAGTTTCTTTAATTGTTTTCTTAGCGGTAGGCTCCATTCCTCAGTTTTAAGGACGAAACTTTTTTATTAGTTGGTTCAGATGTAGTGCCCCGCTTCCCTCACGGGGAGCGCGGCCAAGGAAAAATATCGGTATCGGTTGATCGGCACAAATTGAATCAAGATCATTTTCTCGTTATGGATTGGGTTCTTCGGAATCAAGTCCCACATTCAGCGGATCATGTCTCGAGAAAGGATTCAGTGGAAGAGTCGCGAGGGGCCCTTCCGCTGCGTTGGTTTTTGTTGCTCGTTTTCGATGCCGTTTGGTTGCTTTCGCGTGGGTTTTATGAATTTCGTTTTCTTGAACAGTTTCGATGGATTTCATTGTTTTCGTTCTTTGAACTTCGAATTCGTATCGAATTCTGGAAGATCCAAGACAAAAAGAGATTGGTCGTTTGTTAGTGCGTGCAGGTGATCGAGTAGGCGACGCACGAGCGGAGCCCTGAAGAACTCCCTTCCCTCGCCCCCGATTCACCAACTCGTGAGTGGCTTTACCTTTGATTAGTTTACCCTTTCTTCCAAGTCATAACTCTTAATAATCTGACTCTATTTGTTGCGTTCCGATCAACGATATCATACTAATAAAATGAGTCAAGATAAAAGAAGTAGACTTGAAACACTTTATGCTTGTCACACAAAAATTCATCGAACGATCATGTTGTTGCGTGCTTGTCCGCTATGTATGTACCTATTTTATGTTTCAGTTGTAGACAGAATTTGTTCATCTATAACTGTGCAATAAGTAGTACATATTAATGAACGACTACGTGCGCATGGATAGCAGGACGCAGAATTTTTGTATACTAATGAACGACTACGTGCGCATGGATAGCAGGACACAGACCACCTTCAAACCTTCTAGCTCGACTCGCTAGCGAATTTGGAGAGTCGGTTGAATTCGGCGGAATACTGCTTAACTGTCATGCTGCCTTGCCTCAGTTGCACGAAATCATTCTCCTTCTAACGTCGTATTGGAGGGGGTATAAACTCCTCTTCAAACGCGGCACGAAAAGTCGTCCACGAGATCGCCTCCTCTCCATGGTCAAATTGAAGAGATCGTCGATGCACGTCCCACCAATCGTGCGCGTTGAGGCGGAGCTGCAGTTGCGCGCATGTGACGCGCTTCTCTTCGGAGACCACTAGCAGAGCGAAGTGGTCTTCAAGTTCGGCCAACCAATCTAGAGCCACGATTGGGTCCTCAGTCCCGTTGAATGGGGTGTTGCAGACTTTCTTGAAGTGGCCAAAGTCGAAGGCAGTCACCTCCCTCCGCCTTGGAATTTGAGGCGTCTCAACTTCAAGCACGGGCTGCTCCACCGGAGTCGCTGTTGTTGCCACGGAATGGTTGGAGGCCAAAGTCTGCACGATCTGTTGCAGGGCATCTACCTGCTTCTGTTGGACTGAGAATCGGACCTCTAGATTGCTTTCGAACTTGGCTTGGCGAGCATTATCTCTTTGTCGTTGTGATTCAAACATTTGCATCACCCGCTCAAGCGGATCGACTCGAGACATGCCCCGTAGGCTCCGAGAGCTTCCCGAAGTGCCCGAACTACTTACTTGGCCTTGCGTTTCGTCCGGTGCTAGCGCTGAGGATTGCGCTGGTGTCATTCCTTCAAAAGAAGATAAATTACATTAGGATCATAATGTATTATGGACTCATTGCATGAACGTATCTCATTTTGGCCTAACGAGTTCAAGAGTTCGCACAGGGATTTATCGTTAAAGGAACTTTTTCAGTGCGAGGGTTAAGGAACTTGAATCTGTGCTCTGATACTATTTCGTGCGGGCCTGGGGTTACGCCTGCACGGCGGTCACGATTCGGGGGACGCCCCAACGATTCCACGAAATCGGGTCGTGACAGCAATAAGAGATGAGTAATGACATGATGTGTCAGGAAGGAAATGTGTATATACTTCAATGATTGGGATCAACAAAAATTCTAAGTTGATCCGTATGTATTGGCTTGGTTATGTTTCAGACTTTGAGAAAGTTGATATCGTGTTTGTGGTTGGCAGTGCCACCAAGTGAAGCATAGTCCGGAATGAATGTTGGATCAGTGCAAAAAAAAAGTATAGTAAAGAGAATAGCTTAGCTCATGAGTGGTATATGCATTTACCCTCTTAAGTAATGATATGTGCTCGACCCTTTTCTTGATCATAGTGATAAGTCTATCCATAAGGGATGGGATAGTGCCGAGACTTAGTTTGGAGTTATGCTTTGTGGTAATATGACTCGAGTGTCCCTTGACAATTTGGATTCGAGTGATCAGAATCAAACTCTTGATAGTTTAATGTTATGTTGGGTAACGAGAATTTGGGAAGTGTAAAATGGATGTCTTGGTTGGGAACATCGATATGGATTATACATTTAGACGGTGACTTGAGTCAACCGGATGAATTTTAAAATCAAAACAAATGGTTGGATATTACTATTGGATACTTATTAGACAAATGATACGAATCAAATATTGAATGATAATTGGATCGATTATATAGAAATTGTATGTTGTGCATTAATGCTTTGGTTGCACAATTGCAAGTTACTTGGAATATTTATGGTTGACCCAAGGTATGTGAAGAATTGTGCCATTGACCTTAGGTGTGTAATAGCGGGTTACGTGCCTAGTTCAAAGGTAGTATCAGTGAAGTAAAAATTATGCTTAATGAGACGGATAATTTTGTATCTATACATGTATGTATGAAGGATTGAGATGTGTCACGAAGTGACAGGCATTGGCCCTTGGACAATTCAGTTGTATAGATAATGGTTAATCAGCATATGAACTCATCGGATTGAAATAAATTATTTGACCCTTATTGCATATATATAGAATGATTATTGATGTTGGAAAAAATTTGTAAGCTTGATTTTTAATGTAGCCGCATATATAACAGTTGGTTGGCATATAAAATTTGTTGAATTATAATTTAGTTATATGATTCATGTCATATAGACTAAAATAGTATGATTGTTGATGTTGGATGATCTATAACATGGTTATATGACACGTGTATGGTAATATGTGGGTATCTATTGAACTTGGTTTAATGGATGGAGAATTCTTTTATAAGACTTTGATAAGGTGATGCGAAATAAAGTTGATAATTAATATAAATTGCTAAAGTTGATCATGACTGTATTGGAATAAATTTGGCAAAAGTAGACTCAATCGAATGAATAACAGATATATATTACCTTATTGAATGGTTAATAAGTCAGATACACAATATGGATAAAGTAAACGCATGAAAATTGCGTATAAATTGAGAAGGAATTGAGAGCAAAGATCATACTATTGAAGTAATCAAGCTGGATTAGTGACTTTTGAATAGTTAATCTTGTTTAATGAATAAATTTGATAAGCAGAAACCTAAGTACGATATGAACATAAATGGGAGTAAGCATATGATTTCAGGATTATGAAAGTCACAAACTGAGAAATTCGAATTTTGATTGGTAACATTTGCATGAAAGATTCGAGATTTGGACCATGAAGTTACTGGACTAACTTCGTCGATTTTGGGGTAAGTCAAGAAAAAAGCTTTGTTGGATGTAGTCCCTTGAAGAATGGTCGATGGTAGATAGACGGTAACCCTAGACTATTGGGTATCTCATGTGTTAGCACTTAGTCAGCATTGGTGTATCAGTGGTTCGGATTGATTAATTTCATAAAGTGGGATAGAGTCCCTTAGATTGGTTGAATTATGGTTTGGACCTAAGATAAGTGTAATCTCTAGCAGTCGTCCATCTTAGATGAGTTATCTAAATAATTAGGTTTAGCTGCTGAGATAGCTAGCCTTAGAGACTTGTGTAACGACCCGCTCTGCTCAACCCAGAGAGCCGATTCAAACGGCACAAGTACGACGACCCGATCCGTCCTGTCCCGCCTAGCTCTGCGAGATGACTCGCTTGATGCAAAGGCCTTCAAACTTAGCCCTTCAAAAGAAGTTCGGACTTAAACTTTTCAAATGCGCGCTCGGAGTCTCGCTCGGCCAATGCGATTCATCGCTAAGGTGGGTGGCTCCGATGAACCTATCTTTGCCTCACCTTCACACTTAAAACAAGTACGATACATGCTAGTCGCTAGGTAAATTACATATTGCATGCTAATAAAAGATTTCAACGCATCTTGCTAAGGGAATAATCCCATCTTGTATTACTTACATAGCACATGGAATGTAACCTGCTCCTAGAAAGATAGAAACTTCCATATGCGTTTCATTCGTGCGAATAGAGTTTTCCTTATGCGTCGTAGTATGTCTTCGCACGATTCAGATGTATGTCACACAGGTCTTGGCACGGGTCAGAGCACTTCACATAATATGGTTCACTAAGTTGAGGCAGAAAGACTATCAAAATAGTCGTTCCGAACCAAGTAATGGAAACATGAAAAGGCTTCGGGACCATAAGGTTACCAAGGCGGTTCCCGTACCGGGAGCTGCATAAAGAAAAAAAAAAGAAAAAAAATTCTAGACGGGTATGTCGGAAACGTGCAACGGGGCTCGCTACCCACGCTGCATGGAGCGCCGCCAACCCAGTCGATAATCCAAATGACTCGGGGTGGCATGTAGCGGGTTATTGCCTGCGTCTACAACCATCGTCGTTGCATAGAAGAAGAGAATAAAGAAGAAATAAAAGAAAAGAAACGAGATCGCATGGTCGCGGACAGCTTGTGCACAAGCATGATTCTTGCGAACGGGGCGCCGGGGCACCAGGACCGATTCAACTTAGGCGAAATCCAGATAGCTGCGCTAGTTGAAGCTAGCACGGGTAAGTTCGGTCAGTTCATGGGGCACTGGGACCACCGTCTTACTGCGGCTATTGTCCATAATGGCTAAGCCAGCAACTTTCATATAGATTAAGTCAGGTTCGCTAGCGGCAATCCGCGTGCGAGTTCATTTGAAATTGGCCTTGAGGCAAGTAAATGATGCAAGGCGCATTGTAGATTTAGAGAATGGATGCACGATAAACTATATGGTTCGAGCACATCAGGTCTGAGGAAATGACACGTTCGGGACACTCAGTTTTCATATGCGCTTCTTCGTTTCGTATTATATGTGTTGGTTAACTTGATTTATCTTGGACAGAAAAAGAAAAATGGTAAGTTGGTAAGTTGTATCATGGTTCTCTTATTGCAAGACACTTTGCAACGAGTAGGTTTCTTATCATATGCCCCGAAACTGATCCTAAGGCATTGTATCTTCAACCAACCATCAGCTGATGAAGTTTACTTAGTTGCCAATGTCGACAAAACCTTTGTCGTTGATGGTACGACGAGTTTGAAACATCGTCTTTTTACGCGAAGCCATCGTGCCTGGTTGTTAGTACGATATTCGTTTTCATGGCATGGAACACATCTTCTCTTTTGGATTCCTCCCTACAAACTACTACATTGATAATCATAACCGTCATCGAACAGATCATTGCCGCAAAAAATGTTCCTCGCCATATCGACCACGGCCGTCGACAAAGTAGACCCATCGGTCAACCAGCATGTTACCGCCACAATCATCACTATGACCCCTCTTAACGAGATCCGCATGAGTCCGCAATGGATGATTACCTTGTCCCAATAAGTGACCATCTCCCGAGAGACAGCGAGGTTACTCACCCGTGACATTATTTCTAGATCTCGAATCGATTTCCTCGATGGTTCTTCGAAACCTACCGCCCGTTCAACTTGTCGGATACGTAAATTCAATTTCCGTAGAGAGACTATGATGAGACGGACCTATGCAAAAAAGGCCTTCAACCCATGCACTTCGTTAAGGAGAAGTTGGTCCTCATCATCATTGTTGATTCACAAGATGGCTCGCAACATGCTCAAGTCTCTGAGACACGGTACGAAAACGTTGATCGCTAAACCAACAACCTAATATATGAGGACTTGTACCTCAATTTTCAAACAAGAGAATTAAATTGATAAAAAGAAATCATAATCAAACTAGGAAATCAATTAGAAAATAAATTTAAACTAAACATAAAAGATTTGGTATGGATTGGGCCGGCTTGGACCGAAAAGCATGGCTTACTAGAAATTCAATTCTGACTTTTCTCCCTAAATATTGAAAACTATCACCCAAGGTATCACTTGTCCTGATTTCAGTTCTGTGCACCTCAATGTTCACTAAGACAAACCAAAATCAATGCCCTGTCCCAGTCCCGTGTTCCGTACCGCATTCTGTCAAATTCGTGTCCATGTAGTAAGATCAAAACTCGACTCTTTTCCTAAATAAATAAATAAACAACAAGAAGCACCATTATAGTACTACCTTCCATGCCAGCAAGAGCAGAAAAGTCTCGAGCCCCCACGCTCCCCTGTCCACGTAGTCCCCATTGAAGACGAAGGCCCGCTCCTCAGACGGGAACCCGGACTCCTCCAGAAGGAACATGACGTCATGGAGCTGTCCGTGCACGTCACCGACGACCACAACCGAGAATTCTTCTTCTTTTCCCGCGCCTGTGGCAGCGGGGGGGTCGACACGGACGCAGTTGGGCTCCTTGTGGAGGATGTTGGAGGCGGCGAGGAGGAGGCGGTTGAGGGAGTCCACGGGGAGGAGGAGGGGGAGGGAGCTCGGGGGGAGGTTCTTGGAGTGGTGGTGGAAGGCGGAGGTGAGGGTACGGATCCACTCGCGGGTTAGGGATCCGTCTGATGGGAAGGATATCGGATCCGGATCATCCGGATTGGAGTTTGGAGGAGGAGGGTTGGGGGGGATGTCCTCCATGGTGGAGGAGGGGGTGGAGGACTCCACTTGTGATGATGATGACATCAGTATGCCAACTTTTCTTTTTCCTCTTCCTCTTCCTCTTCCTCTTCCTCTTCCTCTTGGGGGCAGCAATTATACGGAGGGGGGATAGATTAGGGACTACGGAAGAAAAAATAAAATTTTAAGAATTATTAAACTATTTTAAAACTGTAGGAAGGATTTTTGGGATCAAGATTCATGTGGGTGGAGTTTTTAGGTTACAACCCCCATAGGTCCGGATAGCATTGGACCTCTTGTGCCCCTTGTTTGTCCACCATGAAGTTATCTCGGGTCTAGGACCAAAGTAAATCTTATACTCCTAAATCCGCTTTTTTTTTTGAATTAAGAAAGAATCTGAACCGATTAGGATTATATGCAAATTAGGAATGTGCATCAGTTAGTGATCGATTTGGTCTTGACCGTAGTCGAACCAAAGAAAATCGATTTTGAAATAATCACAGCCGAATCAAACCAACTGGCTAGTCTGTTCGATTTTGAAATCGACCGACTTGATTCAGTTTTGCTCGGCTCGACTCGATATCAATTTGATCACATACAAAAATGAACATAAATGTAGAAAAAATTGAACAACTATTATCAAGATAGTATATAGTATCATATTGAATTTTTACATGCCTCTTACAGGAAGTGTACTGCTAATGTTAATACACGACTCATTGGTCCTATAGTTAGTTATGAGCTTTATGTTTTCTGGTTGGTAAAGTCCTAATTTGTAATCTTTAGCTTATATGCAATCTATAACTGATAATGTTAACAATGTATTCTTTCAGCTTCTTCAGAGAGTGCTTAAAGGATCTGGAAATGATTTAGATTCGGCTATTATGAGTTTGAATGACCTGTGTTTGGAATCGACTGAAGGAAACATAGCTTGTGTTGCAACTACATGTGACGTCGAAACTAAAACAAGCATTCAGCATTTAGGAGATGCAGATGTATTTAGAGCAGCAAATGTACATACCACATTACCTGATACTAAGTTATGACATTTTGATCATGTACCATTTTGCGCTACATATGAATAAGCAAGCAACATCCAATTGATATTTTTATAGACAGTTTAAATTGGACCCTACTTATTTACAGATCTGGGTATAGTGGGTTTGGTTCGGGTTTAATCAATTTTTTGAATGATCAAATTGTGACTAAACCAAACTGGTCGGTTATTAATAAAATCAAGTCGAACCAATCCAATCGTACCATTTGTTCAGTTTAGACCGGGTCGGTTTGGTTGGTTCAGTCCAAATGTGTTCACCCCTAATGCAAAAATGGGCCATACTCATTTTGAGGTAATTGATTTGGCATAGACACATTTCTAGTGAAACAGAACATTGGCACACACACACACACACAGAGAGGGGGGGGGGGGGATGACAATTAGTATGAAAGTTTGAGTTAGTGGATGACTAAGTAACTTTTTTATCCATAGATAATGTTATGCTTAGCAAAGAAAATGTAACCAAAAAATTAATGATAACCCTAGTATTTAAGTTGTATATTAGTATAGATAGGATGTTAGTATTGGTTTAAGAATCTGATAATCTATAGCCATATTTCCAAATATATCCTGCTCTTATTAGGATTAGATTTGGACTAGGATTAGTGTAAGGAGATCTATATGGATTAGGATTGTATTAAATATAGATACATGCATGTACTAGGACGACTGTTAGTATTAGGATTAGGATTCCTATCGATGTGTTTATCCATATTAGAATTAGATTTCTATTAAGATTTCTTTAAGAGAATTATGATTATGAGATATTATTTAATGATAATTTTATTTATATGAAAATTTACACACACAATGGTACAATATTTAATTTTTGGTATCAGATTTATTCAAGTTCGTATCAACATTATACAGTTGTAGTAAAACAAGCATATCTCCTAAGATACAACTCATTTTAGGCCTACAACCGCAATTCGCTAACAACTAACTTATGTAGAAACAATTTTGGAATTATATTATTATGACCTTCTAAATTGTAGTTAAAGAGAAAACTCAGTGATTATTTTGGGTTTAATCAAATGTTCTATAATCATATTAGGCTTAGTAGAAGACTATAAATATGTGATACCTTCAACTTTTGTCTATTATTCTCTTCAAAATTTAGGAAGCAACCACCTCCTCTACCACTAGCAACACCATTATTGCCTTCCCCTCGTCTTCCTCCATCATCTTCGTTGCATGTTAATGACTTTTAATTTGACTTTGAAACTTCACTATGTGGATAGTTCGTGGTTGACCTTCATCTTAAATTATTTTGTTTAGTTGCGGTCGATAGGCAAATTATCATAGACATTTCCTATAATACGATTTTTATCTCTAAATATTTATTTTTAATTTAGACTGAATTATAGTCAATATTTTTATATTTGCATGATTTTATAATTCATATTCGTAATTTTATATACCATCAAATAAATATTAAAAAACATTCTCCAAAAACTTTTGTATATAAACTCCTAGGTAAATTATGCAATTTTCTAAATGTACATGACACTTATGTAGTTGTAGTTGTAACGACCCGCTCCGCTAAGCTCAGCAAGATGGATCATTAGTGCAACGGTGTTCAGACTTAGCTTATTCAACGGTTCGTTGGGAGTTCCGCTAGGCCGAGACAAGCCCTCGCTAAGGTGGGTGGCTCGGATGAACCTGTCTTTGCTCGATCGTCACACTTAATAAAATGGAATGTATATGTTAGTCGCTAGGTAAATCACCTGATGTATGCTAATAAAAGAAGTGAACCAACCTAGCTAAGGGAATAATCCCACTCTTTATCAGTTGCATAGAACATGGGAATTAAATCAGCTAATAGAAATGGGACCTCGCACTACTACTCTAGACTTGTGCAATAGAATTCTCATGTTTCAAGTAGACTATGTTGCATGATCTTTATAGTACTTAACTTTGCACTGTTACAATGCTTGTCACATAGTTTATATCACTATTTTGAAGCACTTCACATAATATGGTTCACTCAGTTGTTGTCACGCCCTCCGGCCCGGCAGGTCCAGAACATCCTCGTTTGGGCGTGATATCGCGCGAGCCTATGTTGCGCTTGCGCAAGGCCAAGTACGAACAGGCGTTTGATAACTAGTTCGTAGAGTCACACAGATAGTCCCAAGTAACGGAATAAGAATAAACACAAATATAAAAGTAAAACAAGCACTTTATTGATATTGAATAAGTATTACAAGTGGCTATAGGCCGAGATTACAAGTCAACACAAGCTCTCTCTCTCTCTCTCTCTCTCTCTCTCTCTCTCTCTCTCTCTCTCTCTCGCACACACACATACAACAATAAAAGGCATGTCAAGCGGCTTATAACTTGGGATGATACATAGACAATATTCCAATACATTATGTTCTATATATATGCTTCAGGTCTTGTCGCAATGCTCCAAGGATCCAGAGTTAGCTCCACACCTAGCGTGCACGAGGAAAAACTCTGTACCAAATGAGGTTCTTCCATACCTTACAAGCAATCTGGTGGGTTATCAGTACATGAATGCACTGGTGGGGAGGCTTCTCGTCCAACTCAACAAAACCAAACACGTTAGATTAGTTATGTGCACCATATATTAAGTTATCTTTCTAGTCTTGTCTTAGGATCAGTTTCATGGCATATGATGTAAAGCCTAGCTCGTGTTGTAGTGCGTCGTGCGATGTAAGAATAACATGACAAAACTTAACAACTTACCCTTCATCCTTCTATGTCCAAAGTAAACCACATTAACCCGCAAATAATACATGAAACAAAACCAAAGAATGCGCATATACTGTCACGCCCCGATCTCCCGCAGGCAATCGGCCGTTCCCGCTAGGCGAGAATCACCGCGCCAGCGCTCCCGCGGAACGATCGCTTTGACCCATCCGGGCGTGATGCCGCACGAGCGTTTGTCGCGCCCGTACAAGGCCGTGGTTCATTGGTTGGCGGTAAGAGTTCTAAGCCACAGAGTCGCACAGATTGTCCGAGTGCAGCGGAATCATGAACGCATAGGCGATCGGTAATAGGTTCACTGAGTCGACAATATAGCGAAAGCATGAGAACACAAGTTGGAGTAAAGCAAGCTCTTTTATTCATATTGAAACAAGTGTTACAGGCGGCGTATAGCCGAGATTACAAGTCGCTCGAGCTCTCTCTGAAACATAAAGGCGTGCCAAGTGGCTACATTTATGGATGATACACAGGTGAGGTTCAGGCGATATTCTGGCGAGGCGATGTTCTGGCGAGGCGATGTTCCAACATTATGTCTTGTATATGTGCTTCAGTTCCGGATGTAGCGTTCCAAGGCTTCTGAGTTGAACTCCACGCCTTAGCACGCACGAAGGAGACATCCGCACCGAACGAGGTTCTCCCGCACCCTGCAAGCAATCTGGTGGATTATCAGTACATGAATGCACTGGTGGGGAGGCTACTCGCCCGCTCGACAAATCCAAACACGTAATAAAGGTTCTGTGCACAACTATTAAGTTGTCTTTCTAGTTGCCTTAGGATCAGTTTCATGCAAGATTTGAATAGCCTAATCCGTGTGGCAGTGCGCCGTGCGACATGAGAGGAAACACGACGAGACTTACCAACTTACCATTTGTCCTTCCCTGTCCAAGGCAAACCAAGTTAATTCAAGCAGAAACATATATGAGCATTCAGGGCAAAGCATATGCAAATACAAGCGTTTTAGTGCGAGATCCCATACTGGGTGCACGGTTTACAGGAAATATCAGGTGTGTTGCATAGTATGATCAAGTGCTCTTTATGCACAAGTGTTGTTATAACAAGATCGTTCAGGTGTTTATTTATTTTCGATGCGATGCAGTGAATCGCACGCGGATAGCCGCTAAACGAGGATGACTTATCTATATGAACATGAGGTCACTGGCACGGCGCCATAATGGACGGTCTAGTCTCAGTACGGAATATCGTGCGACGCATAGAGCAGGACGTTCCAGGGCATTCCGTCATATAGCAGGCGACTATCAGGAGTTTCGTCCGGATCAGATCGGTGCCAGTGCCCCAGCGACCGTCTGCGGAACTAAAACCTTGTTTCCAAGTTGTCCTGTGACCATGCAAGTCTCTAATCTTTAGGGTCAGGTCAGGTACAGGAACAAGTTCAGGGCAGGATATATATATATATAGAACAAGCTACATGGAACAAGTTCAAGTCAGGATATATATATATATATATATTTGTAACTTGTTAAGACAGGATCAGGATTACTCTAAATGTAGAGTATCGGCTCCACGAGCCATTTGATTCAGTACAGGACAGTATTGCTCAATGAGCAGGGATTCTTGGATCACAGGATTGGTGCAAGTCCCCTGGTTCGGGAATTGCCTTAGCGACCTAACGGTCCCGGATACATTCAGGTTTATTCATGCACGGAACGACTATCAGGTAGTCTTCCGAGGAGAGCCTAAATGAATGCATGACAAGCATAGTATTTCACGGTCTGGGCATAGTTATACAACAAGCATTGAACTAGGAAATATATATAAAAGCAAGCAAGCATGCACTTGTATAACTTAAGCATTCAAGTCCGCTCGGGCCCGAAGGTAATCCGAGCAAAACCGTACGGGGCCTTTCCGAGCGATGTTATCTAGGGTCGTGCAGTGTTAGGGAGAGAACAGTGCACTACTGAATGTATATACAAATCGTTCTACTCGAGGCATAGCGGGTCCGGTTGCACGAGGCAAAGGTAACATGCGAGGGTCTGAATATATGAACAATATTTTATTTCCATGTTCTAGCATAAGCAATACAAGTTGGGATTATTCCCTTAGCTAGGTGCGTTGTATTCTTATTAGCATGCAGGGGGTGATTCACCTAGCGACTAGCATGTATCATTCCGTATTTTATGTGTGCTGGCTAAGCAAAGACAAGTTTACCGTAGCCACCCACCTTAGCGATGATCCACCTCGGTCGAGTGATACTGCGAGCGAGCCTCTGAAAGCCTAAGCCGAACTCCTGTAGGGACCAAGTCTGGATATCCTTGCTTCAAACAAGTTGCCTCGCTGAGCAAGGCAGGTCGGGACGGTTGCACTTTGTCGTTTGAATCGGCAGTCCGCTTGAGCGGAACGAGGTATTACATTATCCACCACTCAGAAAAAGTCTCGTCCTCGAGACTTCCTGAGGGCAAGCCATACTATCGGATTTTTGAATCTAGCCCAAGCGTAGCTATCGGTACCACTAGATTCATTGGAACACAATCCCCTACTCGATGCTTACATCGTGTTACGTGTATACTGAGTCAGTCTCATTTGCGCCTTGGCGCGGGACAAGTTTCATGACACGAGGCACGTTTCAATCGATCTTAGATGGCGGTCTAAGGCTGAGGCAACATATACAAGTCATTATGCTTGTTCAGGAGGATTTTCACTTGCACTAGCTTTTGAGATCAGCATATCGTATGTCTGGATCGTGCACATATTCGAAGCGTCCCTCAAACACATGCATGTCAACCAACTTAGCGATAGCGAAGTCTTAGCACTCGAGTTTCACATTTCTTAAGTCTTGGATCGTGCACATATTCGAAGCGTCCCTCAAACACATGCAGTCAACCAAACTTAGGGATAGTGAAATCGGACAAGCTACTTGCGAAAATTTCAAGGGTCCAATCCAATTCCATGTAATCACCAGGATACTTCCAACGGGGTCAATCAAATCTGATTTCCATATCATTTCCATTTCAACCAAGTATTTGCACTACGGTTAAACACGATCAATCTGATACCGACTAGCGTCCATCCATTCGGGTCAACTTAGCATACATTATCGTTCCCAAGTCTAACCCTAAGTCTTGCTTCCCCAGTCATGATGCTTTTTACAAGCAATATGGTAAAGTCGGTAGCACAGGTTCATTCACTCGGCACAGGGTCGTCTGTCTATCACTAGGTCAGCTCACAAGGTCATAGGTACAGGTTCAAGCATATCGTGATTCATCGTACAAATTTGTCGCACGATGCTCGCCCCAATTCCTATGGTCAAACCATTGTTCATTTACAGGGGTATTCTACCCGAGCTCGTTTTACTCAGATTTCTAAACATCGAGCATAGATTTACCTACTCTCATTAACACGTTCGTTTGCACGGGGGACGAGTCCGTTCAATACAATCCAGTATATATATATTCAAGTTGCAGGACAAGCCTAGTGGTTTACATATTCTATTTCCTCCATTATATTTGATAGAATTTTATCCATTCCAAGCCTATCCACCAAGCCAGGATTCAATTCTAAACCTTAGATTATTTCTCCAAATTGTTCAACCTGATTCACGTATTCGTTCACGAAAACCATCAAACATGATTTTATTTCAGGTTCAAGGATAACTAATTTATTAAAATATTTCCAATCACCTACATTCCAAGTTTGTCTTATCGTGTCGAGCCAGAAGTCAAGACGATCCATAAGTTGTCACGCCTCGGTCTCCCGCAAGTTCGATCATCCACGTTGGGCGTAAGATCATCACGTCCACGCTCCTGCTGGATAATCGTCCTAATCCGGGCGTGACGCATGTGCGGCATAGAGTTATGCTCGTACAAGACAAGAACTTTTGAATACTATAGCTATCTTTGACACGATCGAGACACCTTATCCTTTAACCTTTTAATTCCATCCAACAGTATATCCATCAAGTCAAATTCGTTTATGCAGTGATTATATTTCCTCCAGAAACAAGTTTCTATCTTCGAGTCCAAGTCTTTTCCATTTTAATACGTTCCATTCATCGAGTTCGTTCGGGAATACTCACTGAACATGTTCCCTGGAGTCCGATCATCCCCGCCGCACGCGAATCACCACGCCGGCGCTCCCGCAGGATAACCGTTCTCTTTGGGACTGATTTCGAGAGTTACCTTTCCAAACTCGATTTCAAGATTGTCCTTACAAACACCAAGCCAGTTCCATTATCGCTTATATCTCTCATCGAACCATAGTATTCATTCTCGGGCTAACTTATATTGAGAGATATTGTACTCAAGTTCAATCCTTTGGTTTCAATCCAAAATCACTCGCTCAATTCTCAATTTCCAACAAGTTTTCCTTAACCAAGATATTGGTTTCCATTTCCGAGAATTTTTATTCAATATAAACCTTATCATTTACTCAAGTTATTCTCATATCGTTCAATCTGAATATCGCACGGGTTATGGATCCGTTTGGACGTTTCTAAATGATCCATCCACCACTCGGAATTGAGTCATTCCATCGAGTTCTTAATTGGTGCTCGCATTATCGTTAGCATACTCACTAACTCGTTCTACAATTTTTAACACGATACTCAGGGTTCGCCTGATAAAATCTAATCTCATATATATGTTCGGGATTGACAGTCATCCAAGCAACTATATTTGATTTTATCTTCCAACAAGAATTTTGTTCGAGCTATTTTCCATAACCAAGCATTATTCTTAATATTAGCCTAAGCGATAAATCCGATGAAGTCTATCGATTTGCAGCTCTAGGCCTGACTTGTATCATTCCTGCTGAACGATATCCAAATCTCGTTTATAACTGGCTTGCATCAAAAGGTCTTGGTGCAAGATATTCTACACAACTTAGCCGAAAGGCTGAGTGCATAGCTAACCGTTCGGGCAATATTTGTTTTCGCACTAACCAGTTGGGTAAACATGTATAGGCATTTTAGGTTGCACATAGTGCACGAGTCTAGCATGAATCTAATCCCATAAGGACTAGTACAGGTTGGCACAAAGGCCCTTGCAATACAATTTCTTACAAGCAATCATACTATTCAAATGCAACTCTTTGAAAGTATTTAGACTTATTGTTTGGAATATCCCATCGAGGCATTGAGAGAGTGTGTGCACATAACCCACGAACGAGCTTTCGAAACAGAGATATTAGAAACGAAGTTCAAAGGCGTATAAGCCAGGCTCTGATACCATTCTGTCACGCCCCGATCTCCCGCAGGCAATCGGCCGTTCCCGCTAGGCGAGAATCACCGCGCCAGCGCTCCCGCGGAACGATTGCTTTGACCCATCCGGGCGTGATGCCGCACGAGCGTTTGCCGCGCCCGTACAAGGCCGTGGTTCATTGGCTGGCGGTAAGAGTTCTAAGCCACAGAGTCGCACAGATTGTCCGAGTGCAACGGAATCATGAACGCATAGGCGATCGGTAACAGGTTCACTGAGTTGACAATATAGCGAAAGCATGAGAACACAAGTTGGAGTAAAGCAAGCTCTTTTATTCATATTGAAACAAGTGTTACAGGCGGCGTATAGCCGAGATTATAAGTCGCTCGAGCTCTCTCTGAAACATAAAGGCATGCCAAGTGGCTACATTTATGGATGATACACAGGTGAGGTTCAGGCGATGTTCTGGCGAGGCGATGTTCTGGCGAGGCGATGTTCCAACATTATGTCTTGTATATGTTCTTCAGTTCCGGATGTAGCGTTCCAAGACTTCTGAGTTGAACTCCACGCCTTAGCACGCACGAAGGAGACATCCGCACCGAACGAGGTTCTCCCGCACCCTGCAAGCAATCTGGTGGGTTATCAGTACATGAATGCACTGGTGGGGAGGCTACTCGCCCGCTCGACAAATCCAAACACGTAATAAAGGTTCTGTGCATAACTATTAAGTTGTCTTTCTAGTTGCCTTAGGATCAGTTTCATGCAAGATTTGAATAGCCTAATCCGTGTGGCAGTGCACCGTGCGACATGAGAGGAAACACGACGAGACTTACCAACTTACCATTTGTCCTTCCCTGTCCAAGGCAAACCAAGTTAATTCAAGCAGAAACATATATGAGCATTTAGGGCAAAGCATATGCAAATACAAGCGTTTTAGTGCGAGATCCCGTACTTGGTGCACGGTTTACAGGAAATATCAGGTGTGTTGCATAGTATGATCAAGTGCTTTTTATGCACAAGTGTTGTTATAACAAGATCGTTCAGGTGTTTATTTATTTTTGATGCGATACAGTGACTCGCACGCGGATAGCCGCTAAACGAGGATGACTTATCTATATGAACATGAGGTCACTGGCACGGCGCCATAATGGACGGTCTAGTCTCAGTACGGAATGTCGTGCGACGCATAGAGCAGGACGTCCCAGGGCATTCCGTCATATAGCAAGCGACTATCAGGAGTTCCGTCCGGATCAGATCGGTGCCAGTGCCCCAGCGACCGTCTGCAGAACTAAAACCTTGTTTCCAAGTTGTCCTGTGACCATGCAAGTCTCTAATTTTCAGGGTCAGGTTAGGTACAGGAACAAGTTCAGGGCAGGATATATATATATAGAACAAGCTACATGGAACAAGTTCAAGTCAGGATATATATATATATTTGTAACTTGTTAAGGCAGGATCAGGATTACTCTAAATGTAGAGTATCGGCTCCACGAGCCATTTGATTCAGTACAGGACAGTATTGCTCAATAAGCAAGGATTCTTGGATCACAGGATTGGTGCAAGTCCCCTGGTTCAGGAATTGCCTTAGCGACCTAACGGTCCCGGATACATTCAGGTTTATTCATGCACGGAACGACTATCAGGTAGTCTTCCGAGGAGAGCCTAAATGAATGCATGACAAGCATAGTATTTCACGGTCTGGGCATAGTTATACAACAAGCATTGAACTAGGCAATATATATAAAAGCAGGCAAGCATGCACTTGTATAACTTAAGCATTCAAGTCCGCTCGGGCCCGAAGGTAATCCGAGCAAAACCGTACGGGGCCTTTCCGAGCGATGTTATCTAGGGTCGTGCAGTGTTAGGGAGAGAACAGTGCACTACTGAATGTATATACAAATCGTTCTACTCGAGGCATAGCGGGTCCGGTTGCACGAGGCAAAGGTAACATGCGAGGGTCTGAATATATGAACAATATTTCATTTCCATGTTCTAGCATAAGCAATACAAGTTGGGATTATTCCCTTAGCTATGTGCGTTGTATTCTTATTAGTATGCAGGGGGTGATTCACCTAGCGACTAGCATGTATCATTCCGTATTTTATGTGTGCTGGTTAAGCAAAGACAAGTTCACCGTAGCCACCCACCTTAGCGATGATCCGCCTCGGTCGAGTGATACTGCGAGCGAGCCTCTGAAAGCCTAAGCCGAACTCCTGTAGGGACCAAGTCTGGATATCCTTTCTTCAAACGAGTTGCCTCGCTGAGCAAGGCAGGTCGGGACGGTTGGACTTTGCCGTTTGAATCGGCAGTCCGCTTGAGCGGAACGAGGTATTACATATACGACTTAGTGTTACAAACGTATTTCTGCCTCAGGTGCATGATGTATACATATTACTTTGATGTTTTACATTTCAGATTGTTCAGATATGTTATGCTCAGATAACTCAGATATGTTATACTCAGAACGTTCAGGTGTGTTACTCAGGTTGTTCAGATTTTTTTTATATTCAGCGTGTTCAGATTACTTGTTTGAATGCAAAGACTCGCACACGAATTGCCACAATCGAGCCAACTTAATCTATATGAAACAGGTCGCTGGCATCACAAGCTGTCACGACCCGCACCCAATATAGGGGCACGAGTACGTGGATACGTCCAGCCTACGCCGCAGCATCGGCGGTAGAACAATGTCTAGGTCATAATACTATCCAAATAATCTCACACGAGTATCCAACTCCATAATGAGGCACAAATATCATAATATAATATGTAAATACTCAACCACATAACTAAAGGATGATAAGATATCAAAGAAAATAAACAAAATATAACTCGAGTCTAAACAGAAATAATCTAACTCACACAATAATATCCAAGTCTCAAAGTATGCCGGAGACAAATTCGGTACCAATAACTGCTAAAAGAAACTAACTGAATATCTAGTGATCCCGGCTAGACCTCCCAGAATCACACCTGGCTACAAGGTCCAAGGCTGTAGCTACTCTCCCTGTGGTAAGTAATATGTCGGACACCAGTCCTCTAAGTCGTAGTCTGGAAAAATATTTCCAGTCAGGATGGAACAAAGTACATCTCTAATAGAAGTTCTAAATCAATGATATAAACTATGCAGCAATAAATAGATGTAAATATACTAGATGTATATATATATATACAAGAGATACTCAATAAAGGAAATATTGGAAATAAATACAAGAATGAACAATATGACAATGAACAAGAATACTAATGACTAAGTGTGTGAGTACTAGCTTTAACATGTGATCAGCTTGGGAACTTGTAAATGAATAATGGCCTGGTTAGTCATACGTACAGTGTATGACCAATACTAACATGAGAACAAGACTTGTACATGAAGGGTATGATCACATATCTACACTAAAATACTCCCCACCCCCGACTGGTATAGTAGATCCAACCATGGTATGCTATGGCACGGGATTCTCTAGGAAGATAGCAAATCTCCCCGAGAATCAGTATTTGTACATGCACAAGATAATCAATAAAACAAGACCTGTTGTCACTACCACATTTCCAGATTAGGAAATTATTGTAATTTTCCTGTTTAATTTAATTATGTAAATAATTAGTGTGATGAGTTTTATTAAATAATTAGGAGGTGTTCTTAATGTTAAGTTTTAATTAAAACCCTAGAAACCCTTTAGGTCTAACCCTAATGACCAAACCCTAATTTGTAATCTAGTTTCTAGTGAAACCCAAATTTGCATTTTAGTTTTAGGTTTAAAAACCCTAGAAATGGCAAACCCTAATTAGTTTTAGTTCTACATGACTAACATGAAGGGTTAATTAAACCCTTGCATTTGAAACCCTAACCCTAGCCCTATATAATAAAAGAAAGCCTCCCTCAAGCCTCTTCCTTCATGAAGAAAGCCTAAACCTAGCCTCCATTAGAAAAAAAACCATTCCCTCCCCATAAATTTCAGGAATTAAAACCCTAGAAGTCCATTTCCTCCTCCATCAAAGGGAATCAAGGAGCTTGGACCAAGAAGACTTGGAGAAAGAGGACCTACATTGGGAAACCATCTCCCAATAGGTAAGAATTCGAATTTAACCCATTTAATTCTGTTTTTCTTTTGTGTTTGGCCATTAGGAGCCCACCAAATTAGTTTAGATTTCGATTTTAGGGTTTCTACATGGTGACCTAGGAGAAACTAGAGTTTGGTGTTCATACGTTGGATTTCCCCCAAATTTCAGGAACCCTAATCCTAGGGATTTCATGTAGACACGACTACATCTCCTATGTATGGGTTTAGATCTCGATTCTTAGGGTTTTGGTTGAGGATTTATGGGTTCTCATGTGAAACCCGATTCCAACACTTCCTGTGTTTGATAAAATGTTTATTAGGGGTTTGCCTATCTATGTGTTTTATTTACTGTATGTTTTAATATACAAATCTATATACATAAATATATTTGCTTTGTGTAAACAGGTTGTGTGCAGTAGGGGTTCTGTGCACAGTCGGGATTGAACTGTGTTGTGTGTTGGGTTTCCCTGTGCAGTCGAGTTTTGTGTGTATTGTGTGTATCGACAGTGGGAATAAGGGTTGGGTGTTCTGCGTAGAGTCAGGGTTTTCTAGAGTATGTTAGGGATTTGTATCAGTGGATACCTGTGTCTGTGTGTGTATTCAGTAACCTGTGTGTCTGTGTGTATTAGAACCAGTGTATACCTGCCTATGTATCTCAGTGAAACTGTGTGTGTGCAGCGAGTTCCTGCCAGTGTGTATGCGTATACCTGTATCTGTGTGTGTCTGTGTATCAGTGAGTTAAATATGAAACCAGTGTGTGGCTGTGTGTGTGTGTATGTGCCTGTGTATGTGACTGTGTGTGTGTGTGTGTGTAAGTGTTGGTTAATAGACTTAGTAGAGTGTTAGAGTGTCAGTAGGATTGTAGGTTTAGAGTATCAATGTGTATCAGTAAATAGGAATTGTGGCTATTTGAGTATCCTATTTGGTTGTATCTAGGTGTAGTTGACTAGTGTATCAGTAAATAGGTTTTGGTTGTGCCAGTGTATGTACCTATCTATGTGAGTTCCAGTGTATTCTGTGTGTGAGAAACTGTATGTGTGTGAGTGATATTTTAGCAGTGCAGTAGCAGTCCAGGGACTATGAGAACCTATGTGTGAGTGTATCAGGTGTATAGGTTTGTGTATCAGAACCTGTGTGTGTGCAACCTGTGAGTGTGAGTGCCAGTGTGTATCTGTGTGTGAATCAGTGAGCTGTGGGTGAGATTTCAATGTGTGTAGGTGTGTAGGTCTGTGTTTTAGTGAGATAACTATGTTAAGTATCTGTGTGTGTGAGAACCTATGTCTGTGTGTGCCAGTGAGTTGTTTCTGTGTATGTGGTAATCTGTATCAGTGAGTATCAGACACTGTGTAGCAGTATAGGGAATTGTGTTGTGTTGTATTTTAGTAGCTAGCATTGTGCGCAGAGTTTCAGTGTGTAGCTGTGTGTGTGTGTGTCTGCCTATGTGTTTAGTTCTAGAGTGCCAGTGTTAGATACATGTGTGTGTGTATTCAGTGTGTAGCTATGTATAGTATTAAGGGTTGAGGTGTAGGAGTGACACTGTGGGGATGTGGAACTGTTGTGTTAGGGAAATATAATATGTATATAGTGTCATGGATCATGTAATACTAGTACAATAAGATATCATCTTATAATTATGCACAAGGATTTTATAACCTACTATTATCTAATATAGCTAGTGTTGGTAGTTATTCTATCTTAGAAGTATGATATAGAATCAACTAGTGGGCCTAGTTAACCTAGTATAGACGGAGCCATGACCTAGAAGCCTCGCATTTAATTAGTTAAATATATTATTTTCCCTTAATTCAGTATTTTGATATTGATATTCCACAATTAGGTCATTGTGATTTCATCTTGGGCATCGATCCTCGCACCTTCCCCGGGACCACAGGCGAGTACATTCTCTGACAGTTTTCGTTTTGTTGATTAAATCTATAATTTCAATTGTATAACTATACTTGACTCTAACACTGTGGATACACGGGTTAGCACCCTAGATACCCGTCATGAGGAGTCGTGATTGGAATCCATCGTGCTAGCTGGGGATGGGGAAATATTAGTAGATTATGTGATCATACCCAACTCTATATGCATCATAGCTCACCCCACATCTCACGTCGGGTACGGCCTGACCATTACATGCTTCATAGCTGTTATATATGATTATCCTGACCATTACATGCATCATAGCTAACCAGATGGTTAGCCTGACCTACAAGAATCATAGCTAATCATATATAACCAGCCTGATCTGTCCTAAGCCGATCACATAATAAACTGATATTTCAAACACTTAGCCAGATGTTTACTCTTATTTCAGATTTACTTGTTCTAGCATTTACATTATATTTCCACTCATTTCTAGATGTTCTATTGCCTATTTCATATTCTCTAGTACTCTATATTTCTAGTATTATTTCATCTTGTATTCCTTACATTGTTTTATAGTTTTTGTCAACATAAATGAAACTGCTGTTTAGTGTTTGTGCTTCGCTCCAATCCTGACTGGATAATATTTTCAGAGGACTTGGAGAATTTTTGCCCTACCCACTACAGCCCGAGAGCAGAGGGAGATTTCATACCAGAAATCCCAGAGGAGTTACACATCTTAGAGGAGATTCTACCTACATGCACTTAGACTATCATATTTCATGTATTATTGTACTAGACTGAGATTTGAGTTGTATTTATTGTTGTGACTTGTGAGGACATCTAGACTCTGGACTTATTATGTAATTATATTGTGTTGACTTATGATAGAACTCTTATCCTTATTTCTCATCGTGCCAATTACTTTCATATAGCTTGGTGATTGAGTATATTTAAACTGTGGATCCATATATTATTATTGTCCTCCTTATGGAGTTGAGACTATTGACAGGATGAGTTATGTTTGAGACCTAGACAACGTTCTACCGCTGATGCTGCGACGTAGGCTGGACGTACCCACGACACATGCCCAAATTCTGGGTGCGGGTCATGACACATTTTTAGTGGTAGCCCATGCAGGTCTAGATTCTCATTTAGAGCGATATCTTAGTGGTGCTCGCTTAGAGTATTGCTACGAGCCTGTTTTAGGAGATAGGATTTAGGGCAAGGATATGCTCAATCACAATTAGAAAATTTCTGATTCTTATAATGCTACTCTTAACGATTACTTCCTTTAGAGGAGATTCTACCTACATGCACTTTCAGTCTGTCCTCAGGATGCCGTCGAAGACCAGATCGCAGGATCAGCAGCAGCCTCCGAAGCAGATCCAGCAGGCTTGTCACTTATGTAAAAAGCCAGGTCACCTTTGGAAGAGCTGTAGGATGAGGCGAGGACTTTGTTTGTACTGTGGCACTACGGGACATCAAGTGAGGGGTTGTCTTCGAACTCCTTATCTTCTCGACCAGCACGCAGATCCAAATCAAAGAAGTCCAGTTAAGCCACTTGTGGAACCACAGATTGCTCAGCATCAACAGCACCAGACACCAGCCCGAGGGCACACCCAGCAGCAGAGACAGACCAGCCCGCTATCCAATGTGCGTACTGCAGGAAGGCAGGATACACTAGAGGGATCTGCAGGAAGAGGTTGGGCACATGTTTGTCCTGCGGATCATCAGCACATCAGCTGAGGGATTGTCCTGCCATCCAGACTCGTCCAGGCCAGGGTGGAGCAGCCGCCCAGAGGGGATCAGCTAGGGTACCTACCGTACCAGGAGGCCAGCAGAGGGGACCTCTACTTCTACCGCAAGAGCAGAGGTTTGCTCAGAACCAGCAGTAGAGAGGTGCACCCCAGGGGCGAGCATATGCCATGGCAGTCGAGGAGGTCGAGCCAGCAGGAGACTTGATTACATGTTCAGTTCTTCTCGATTGCATTCCAGCATTTACATTATTCGAATCTGGCGCTTCCCATAGTTTTGTGTCTGTATCTTATACTCTACAACATCATTTAGAGATAGAACCATTAGCTAGGACTCGCAAGATCACGACTGGCGGAGGTATTATCCTAGTCCGTGATCATTGCAAGGACCGGAGAGTATCAGTGGGAGGCCGAGAGTTGAGCATGCGCTTACTCGTCATGCCACTTTCGGGATACTATATTGTACTCGGAATGGACTGGTTGAGTAGGCATTATGCTACTATAGATTGTCATGGAGGCAGAGTATTATTTCGACCACCAGGAGAGCCGGAGTTCGAGGTCGCCAGAGGAGCAGTGGAGTAGAGCAGAATACTCAATCACAAATTATTGAGAGATTCCTGGGACGACCCTTGAGAATCTCATTATGAATTCCAATTTAATTCCTTTCTCCTTGTTTTCGTCTGTTCTCACTTGTTGATAATGAGTTTGATTCTTGTTGACCAGTTGTTAAATTTAATTCTTGGTATCGTTGTTGAGTTGATTTTATATCAAGTTGAATTTTACGGGCTAAAATTTACGGTATTATCTGATGACACATATTGATGAGGACAGTGAGAAAGGTAAAACGTCTACTTTGGTTATGGAACCTAGAGTTTATCGCAGCCATACTAGCTATCGTGACGAGAACGTAGGAACCTGACTAGGATGTACATACTGTAGTTATAAAACTTAGAGTCTCTCGCAGCCATACCGGTTGGCGTGGCGAGGATTCTAGATGACATAATTATAGTGTTGCATACCTTAGTTACGGAACCTGTCGTTTATCGCACATATGCTTACTGGCGTGGCGAGGATTCTGAGTGTCATGATTTCTAACAAACGTGTATGATTATCAGGTTGTATCTTAAATTGGTTCTTAAAGTATCATCTCAATACTTATCTATTTCTGTTATTACAGGACTTTATTCCATCGCTTCTTTTGTTTGCTAGCAGTAGAATACCTTTAGTCCTCAATCCAGTTTATCATCATGGGGAGCTCCAGTTTTGTTCGTGCCGAAGAAGGACGGCACGATGCGCATGTGCATCGATTATAGAGCTTTGAACAACCTCACTAACAAGAACAAATACCCGCTGTCGAGGATAGATGATCTTTTTGATCAGTTGAGCGGGGCGAAGATGTTTTCGAAGATAGATTTGAGGTCAGGCTATCACCAGGTGAATGTGAAGAGAGAAGACACGCCGAAGACAGCCTTTCGGACCATATATGGCCAGTTTGAGTTCATGGTAATGCCATTTGGTTTAACCAATGCACCGACAGTATTCATGAACCTGATGAATAAGGTATTCCACCAGTACCTTGACAAGTTCGTGGTGGTGTTCATCGACGATATTCTTGTGTATTCCAAGACCCTGGAGGAGCACGAAGAGCAACTGAGGTTGGTCTTAGAGACTCTCAGGAAGGAGGAGCTGTACGGGAAACTCTCAAAGTATGAATTCTTCCTTGACAAGGTTGAATTTCTTGGGCATGTGGTGACGGGTGACGGAATCTCGGTTAACCCGAAGAAGATTGAGGCAGTGGAGTCGTAGGCTACCCCCAGTTCGGTAGCTGAGATCAGGAGTTTTCTCGGGCTAGCAGGATACTACAGGAGGTTTGTACAAGACTTCTCCAGGATTGTAGCGCCGATGACCAGACTGACCAGGAAGGATGTTGATTTTGTCTGGATGGAGGATTGCCAAGCCGCATTTGATGAGCTGAAGAAGAGATTGACGACAGCTCCAGTTTTGACGTTGCCAGCGGGGACAGGTGGATTCACTATCTACAGTGATGCTTCAGGGAAGGGTTTGGGTTGCATTCTTCAGCAGCACGGGAAGGTAATTGCCTATGCTTCCAGACAGTTACGCCCTCATAAAAAGAACTACCCCACCCACGATTTGGAGTTGGCAGTGGTTATCTTTGCTCTAAAGCTGTGGAAATATTACCTGTACGGAGAGCATGTGGAGATCTTCACAGACCACAAGAGCTTAAAGTACGTGTTCACACAGAAGGAGCTAAACATGAGGCAGAGGAGGTGGTTGGAGTTGATGAAGGACTTCGATATCTTATTACAGTACCACCCAGGGAAGGCCAACGTAGTCACTGATGCCTTGAGTAGGTATCTGATGGCTATGTACTTGACGATGGATAGACATTTGTTGGCTGATCTGGAAAGCTTGGGAATTGAGGTGCTAGTTCCCGGTGTTGAGATTCAGATGTAGGGACTACAGATACAGTCCGAGTAGATGGACAGGATCAGAGCTGTACAGTATGATGATGAGGCTCTTAAAAGTATCAGGGCACAAGTTCGGACAGGATTGTCAGACGACTTTACTATCGCAGATGATGGGTCTTTACGGCATGACACGAGGATGTGTGTGCCAAGCGGGAAGCTGCGCGAGGAGGTTTTGCAGGAGGCATACCGCTCTCAGTACTCGATGCATCCCGGTGCCAACAAGATGTATCGAGACTTGAGGGAGCACGTATGGTGGTATGGAATGAAGCGCGAGGTAGCACGCTTCGTATCTCGGTGTCTAGTGTGCCAGCAGGTAAAGGCGGACCGGCAGAGGCCAGGTGGATTGCTTCAACCTTTACCTATCCCAGAGTGGAAGTGGGAGCACGTGACCATGGATTTTGTTTCAGGGCTTCCGCGTTCTCCAGGAGGGAATGACGCAATTTGGGTCATCGTGGATAGGTTGACCAAATCAGCCCACTTTTTACCTTTTAAGGTGGGCACGTCGACAGAGAGGCTAGCAGAGATGTACGTGCGTTAGATTGTCAGACTTCATAGAGTTCCTGTGAGCATCATCTCGGATCGGGATAGTCGTTTCACTTTCCACTTCTGGAGGAGTCTGCAGGCTAGCTTGGGCACTCAGCTCAAGTTCAGTACTGCATACCACCCCCAGACAGACGGGCAGTCTGAAAGGACTATTCAGACTCTCGAGGATATGCTACGCACTTGCGTTCTAGATCTCGGAGGTTCTTGGGAGGATCATCTACACCTGATAGAGTTTTCTTACAACAACAGCTACCAGGCCAGCATCGAGATGTCGCCATTCGAGGCTCTTTATGGACCAAGGTGTCGTACACCGTTATCTTGGGATGACGTCGGAGAGAGAGCCTTGCTAGGACCAGAAATGGTCATGGATGCAGCAGAAAAAGTGAAACTCATCAGAGACAGACTGCGAGTGGCGCAGGACAAACAGCGGCATTGGGCCGACAGCCACCGTAGACCCCTTGAGTTTTAGGTATAGATTATTATTTTCTGGCTTGTGATTGTTTTGTTTAGACTGCGTATTGAGACTGTCTTGTTTTAGGTTGACGATCTAACGTTCCTACGGATTTCTTCGACGCATGGCATAATTCATTTTGGTGGAGGCAGGAAGCTTAGTCCACGCTACATTGGACCCTTCGGTATTCTTGTGAGGGTCGGTGCAGTGGCGTATAGACTAGACTTGACACCTGCACTAGAGGGAGTGCATGATGTGTTCCATGTGTCGCAGCTGAGGTGGTACGTGGCAGACCCTAGTCACGTACTAGATCACTCGGAGATCGAGGTTGGTCCGACTCTCAGCTACCCTGAGCAGCCCGTAGAGATCTTGGATCACAGAGAGAAGGTGTTGCGGAACCAGACTATTCCTTTGGTTCGTGTTGCATGGAGACATCACTCTCCAGGGGAGTCGACCTGGGAGAGAGAGGACAAAATGCGCGAGCAATACCCGTATCTCTTCGAGACTTGAGGTATAATTCCTTATCTGATTTCGTTCTTGTTCTTGTTCTAGTTCAATCCAATTTCGAGGACGAATTTTTTTTAGGAGGGTAGACTTGTCACTACCACATTTCCAGATTAGGACATTATTGTAATTTTCCTGTTTAATTTAATTATGGAAATAATTAGTGTGATGAGTTTTATTAAATAATTAGGAGGTGTTCTTAATGTTAGGTTTTAATTAAAACCCTAGAAACCCTTTAGGTCTAACCCTAATGACTAAACCCTAATTTGTAATCTAGTTTCTAGTGAAACCCAAATTTGCATTTTAGTTTTAGGTTTAAAAACCCTAGAAATGGCAAACCCTAATTAGTTTTAGTTCTACATGACTAACATGAAGGGTTAATTAAACCCTTGCATTTGAAACCCTAGCCCTAGCCCTATATAATGAAAGAAAGCCTCCCTCAAGCCTCTTCCTTCATGAAGAAAGCCTAAACCTAGCCTCCATTAGAAAAAAAACCATTCCCTCCCCATAAATTTCAGGAATTAAAATCCTAGAAGTCTATTTTCTCCTCCATCAAAGGGAATCAAGGAGCTTGGACCAAGAAGACTTGGAGAAAAAGGACCTACATTTGGAAACCATCTCCCAATAGGTGAGAATCCGAATTTAACCTATTTAATTCTGTTTTTCTTTTGTGTTTGGCCATTAGGAGCCCACTAAATTGGTTTCGATTTCGATTTTAGGGTTTCTACATGGAGACCTAGGAGAAACTAGATGGGTTGATGGAGAGGCGGTCAGCTTCTGGCGAGTTCAGCGGCTCGTGATCCGGCAGGTTGAGGGGGAGAAGATGGGTTGATGGAGAGGCGGCTGTCGAAGGGAGGAAAGTCGGGTACAGTTGGGGGTGCTCGGTTCAGGCGTGGATAGCGGGCTCGGGTGGTGCAGCGGGTTCGACTCCGGCGAGGGGTTGGAAGAGCACAGCAGGGGTGCTGGCGTTCAGTCCAGAACAGCGGCACTCCGGTCGGGTTTCAGGAAAGAAGGAGAGGGAGATGGTGAACAGCGAAAAAGTCGGCAGGCGATGACGGGATGGAGGAGAAGATGACGGCGGGTCGAGGGGAGGCTCCGGTGTGGCAGCGTTCAGGCGGGTGGGGTGCTGCGGTCTCCGGCGAGTTAATCAGCGACTGCTCTGGTCGGGATGGCAGAGGGAGTCGGGACAGGCGATCGGTGGGAAGGAAGGAGAAGACGGTGAACAGGAAGATGGGGGGGTGTATGTCGGTTGTGGCTTTTGATATTAGGGATAAAAGAAAAGGAAAATAAAGGAGATGATATATATATACAAAGGGGGTTGGGTGTTTGACCTAGAAAATTGGCTTGGTCAAACCCTTGGAAAAAGGCCTTGGCTTGTCATGTAGGTATTTCAAAGGGCTAGGATTTTATTGCTTGAAATGGATGGCTAGGATTGCATTGATTCAAAATAATGGAGGGCTATGGTTTGAGGAGGTTGATGTTGAGTTTTTACACACTCCAAAATTATGAAAAAATTCACATAAAGGAGAAATGGGTTTCTTCATGTGTTGTGTCCAATGGGTGGACACCTTAATGCACTTTTACATAAAAGTGCCCAACAATTGGAAAATTGCACAAAGTTGGGTTTTTTGTTTAATTTAATTAAAATTAATATGATAGGTGTTCTAAAATTAATTAGAAATACATGGGGCTAAAATTAGGTGGAACACAAGTATCATGGACGTAGAGGGCTCAGAATAGAATATTGTCATAATTTGGGTTGCACGAAATGGGTCTATATTGTGTCTCCAATTTTGATTGGAACGCACAAGGATACAAAGTTGGATTTATATTAAATTAAGAATAAATGTCGGCGACAAAAAATTGTGCGACTAAAATGTAGCACAAGAGAGCATAATTATAAGTTACACAAAGGTCAGAATAGAAGACTGGCACGTCTAGGATAAGGGTGTGGAATTTGTTGGAAGGCAAAAGCTAGTGTAGCGCTCCAAATATCGAAGCAACGGTAAGGCGCAACAATTAAATAAAATTACGGTAATTAATTATAATCCTCAATATTTAACCCCTAAATAATACAAATTAAAATCCATAATCCTATATTTCGGTCAGGGGTTCATCTAGCGGGCTTCTAGGTCTAGTCTACTAACTCATGCATTAATGAACATTATACTATAATATATATATATATATATATATATATATATATATATATATATACACATATCATGCAATTAAAATAAATAAATACACACAATACCTATAATATATAAAATAACAAAAATACCCCTATTTTCATGATGTGGTAGTGACAAGTCTACCCTCCTTAGAAAAATTTCGTCCTCAAAATTTAAAATCCTCAATTGTTTTATTTATTTATTTTTCTTACCATCAAAATTTAAATTCATCAAACCACATAATCATGAAGTAAATCCATATTGTTATTTCACAATCTTCAAAGTTCTATAAATATCATATTCCTAAAAATCTTCAAATTTGAAATCAAATTCTATTCTTATTACGATCTCCTCCAAAATTTTAAGTTAATGATTAAATACTCAAAAAAATCTAATATCCAATCCTCTAATTTAAATCCAATTAATGTATATTAGAAAATTTTAAATCTCATCCCAAAATTTGAATTCAAGCTCTAATCCATTAGTGATCTTATTCCTTGATTTCCCTTTTTTTTCCCACACAATACTCGACAATATAATACTTATGAAATCTTCAAATACCATATTCAAATATAAATATAAATCTTGCAATCCAATAAATATAATGATAATCTTCTTAAATTCCTCAAAATTTAATGACAATTTCAATCGTATCATAATCTTCATAAAAATCTATGATTTAACAAAATCGTCAATTCTAACACATTAAATTCTCAAATCTTTATTTAAATTAATGTTTATCCTCGAAATTTAAGGCACATTGTCTCTCTCTGTCCAGTCATAACCTCTCCGTTAATCTTCACTACGGTCAAACCCCCAACAATCAAAGTCTTGAAAAATCCTACTTACAGTTATACAACATGAAATCTAGAAAAATATATGTATGGTTTATGGTCTGTTTTGTCATGGTATTGTACTCTCTGTCAGGGTGTACTACTAACTATATTCTAGCAAGAAAATCACTCATACAAGCTACGTTTACTAAGAAATCAATCAATCAAACAGATGAAAAAGGAACAGAAGGAAAGGAAAGAACAGAACCTGTTAACACATCACCTACAATATTGGTCTCCTCAACCGTCATCGCAAATGCTCCGCCCTGCTGGGGTGGCTCCCTCCGCAGGTGCTGAGCAATCTGCGGTTCCATAGGTGGCCTTACTGGATCTCTATAATTTGGAGCTGCGCGCTGTCCGGGAAGATAAGGAACTAGAGGGCAATCCCTCATTTGATGTCCTGCATCGCCACAGCGCAAACAAAGTCCTAGCCTCAATCTACAGCTCTCCCAAAGGTGACCTAGCTTCTTACAAAAATGACAAGTCTGCTGATCCTGCTGAACACGAACCGGTGCCAGGTGTTGCTGGTGGTTATACTGAAACGTCCTCGGCTGCTGCTGAATATGGGGACGCTTGGCCGATCCCGCGCTACCACTCATATCTCCAGAAATATTGTGACTCCTCTTAGGCCTGAGATCCAGATCCTCTTCTGCAATCTGGGCATCCATCAAGATATCCCCAAAGGTAGCGGTACGACGACCAGAAGTGCACGACCTAATCTCTCTCGTCAGCCCCTTTCTAAACTTTCATGCTCGATCTCCTGGGTCTCGAATCATAGACCATACAAAATGGCTCAAACGATAGAATTTTGTGGCGTACCCATCGACCGACATAATTCCTCGGACCAAGTCATGAAACTGACTCTCCAAAGCTCCCAGGGCCACGTCGGGAAAGAACTTCTCCTTGAAAAGCTCCTTGAAGGTCTCCCAAGTAAGTCCTTGTGCAGTAAGTCTCGGCTCCATACGATACCATGTCAACACGATATCAAACATCTGACTGCCAGGGGCCTCTATCTCTAAGCTCTCCAGAATCTGGGCCAATCGTAGGCTTCTCTTTATATCCTCTAACCAGTTATCAACGTAGAGTATCCCTTCGGTGCCTTTGAACTCTCGAGGCATCATCCTCTTGAAATCAACTATCGTACCTGGTCCCTGCTGTTGCTGATGCCCAGGATACTGCCGGGCAACTCTCTCAACTGCCTGTAGTGTCATCTGGTGAGTGTTCTCCATGCGCTCTCTTATAAGTTCAGTCTGCGCTTGGTGTGCCTCTGCCTGCACTCTCTGAGCCTCAGCTTGAACTTGCTGAGCTTCTGCCATCTCTCTCTGGGCATCTACCATGCCCTGGATCAAAGGAAATATCTGTGCCCCGTCAAAGGGCATACTCCCGGGAAACGGAGTCGGTGGTTGAGGAAGGTTCTCCGTCATAGCTGGGAAAATACTGAGAACAGGTGGAGAGGAGGAACTCCAAATGTCTGTCCGTCAGGTGGAGAGGTATCACGTCCCGATCCCGAAAGGGTCATTCGTCCTCACCGGATCCTTTACGGAACCGATTCATCCTTGCTGGGGCGTGATGCCGTGCGAGCCTGGGGTTGCGCTCGAACAAGGCAAGAACTTACAGTTTTAGGAACCCATTTTAAAACATAATTTATAAAACACATTCACAGAGATTTGAACACAAGTGCAGGAAGAAACATGCTTTTTTATTGATAATTTAGAGTAATTTATATAGAGTTTACATTGATGCGCCTTCTCGGCTATTTGAATTGTATTACAAAAGATAACTCAAAATGCAGGGCGCGCTCCATCAGATAGTCCACGTCGTTTGTACATTACGCCCTTGTATAGATTGAAGTCTATGCCTCCAAAATGAACTGACTCCAGCTATACTTCAAAATAGAGGTGCTCATAACGCCTCCTCGCTATGCACTAGCGTTGCACCGTCTGATTGCCTAAAATAGTTGCCCACAACGTGGGTCAATACTCAACTTGTACTGGTGAGCGGGATGAACCCACTCGACTAAATCGATACTAGCTTGTTAGGGGCGAGCATGCATTAAGATGATCTTCTAAAAGGAAGCAAGTAAAATTAATTCATATCAGTTACATGTTTTGATAGGAATGAAAATAGCATCGAATCCAACCAGTACATTGATTGCTTACTCAACCGATGCACGCCTTCCCTGCAACAAAACACAAGTATACTTACCATCTGCACAAGACAATAAGTTAGCATGTGTTCTATTCTATGCGGTCATTGGTGTGATCGATACCTTAGGGACATATTTCAAGCATTAGCGGCATGCCCTATCAGCCCGGGTAGCAAGCCCTGCTGAAGGTCCCGCTATGCATCGTGACTAGCACGATCAAATATTTCCTTCCGGATCGATACGGTTCCAGTGCCCCGGAAAGCCGTTTCGAGGAAATGCCAAACCTTGTGCATAATTTCTCCCAGACCATGCAAATGCATGAATAATTCATATATCATATAATGCATCAAAATAAATAGAAGAAGTAAAGCAGCAACATATATCTTATGCAACAGTTCATATTTTTATCGAGCGGTGTTCCGATTTTAGTATCCCATAAGTCAAAACTCTATCCGAGGCACCAGACCGCCACCAACAACCAACTTTCCTTTCAAACTACCCAAGTTTATAATGTGTGCAAGCATATAATGAAAATAGTCTACAATTCCCATGTTCTTTTCTTAGTGGTTGGCATGCCTTGTGGCTAAGGATTTCCTAGGCGTCCAACCGGGCATCATCGAGTGAACGTTTGAAATATTAGAGATGTTGGCATGAAGAAGTAGGAAAGAAGGGTCCAAACCACTCACTGGTTAAGGGAAAAGAGGCTGAAACAAGGAATCCCGCTTAGCGACGATCAAACGTCAGTTACACGGACCTGAAACAGCACGAGCACCGAGTTAAAATTCTTGCCTATCCTTTTTTGCCGAACTCCCCAAAATCCAAGCTCCAAACGATAAAACCAGCAGCAAAAACCAAACAAATCGAAAGCAACACCAAATTAAAACCTCAAAGCAGCAATCAAGCAAATTCAAGCAACCAAAACACGAAAACCATTGGACTCGTTTCAATAGAGGCCTTTCCATGAGTTGGAAATGATCATCGCATTCGTCCGTGGCAAAAATATGCCAGATCTAAGTTATGACTCAGACGGACTAGCCACAAGCCCAATTACATAGTGCTCGTCCCGGTCGGATCGGGATTTGAGGCACTACATAATATACCACTAAGAAAAAGTTTCGCCCCGAAACTTAAGAACAAGGCCCTACCTCCGACTGAATGAACAACGAAGGATACTTCTGCTTCATCTCCGATTCCACTTCCCAGGTTGATTCCCCAACTGTATGGTTTCGCCACAGCACATGAACCAAGGACATCGTACGGTTGCGAAGTACTTTTTCCTTACGATCCAATCTGCGCCGGCTCTTTTGAGTATGACAAATCCGTGCGCAATTCTAATTGTTTGAAGCTAACCACATGACTAGGGTCATGCACATACTTTCGAAGTTGAGAAATATGGAATACGTCGTGCACTCCAGCCAAGACGAGAGGTAGTGCAATCCGGTATGCCACAGCTGCCACCCGTTCTACTAAAGGGGCCGACAAACCTGGGACTCAGTTTGCCCTTCACGCTAAAAGGCATCACTCCACGCATCGGCGTCACTTTTAAGAAGACATGATCCCCGACCATGAACTCCAAAGGCCTACGATGAGCATCGGCATGGCTTTTTTGTCGGCTCTGCGCAGTGCAGAGTCTTTCCCGAATCAAGCGAACTTTCTTAACTGCCTGCTCCACCAGCTCTGGCCCGAGTACCTGTCGCTCGCCGACTTCGTCCCAACAGATTGGAGATCGACACTTGTGCCCATAAAGTGCTTCGTACGGTACCATCTGGATGCTCGATTGGTAGCTGTTGTTGTATGCAAACTCTGCCAACAGAAGGTGCGTGTCCCAACTAGTCTTTAAATCGATTGCACACAGCCGTAACATATCTTCAAGTATCTGATTTGTTCTTTCTGTTTGGCCATCAGTCTGGGGGAGGTATGCGGTACTGAACTGTAGCTTGGTTCCTAAAGCAGACTGTAGGCTAGTCCAGAAACAAGATAAGAAACGTCCGTCACGGTCAGAGACGATAGAGGCAGGCACTCCGTGTAATCGAACAATCTCGTCTATATAAATCTGTGCTAACCGATCGACGCTCCAAGCAACTTTTATAGGCAGAAAGTGGACTGATTTGGTCAAACGATCAACTATGACCCAAATCGCATCATGCCCCCGTGGCATCTTCGGAAATCCCACAATAAAATCCATAGTGATGTTGTCCCATTTTCACTCGGGAATAGCGAGGTTCTGCAGCTCCCCGCCGGGCCTCTGATGTTCAGCTTTTACCTGTTGACAGGCCATGCATTGTGACACAAAGGTCGCCACATCCCGCTTCATACCTTGCCACCAGAAGGTTCTGCGTAAGTCCATGTACATCTTAGTGCTCCCCGGATGCAACGAATAATTCGCATAGTGTGCTTCTGCCATAATTTCCCTTCGGAGTTCTGGGTCGCTAGGAACACATAGCCTTTCTTTCATTTGTAAGGCCCCATCTTCGCCTACCACAAAATCAGACGTCTTCCCCACTGAGATCAGTTCGTGCACCTTAGCTAGAAACTGATCGCCCTCCTGAGCTGATTTGATTCTATCACGTAAACTCGGTTCAAGATGGAGTGGTACCAGCTGCACTCCTTGCTGCCGAACTCGAAACTCGATGCCCATCGCCTCTAGATCTCAAAGTAAATGGTTGTTTATAGATAACGAGCCCACGTGCTTCCGACTCAGAGCATCAGCAACGATGTTTCCCTTGCCCGGTGTATAAGCGATCGTTAGATCATAGTCCTTAATAAGTTCTAGCCAACGCCGCTGTCGGAGGTTCAGGTCTCGTTGGGTGAATAGATACTTGAGGCTTTTGTGATATGTGAAAATTTTGCAAGCAACACCATAAAGATAATGCCTCCACAACTTCAGTGCAAATACAATCGCCGCCAATTCCAAATCGTGTGTCGGGTAGTTTTTCTCGTGCGACTTCAGTTGCCTGGAGGCGTACGATATTACCTTATCCCATTGCATGAGTACACATCTCAAGCCGAGTCCTGAAGCGTCACTGTATATCTGAAACTCATCTACCCCATCTGGAAGTGTAAGAATCAGAGCTGAAACAAGATGCCGCTTAAGTTCTCGAAAGCTGGCTTCGCATTCATCACCCCATTTGTATATAATCCCTTTCTGAGTAAGGCGAGTCAAAGGCGAGGCCAGTTTAGAGAAATCTTTCACGAACCTACGGTAGTATCCCGCTAGGCCGAGAAAGCTTCGTACTTCGCTGGCTGACGTAGGTTGCTTCCAGTCCACCACCGCCTCTATTTTCTTCGGGTCTACGGTGATGCCTTCTGCCGAGACGACATGACCAAGGAACGCCATGCTGTTCAACCAGAACTCACACTTGCTGAGCTTAGCGAACAACTTATGCTCTCGTAATATCTGCAGCACGGTCTTCAGGTGTTCCTTGTATTCTGCCTCATTCTTGGAAAATATTAGAATGTCATCGATGAACACGACGACAAACTTGTCTACGTACGGCCGAAACACGCGGTTCATCAGATCCATAAAAGCTGCAGGGGCGTTCGTCAAGCCGAACGACATCACGAGAAATTCATAGTGTCCGTATCGGGTCTTGAACGCAGATTTTTGAATATCATCTGGTTTTATTTTCAACTGGTAATACCCTGACCTGAGATCAACTTTAGAGAAAACTGTTGCACCTTGCAGTTGATCAAATAAGTCATCTATCCTTGGCAATGGGTACTGATTTTGCACGGTCGCCTTATTTAATTCTCGGTAGTCAATACACAACCACATGGATCCATCTTTTTTTTTTACGAACAGCACCGGAGCGCCCCACGGAGAAACGCTTGGACGTATGTATCCTCGGTCCAACAGATCTTGTAACTGAACCTTAAGTTCTTTCAGCTCTGCTGGGGCCATTCGATAAGGTGCCTTTGATATTGGTCGCGCATCCGAAAATGTGTCAATGCTGAATTCGATCTCACGATCAGGAGGCATTCCAGGCAGCTTGTCCGGGAACACGTCGAGGAAATCTGCTATGACATCAGCCTGAGCTGCATTTGCACTTTCCTGCCGGGTGTCTCGAACAGAAGCTAAGTACCCTTCACAACCCGAATGCAACATACGCCTAGCCGAAATTGCTGATATCACCATTGCCGTCTTCGGTGCAGCGCTGAATGAATAGTAGAAGTCTGCCTCGTCGGGTAGACGAAATACGACTCGCTTTTCCGCGCACTCGATTGTTGCATGGCAAGCACCCAACCAATCCATCCTGAGCATAATATCGTAATCCTTAATGTCTAGTACAATGACATCTAAGGAAAGCTTCCTTCCTCCGATGCAAATATAACCATCTCTACAGATCGCATGGGTGGGCATGTCGACTCCCGAAGGTGTGCTCACGCAAAGATTCATAGTTAAGGGAGTAGAAGCTAATTTATGCTCAACAGTAAAATCAGCAGATATGAAACTATGCGTAGCACCTGAATCGAATAAGACTCTAGCGGACAATTCTCTGAAAAGTAAAGTACCTGTCATGACAGTTTCAGAGACGGATGCCTCATCCTGAGTCAGTGCATAGACTCGGCCTTGAGCACCCTGGCGTTGTGGGTTCACTGGCACAGCATTGGCATCACTTGTTGGAGGCCCCTTGTTCTGATTTCCATTATTTCGATTCCCATTGTTCTGATTCCCGTTGTTCTGATTCGGTTTGCCCTCACGACAGTTAAAATATTTGTGGCCCAGACGACCACATTTAAAACATCCTATAACTCGACATTCGTCCACTCGATGCCCTGATTTACCGCACCTATTGCAGTACGGTGCCTGGGATTGACCCCTTTGTTCTGATGTGTGCGAACGCTTTTGTTCTCCAGACCCTCCCGTTTCCTGAGGCCGTTTATTGTTGTTGGTATGGGGGGTTTGCACATCGATCTTTGGGGGATAGTGCCCAAAGATCCGCTCGTTGTTCAGGGCAGCTTCATAATATTCCCTGTATGTTTGACATTTCTGGTTGATGACGTCCCTACGCAACTCGTCATTCAAACCTTTCTAAAAATGGTAGCACCACGCCTGCTGGTTAGGCAGGAAGTGCCCAGTAAACTTGGCCAGTTTAGCAAGCACTGAGTCATAATCGTCAACAGACAGACTTCCTTGCACCAGATTGCTAAAGTCATCTTCCTTCTGCTGATGCACGGCCCGGGGAATATATTATTTAATGAAGGCAGATTTGAATATTTCCCAAGTGATTTTGCAGTTGGGATTGGCATCATAAATCCCTTGCTTAGTTGCCACCCACCAATCATGCGCACGCAGATCCAGCTGAACTGATGCACTGGCCACTCGTTTGGATCCCCTAATCCTGACCAGATTGAAGAGTCCCTCCAGCTTAGCAATCCATCCCATCACCACGTCCGGTTCCGCTCGTCCGTTGAACGTGGGTGGATGCATTTTAGTGAACTCTGCTGCACGGCAGGTGTTCCTAGCTGAAGGCTGAGTTTCTTCTGACTCTTCTTCTACCGCCACAGCCGGCGGCGTCGCTGTAGCTCCCCCGTTACTGGATACCAATGATGCAATCAGTTGCATCATAGTATCCATCTGCTTTTGTTGAGTAGCAAACTGTGCTTGTATATGCGCCTGTTGAGTAGCGGTTTGTTGTTGCTGCGCCTCCATGAGGTGCATAAGCCGTTCTGACATACCGATTAAACCCGCTCCTCCGGATTCTCCAGAACTTGTCTGATCGCTCTGAATTGGCTGAGCACTGTTTGCAGCGGTAGTGTTTTTCTTAGCCATTGCTACAAAAAAGAGTAGCTTGTTAACACTCCAAAATCGATAGATTTTATATCTATGGGCTCATTGTATAGGCGACTCATCTCATGCAGCGGACGCTGAACGCAACTCAATTGAGAGGCGCATCAAACTCCTTTATATTCTTTTGAAATCCCAAGGAAGTACAGCCGTGCTCTGATACCAATATGTAACGCCCCGATCCTGAAAGGGTCATTCGTCCTCGCCGGATCCTTTACGGAACCGATTCGTCCTCGCTGGGGCGTGATGCCGTGCGAGCCTGGGGTTGCGCTCGCACAAGGCAAGAACTTGTAGTTTTAGGAACCCATTTTAAAACACAATTTATAAAACACATTCACAGAGATTTGAACACAAGTGCAGGAAGAAACATGCTTTTTCATTGATAATTCAGAGTAATTTACATAGAGTTTACATTGATGCACCTTCTCGGCTATTTGAATTATATTACAAAAGATAACTCAAAATGCATGGCGCGCTCCATCAGATAGTCCACGTCGTTTGTACATTACGCCCTTGTATAGATTGAAGTCCATGCCTCCAAAATGAACTAACTCCAGCTATACTTCAAAATAGAGGTGCTCATAACGCCTCCTCACTATGCACTAGCGTTGCACCGTCTGATTGCCTGAAATAGTTGCCCACAACGTGGGTCAGTACTCAACTTGTACTGGTGAGCGGGATGAACCCACTCAACTAAATCGACACTAGCTTGTTAGGGACGAGCATGCATTAAGATGATCTTCTATAAGGAAGCAAGTGAAATCAATTTATATCAATTTCATGTTTTGATAGGAATGAAAATAGCATCGAATCCAACCAGTACACCGATTGCTTACTCAACCGATGCACGCCTTCCCTACAACGAAACAGAAGTATACTTACCATCTGCACAAGACAATAAGTTAGCGTGTGTTCTATTCTATGCGGTCATTGGTATGATCGACACCTTAGGGACATATTTCAAGCATTAGCGGCGCGCCCTATCAGCCCGGGTAGCAAGCCCTGCTGGAGGTCCCGCTATGCATCATGACTAGCACGATCAAATATTTCCCTCCGGATCGATACGGTTCCAGTACCCCGGAAAGCCGTTTCAAGAAAATGCCAAACCTTGTGCACAAGTTGTCCCAGACCATGCAAATGCATGAATAATTCATATATCATACAATGCATCAAAATAAATAGAAGAAGTAAAGTAGCAACATATATCTTATGCAATAGTTCATATTTTTATCGAGCGGTGTTCCGATTTTGGTATCCCATAAGTCCAAACTCTATCCGAGGCACTAGGCTGCCACCAACAACCAACTTTTCTTTCAAACTACCCAAGTTTATAATGTGTGCAAGCATATAATAAAAATAGTCTACAATTCCCATGTTCCTTTCTTAGTGGCTGGCATATCTTATGGCTAAGGATTTCCTAGGCGTCCAACCGGGCATCATCGAGTGAACGTTTGAAACATTAGAGATATTGCCGTGAAGAAGTAGGAAAGAAGGGTCCAAACCACTCACTGGTTAAGGGAAAAGAGGCTGAAACAAGGAATCCCGCTTAGCGACAATCAAACGTCAGTTACGCGGACCTGAAACAGCACGAGCACCGAGTTAGAATTCTTGCCTATCCTTCCTTGCCGAACTCCCCAAAATCCAAGCTCCAAACAATAAAACCAGCAGCAAAAACCAAGCAAATCGAAAGCAACACCAAATCAAAACCTCAAAGCGGCAATCAAGCAAATTCAAGCAACCAAAACACGAAAACTATTAGACTTATTTCAATAGAGTCCTTTCCATGAGTTGGAAAGGATCATCGCATTTCGTCCGTGGCAAGAAGATGCCAAGATCTAAGTTACGACTCAGACGGACTAGCCACTCAATTACATAGTGCTCGTCCCGGTCGGATCGAGATTTAAGGCCCTACAAGAGGTGTCAGGATGGAACAAAGTACATCTCTAATAGAAGTTCTAAATCAATGATATAAACTATGCAGCAGTAAATAAATGTAAATATACATGATGCATATATATGTACAAGAGATACTCAATAAAGGAAATACTGGAAATAAATACAAGAATGAACAATATGACAATAAACAAGAATACTAAAGACTAAGTGTGTGAGTACTAGCTTTAACATGTGATCGGCTTGGGAACTTGTGTTTGTGGTATTAAACGAAAGAATGAAAGTGTATTTCAATGACGGGGTTTATACGAAACCCGTGCCCTTTGGTTTACAAACAAACTTGTACAATTTAATCCTATATGAGGATGTGGGAGTATAATTTATTTAATCTGGGTATAAATTGCTATAGGTGTCTGATCTGCAGTCGATCACTTTAGCCCTTGGACAACACGATGTTGAAGAAGTGCCGTGGAAGACAGGTAGCAGCTTCGAAGGTTGCAAAGGAGAGTGGATGTACGATGCCAAAGTCGTCGATCCCTACTATTTGCCTGAGCTCCGGACTCTCTCTCTCTCTCTCTCTCTCTCTCTCTCTCTCTCTCTCTCTTGACCTCCGGTTCGATCTTTCTAGGAAGTTCGACCTTGTTCGATCCTTCTTTCAAAGTTTCGACCTTGTTCGATCTTCAAGTTTGAAGTTTTTCGACCTTTTTCCTCATTGATAGGGGTCTCTATTTATAGAGTTTTGGTGACAGTGACCACTCCGTCGGTGTAAAAACCGATGAGTGGAAAGTACAGCACCCTTTTACACAACGGTTAAAATAACCAATGCCTGCGTATAGATGACCTTTTGAGTGAGCATGTGACACGTGTCCAACTAAGGGGACAAAACGCGTATATCTGCTGCGAAGATCACGGCGTAGAAGCCACGTTGGTAGGTATCCCTTGTGTAGAAGAGGTTGGCGTAGAAGCCAAATGACTGTCACCCTGGCGTAGAAGCCAAAATAGGCATAGAAGCCGAGTAGGCATAGAAGCCGGATGGACATAGAAGCCGAGTAGGCGTAGAAGCCGAATGGTCGTAGAGACTAAGCGGGCGTTTGAAGCCGAATGGTCGTAGAGACTGAGTGGACGTTTGAAGCCGAATGGGCGTAGAAGCCGAATGAGCACAGATCTTGAATGGGCGTAGAAGCCGCTGCGCACCGTGCTAGAGTGCTGATTTGGACGTCTTAGCCGGAATTACGGCTTTTGAAGATATAATCAAATCTCTTGCAGAGATTTGCCACCATCTTGTGCATTAAATACGGAGGCGTATTTTGAAGGTCTGCAGCCCTTCTGTGCATCCGTCGCAGAGATATGCCTTGAGAGAAACTGTCACCGCTCTGTGCAATTAGACGTAGAGACGTGCCTCGAGCCCCATACGAAGTGCAGCTTTTGACGTGGCAGACAGTTTATCTACTGCGGAGCGTAAAACAGCTCATGTTTGCCTGTGTAAAATAAGGCAGCGTATCCCCTTGTACGCGAAAGAGCAGTTTATGCTGAGGTAACGTTAGTTAACGACGGTTCGGTAATATTTTAACCAAATCCTCTACATTAAATGCAGAGATCCGCATCATACTGTGGTGCGCATTCCGAGGGGTCTGTCCTCGTTTTTAGCCGTCGTCTGGGTAGCCGTGCAGCACTTTTTGTCAGGAGTCAGAGGTCAGGTTCACTGCATGACTTGACAGGTTCATTTCGGGGAAGACGAAGCGTTCCTCGTACGCTTTAACGCTGCTTTGAGATCGGCTGAGTTTTACGCCATGGAGGCAAAAAAAATCATGTTTACGCTGGAGCGGCCTGGACGTACTGCACTTACGCGGATGGCCCTTTGAGCTTGTACTTCACGTTGTGTTTAGCGGAGAAAGCTCTGCTTGTACGCTTGATGGCTCTGAAGGCCTCTGTTTACGCTGCTCTGCATCAGTATGCTGCGTAGCTCCTCCCAGCGTATTTTTTATGCTTCTACAAGACCCCCTTCAAAGCTTTTAAATTCCTCGGAATTTGAAATGCTTTGAATGAAGCATGAACGGCCCCTCGTAACTCAAAACGTTTCTGAATGGAGCGTTGAAACGGTCGATGCGGACTTTATGGCAGATTTATTGGGGACCGCTGTGATCTCTTTCGCCTATAAAAAGGCTGGGAGAGTTAACCCGTTCTCCCCACATTCCCATCACCATGCAGAGATGATCGCCGGAGTTCGTCAGGTCGACCTGAGGAAGAAGGAGATCATGTTCTTCTAGCATGTAGGGAGCCGAAAAAGATGGCATCTTCGAGCAAGTATCCACTGCAACGATGGATCATAGAAGGATATCTTAGCCTCCCTTGCTCGGGATAATCAGCAACTTTGTATGGCATTTGCCCAGGAGAGAGGAAGGGTCGTATTTGACCACACCGCTTGCAAGTGGCGCCTTCTCCTGTTACCTCCGCAGACGAGATTAGACAAACTATAATCTGTCGTCCTCGATCGAGTTGGGTAAAAGAAGTCTCAACTGGATCGGCCATGGCGTATGGAGGATCTTCTTGTTCATGACTGTGGTGGTCGATGAACTGCCATGGAAGAAGAGGAAGACCTGCACCGATGCGAGAACCCGGTAGAACGGATTCTGGGTGCGATCTTCCGACGACGATGATGAGGAAGCCCTTTGTAGACGGGATTTCCCTCATATGTAACCATGAAGAATGAAGAAAAACCCCTTGTAGACAAGATTTCCCTCATATGTAATCATGACTTTGATCTTTAATAAAAATCGTCTTTCTTCTCTGCATATGATCGTTTTACCATACGTTGCTGTGAAGTCTGAATAAGTGTAGCTTCGACACATCTGATTCTTTACGCCGACTCCATAGAAAGAGTGCTAGGTCCTGTCCTTTTGCGCACAGCGAACAGTCCATAGAACGCTGTTAAGCATTTTTTGAACATTTAGAACTGTCCTATTGCTAGGACTGAGGGACCGCTTAGAGTTCTGAACTGCTGCTTCTGATGAGCATAAATTTTGTTCAGACTTCGTCTTCAAGAATGACCTCTCGAAACTCCCTTGGAATAGGGTCGAGGATTTGTCTGTCAAACTGAGTTTGCCATCTTGATAGACGAGATGTTCAGACTGGAGTCTAGATGAACCTCCAATTTTGGACCCGAGAAGAATAATTTCTCAATGTTTGAACTCTGTATGTTTCGGGTACTTTGGGGTCAAGAACGAGTATCTTCTGTGTGAACTCTTTGCAATTGACCGCTTCGGGGACTGTTCGGATATACGAAAAGTCGTGGAGCATGAAATCATCAGCCTGTAGCCTCTAGGCGTAAAACACCATCGAGCATGAAATCATAGACTTGTGGTTCCTGAGCGTGAAGTCGTAGGTTTGTTGCCTCTCGAGCATAAAAGCTACCGAGCACAAAGACATCCGGGCGTAAAACCATAGACTTATTGCTGTCGAACGTAAAGCCGTAGATTCGTAGCTGTTGAGCGTAGAAAGCTCATTTAGCGTAGGACTGGAGATCTGTAGCCTGTGAGCGTAGAACACCATCGAGCGTGAAATCGTAGACTTGTGGTTCCTGAGCGTGAAGTCGTAGGTTCGTAGCCTCTCGAGCATAAAAGCTACCGAGCACAAAGGCATCCGGGCATAAAACCATAGACTTATAGCTGTCGAACGTAAAGCCGTAGATTCGTAGCTGTCGAGCGTAGAAAGCTCCTTTAGCGTAGAACTGTAGATCTGTATCTCCTGAAAAGAAAATTTCTCCGAGCGTGAAGTTTGCGGATCTATTGCTTCTGAGCGTAAACTGAGTGCCACCGAGCGTGAGATCATCGATTTGGTATCTGCTGAGCGTAAAGTCGTAGGTTTGTTGCCTCTCGAGCATAAAATCTACCGAGTACAAAGGCATCCGGGCGAAAAACCATAGACTTATAGCTTGCGAGCGTAAAACCGTAGATCTGTTGCTGTCGAGCGTAGAAAGCTCCTTTAGCGTAGAAACCACCGAACTGCTTTGCGCGAAGAATTTTTCGAATTCGCTAACTGTCCGTCTTTTGAGAGTAATGGGCTGACGTAGCATCCAATCATAACCACCTATTAATTGCGAGATTTGGTTAGGGTCTCGAGGAGTCCGTCCGAGGATTCGTGGAGTCGACTCGAACTCTATATATATCCCAAGCCTTTGAGAGAAAAAACTTTTTATCCGTCTTCTGCGAAAGAGAGCTTTCGACTGTTCGAGTTTTTCTTCGTTCCTTCTCCGAGCACTTCGAGTCTTCAGAAATGGCGCCGAAACAAACCCCCTCTACTAAGGGAAAGAGCATAGGTTCTTCTTCTTATTTTTCTGCCCCAGCGAGGGAGTCTTGGGCAAGGTGAACTTCACTCTGAGCGGAGTATCCCGCCGATGAGCAGCGCACCCGGTCTTAGAGGTAGTGTAATCCCCCTGATTTGCAAAATTTGATAAATTTGGATTTTTCTGAATTTTCTGGAATTTTCTGAGAATTTTCTGTAATTAAATACTGGTGTTTTAATTATTAAAGAATTTTTAAATGATAATAAATAATATTAAAATATTATAAAAATAATATTTTATGGTGTAAAATATAAAACCAGACATAGGGTAATTTTTCGGGAATTTATTGGACCTCGGATGGATTTTTAAAAGCCTAAAACCTATTTTAAATAATTAAATTAATTGAACCCTAATAAACCCGGTTTATTTAACCTGAACCGAACCGAGCCGAACCCGGTCTAGTTGAACCGGGTTCAAGGTTATCGGGTCGGATCCGGGCCGTTAGTGCAACCCGACCCGACCCGTCGACCCGACCCGCAACCCAGTTTATGGATCGGGCCGGATCCCCTGCCACCCGACCCGTTAGCAACCAACCCGGCCCACGACTTTTTCTCTTCTAAACGCAGCCCCGACCCCTGAACTCCCCGCAGCCGGTAACGGCCGTCGCCCGTTCGCTGCCCGACCGATCCGGCTACTCGTTACGGGCGCCGCCGGCTGCCCCGCTCCCCCAACCGATCCGCCTCCCACAAACGGCCGCTGAGCTCCTATAAAAATCCCTTTCCGCCTGTCCTCCGCCCCTGTTTTCGTCATCTCCGGTGATCACCGCCCAGCGCCGCCTCCTTCTGCCCTCCAGCCTTCCACCTCACCCGAGCGCCGCAGGGCCACCTCCTCCGGCCAATCCCCACTGTTCCCAGCCTCTCTCCGCCGTGGCTCCACTGTAGAACCCGAGCCCAACTCCTCTCCGCTGCCCATTCCGTCCAAGCTGATCTCGCCGGAGGCCCGACGCCGCAGTCGCCCCAGCCGAGCCGACGCAGCAGCATCCGCTAGTGCACTCCGGTGAGCCCAGCCATCTCCGGCGGATACGGCAACCCTAGAACCCTAACCCTAGTTTTTGGACGCGTGTCGGACACAGTGTCTAGGACACAGGACACGAGAAAAACCCAGTTTCGCGGAGCACAATTCAGGTACTTGTAATTTCTTGCTCGTAGCTCGGATTTTGGTTCCGTGAATTGTATCGCGTAGCCTGTATGACCCTCTCAGTGCCCGGATAAACCGCTCGGGGCATCGCGTCCTGTGGTGATCGCACACCGCGATCCAAAAACAGGAAAAACCAGACCCTGTTTCACCCCGGAACTGAGTACGTCCCGCCAAATGGGACGACTTGGTCGCGTGCGGTCTTCACAGATACGTGCGCATCGTTAATACGGACGTGCGAGATTTTGCAGAAGCTGATTCGGATGTGCGTGCACACCGGAATCAGTGCGTATCCGCGGACACCGCCCCGTATCCGTACTTTCTGGTTCTTGTTGTAACTTAGTGTACACACGTCGGATCGAGACGAAACTTGTGCCATCAGACTCGTAGCAATACGCTGGTCCTGTGAGCCAAGTTTGGTTCGATTCTGAGAACGTTGACAAAATCGTGTGTCGTGGGCCCCACAGGCTACACCCGACGGGCGATTTTGAGAACGGCTCATCGAAATCCAATTCTGGAAGTTCCGTTGAGTTCGTATCATCATTCCTGACTTGTTGACACTAAGTTGGACTGATTTGGAGACCTTTGACCCTGACGCATTTTTCGGTGCAAAGCGGCCCACATTTGGACCCCGCCTTGACCCGGAATTGACGTTTTTGCCCTTGTCTCCAAATTGGACTCAAGGACAGGCATTCCTAGCTGATTGATATGTTCTGGACCTGATGGTGATGTTTGTTTCAGCAACCGGAGTAGTGCCTGCAATCCCAGCTGAAGCTCAAGCTATAATTGGAGCTGAAAACCTAGGCAAGTGTACCTTGCCACAAATGCAGTTTAATGATTCATTATCTCTTGACTTATTTTCTTGTGATTGTTGTATATGCTCAACCCTAGGGCCGTGTGACTTGCTTAGCGTCCGATCATAGTCGGGTGCCAATACCGTACGCGGGGTTGTGTAATATCACTTAGAACTGGTTATCGTGACATTTATATTTCCCGTACTTGCCATATCAAGTACCTTATACCCAGGACACTTGACACAAAGCATAAGACATAATCTTCCTGATTATTCAAGGTGGTTTTGTATAGGATATAGATTTCATGACTTGAGCTTTATTTTCTTAGATCTTAATAAATGACTGATTGTATTAGTTTAATCTTGCGTAACATGAACATTGAGAATTGTGACGTGAGATTACATTGGGTGGGGAGAGACACACAGGCTACAGGCTAAATATATATATATAAAATTCATAGTAAACACATAGTATAATTCATAGTATAACTGCTACCGGCTCCCCGACACAGAGCTTGTAGTGGTATCAGCCTAAGTTCTAGTGATGCTCTCAACTTGCATTTCACATAGAAGGATTATATAGTTGACCCTATTGTTTCATTATTTACTTTACTGCAATTATTTTGGCTTGTGTTTTTCTGTACCTTGCTAGTCCCCTGAGGACCTGGATCCGGATTATGTCCCCAGGACTTGCAGACGAAGTTTATCCAGAGGTATACGGAACAGGTGCACTTCTCGGAACAGTACCAGAACCTGAGGACGAGGTGATCGCTGAGGACTTCTCCTAAACATCTGCTTCTCTATGCTCAGATTTTTATGGCAAATAGATTTTCTTTCCTGTCTAATTAAACTCTTTTATTCCTGTTTCTAAGAACAATTGTAACAGACTTAATATCGGATTGTTCTCCGATTCTATTTACTTTGACTGTTGTTGTTTAATATTTCTTTTGTTGATATTGCTATCTTATCTGTGGATGAGAATAGTAAAACCCTGACTGATGTAATACAGCTTAAGTATGTCTGATGGATCCATTAAATTGGGTTTGTCCATCGGTGCATGCTGCTGGCCATTGCCACGTGTCTAGTCCCTCGGTATTTTGGGACTGGGGCGTGACATGGTTTTTGTGGTGGCCCATGCAGGTCAACGACTAAATTGTTTGATTTCAACTTAGGGACCGAACAGGCCTGCAATAAGAATATGATAAGTTTTTAGGATCTCATCCACTTGCTTGAAACGTTCTTGATATCTGTATCGTATTCAAATTAACTTTTTACTTGCATCTTGCCTTGAATCCTGTGCGCTTCTTATAGTTTATTTTGATGCAGAGTAATGGATCCAAGGAGCGGAGACGAGAACCTTTTGAGTACACCACACGATGCTGTGGTCACTTATGATGAAGGAGTGACACCCGAAGACCGAGGACAATCTTCTCAAAGTAATCAAGCAGCTCAGCAAAATTCAAGGTTCCGGCGTGATAACATCCCGCCGCCTCCGCAGTTCGTTCCACCGATGCCCGTATTCCTACAAGGGCAACCTATAGACGGGCAGCAGATATTTCAAATGATCTACGCAATGATGCAAGCCCAACAACAAATTCATCAGGAGACTCAGCGTCATAAGGCGGAGTACTTGAGGACCAGCCTAGTAACCGCATTGGAGCAAGTGAACCCACAAGATAGGCGACCAGCAACGGGATCTATCACTGATTTCCGTTAACTCAAGCCCCGCACCTTTTTGGGCAAAGAAGGACCAACTGAAGTGCATGAGTGGCTTACCAACATCCAACACCAGTTGGAAGCAGCTGAGCTTCCAAGAGAACGTTGGATGACCACCGTCAGAATGCAGTTGACGGACAATGCTCATCACTGGTGGCTATCTGAAGAGACCAGGCTTGGACCAGACCGAGTCACTTGGGAAGAGTTCTCCAGACTCTTTCAAGAGATGTACATTTCGGCTATCGCTTGATCAGAACTTCGGGACAAGTTTAATCGTCTCACTCAGGAAGCTGTGACGGTGGAAGAGTACAACGCCGAGTTCATTCGTCTGAGTCGCTTCGCTCCTACCTTGATCCCGACAGAAGAAGAGAAGGCCGAGAAATTCTTCGACGGACTAAACTTTGAGCTGCAGAGACTCATTGGATCCGTCGCACCTATCTCTTACTCGGACGTTCTCGCTGCAGCCCGACGCATGGAACGCGTCACCAGGAGAGAAACCAGTCTAAAGCGGCCTACCCCATCAGCAACATCCAAAGCACCATAAGAAGAAGCTACAAAGAGGCCTCATATACACCAGCCACCCAGAGCCTCTCCGCAGACATTACCTACATGTCAATACTGTGGTAAGATAGGCCATACCGAGAAGGACTGCAGACGCAAGTTGGGATTATGCTTGATTTGTGGGACCAATCAACACTTAGCCAAGGACTGTCCTTATCATAGAGGAGGAGCAACAAGAGCAAACCAACAAGCTCTACCAGCACCAGGAGGGTATCAACCAAGGCCACCATTGGTACCACAAGCAGCACTCTTCCAGCAAGCCCAGCAACAGCAGAGAGCACCACCTCAAGGACGCGGCCAAGTTTTCGCGATGACTGTGGGAGACGTGCAGAACCATGGCGTAGCTAATGTGAGCAAGTTTTTGTAGTTCCGTTTCTAGCATTGCTTTAGTTCGTGCCTGCTGGTTCGTGACCCCAGACTTAACCTGGTAATTTTTACTTGCTGATAATTGATAACCTAGTGTTAACCTAGTATTGAACTTGATAATAACCTAGAATTGTTAACCTAATATATTTTAAATATAACCTGGTTTTCTAAAACTATAATTTTCTAGATTTCCCACATTTGGGAAATTGCATAACTTCTATTGCTTAGGGAAATGACTTTCCCTATGTATTTTAACCCTCAACCTTGATTTTCTGATTCGAATAAATTTTGCAACCGTGTCATCTCTGTTGACCGGTTATTCTTTGATTGCGAGGACGCACTCTTCTTAAGGGGGTAGATTGTAATCCCCCTGATTTGCAAAATTTGATAAATTTGAATTTTTCTGAATTTTCTGGAATTTTCTGGAAATTTTCTGTAATTAAATACAGGTGTTTTAATTATTAAAAGATTTTTAAATGATAATAAATAATATTAAAATATTATGAAAATAATATTTTATGGTGTAAAATATAAAACCAGACATAGGGTAATTTTCCGGAAATTTATTGGACCCCGGATGGATTTTTAAAAGCCTAAAACCTATTTTAAATAATTAAATTAATTGAACCCTAATAAACCCGGTTTATTTAACCTGAACCGAACCGAGCCGAACCCGGTCTAGTTGAACCGGGTTCAAGGTTATCGGGTCGGATCCGGGCCGTTAGTGCAACCCGACCCGACCCGTCGACCCGACCCGCAACCCAGTTTATGGATCGGGCCGGATCCCCTGCCACCCGACCCGTTAGCAGCCAACCCGGCCCACAACTTCTTCTCTTCCAAACGCAGCCCCGACCCCTGAACTCCCCGCCGCCGGTAACGGCCGTCGCCCGTTCGCTGCCCGACCGATCCTGCTACTCGTAACGGGTGCCGCCGGCTGCCCCGCTCCCCCAGCCGATCCGCCTCCCACAAACGGCCGCTGAGCTCCTATAAAAATCCCTTTCCGCCTGTCCTCCGCCCCTATTTTCGTCGTCTCCGGTGATCACCGCCCAGCGCCGCCTCCTTCTGCCCTCCAGCCTTCCACCTTACCCGGGCGCCGCAGGGCCACCTCCTCCGGCCAATCCCCTCTGTTCCCAGTCTCTCTCCGCCGCGGCTCCACTGTAGAACCCGAGCCCAACTCCTCCCCGCTGCCCATTCCGTCCAAGCTGATCTCGCCGGAGGCCCGACGTCGCAGTCGCCCCAGCTGAGCCGACGCAGCAGCATCCGCCAGGGCACTCCGGTGAGCCCAGCCATCTCCGGCGGACACGGTAACCCTAGAACCCTAACCCTAGTTTTTGGACGCGTGTCAGACACAGTGTCTAGGACACAGGACACGAGGAAAACCTAGTTTCGCGGAGCACAATTCAGGTACTTGTAATTTCTTGCTCGTAGCTCGGATTTCGATTCCGTGAATTGTATCGCGTAGCCTGTATGACCCTCTCGGTGCCCAGACAAACCGCTCGGGGCATCGCGTCCTGTGGTGATCGCACACCACGATCCAAAAACAAGAAAAACTAGACCCTGTTTTACCCCGAAACTGAGTACGCCCCGCCAAACGGGATGACTTGGTCGCTTGCGGTCTTCACAGATACGTGCACATCGTTAATACGGACGTATGGGATTTCGCAGAAGCTGATTCGGATGTGCGTGCACACCGGAATCAGTGCGTATCCGCGGACACCGCCCCGTATCCGTACTTTCTGGTTCTCGTTGTAACTTAGTGTACACATGTCGGATTGAGACAAAACTTACGCCATCAGACTTGTAGCAATACGCTGGTCCTGTGAGCCAAGTTTGGTTCGATTCTGAGAACGTTGACAAAATCGTGTGTCGTGGGCCCCACAAGCTACACCCGACGGGCGATTTTGAGAACGGCTCATCGGAATCCAATTCTGGAAGTTCCGTTGAGTTCGTATCATCGTTCATGACTTGTTGACACTAAGTTGGACTAATTTGGAGACCTTTGAACCTGACACATTTTTCGGTGCAAAGTGGCCCACATTTGGACCCCGTCTTGACCCGGAATTAACGTTTTTGCCCTTGTCTCCAAATTGGACTCAAGGACAGGCGTTCCTAGCTGATTGATATGTTCTGGACCTGATGGTGATGTTTGTTTCAGCAATCGGAGTAGTGCCTGCAATCCTAACTGAAGCTCAAGCTACAATTGGAGCTGAAAACCCAGGCAAGTGTACCTTGCCACAAATGCAGTTTAATGATTCATTATCTCTTGACTTATTTTCTTGTGATTGTTGTAAATACTCAACCCTAGGGCCGTGTGACTTGCTTAGCGTCCGATCATAGTCGGGTACCAATACCGTACGCGGGGTTGTGTAATGTCACTTAGAACTGGTTATCGTGACATTTATATTTCCCGTACTTGCCATATCAAGTGCCTTATACCCAGGACACTTGACACAGAGCATGAGACAGAATCTTCCTGATTATTCAAGGTGGTTTTGTATAGGATATAGATTTCATGACTTGAGCTTTATTTTCTTAGATCTTAATAAATGACTGATTGCATTAGTTTAATCTTGCGTAACATGAACATTGAGAATTGTGACGTGAGATTACATTGGGTGGGGAGAGACACACATGCTACAGGCTGAATATATATATATATAATTTATAGTAAACACATAGTATAATTCATAGTATAACTGCTACCGGCTCCCCGATACAGAGCTTGTAGTGGTATCAGCCTAAGTTCTAGTGATGCTCTCAACTTGCATTTCACATAGAAGGATTATATAGTTGACCCTATTGTTTCATTATTTACTTTACTGCAATTATTTTAGCTTGTGTTTTTCTGTACCTTGCTAGTCCCCTGAGGACCTGGATCCGGATTATGTCCCCAGGACTTGCAGACGAAGTTTATCCAGAGGTATACGGAACAGGTGCACTTCTCGGAACAGTACCAGAACCTGAGGACGAGGTGATCGCTGAGGACTTCTCCTAAACATCTGCTTCTCCATGCTCAGATTTTTATGGCAAATAGATTTTCTTTTCTGTCTAATTAAACTCTTTTATTCCTGTTTCTGAGAACAATTGTAACAGACTTAATATCGGATAGTTCTCCGATTCTATTTACTTTGACTGTTGTTGTTTAATATTTCTTTTGTTGATATTGCTATCTTATCTGTGGATGAGAATAGTAAAACCCTGACTGATGTAATACAGCTTAAGTATGTCTGATGGATCCATTAAATTGGGTTTGTCCATCGGTGCATGCTGCTGGCCATTGCCACGTGTCCAGTCCCTCGATATTTTGGGACTGGGGCGTGACAGGTAGAGCCTTTTGGGATGACAAAAACGACAAAAAAAATCCTTCGCACACGTTGAACGTGACCGCGCTAGGTCGTCTTCTGTGCTGATAGCCTTTTTGAGGAAGATGATGCACGGAGGTGTTTTCATCTTTTACGCCAACATTTCTAATGTGCCAGCGTCAAAACTCCATATTTTCGTAGTTCCGAGCGTAAAAACTCTGGTTAACGAAAATTGGCGTATATCGTAAAATTGAGTTTTACGCTTGTGAAGGGGACTTCCGGCGTAAAATGACCAAATTTGTGCAATCTTGGCGTAGAGCACAGACTGTCATTTCTTTGGTCTGTATGTTCGTGCAAGATTTGTAATGACATATTTTCCTTGTACTTTTGCAGTTGATTTGGGTGAGTCTCCACTGGCCGAGGTGATGGGTTCCGCTGCCGGGATGCTGCACTCGAACTATCTGGAGGATCTGTCCCACGTGACATTTCCTATCTCCGGACCCCAATATCCTGAAGGAAGGGGGATCTCGATATCGGCTCAGGGTGAGCGGACGCTGCTGAACATGATCAACGGGGAGCCCCTGACATACGTAGACGGGGAGCAGTACATAAAATCAGCTTTCCTCTTTGGGGACATGATTGATAAACAGTCCCAGACGAAGCCCAAGAGGGAACCCTGGGTTTTCCCTACCGGGAATTTGGTTTTGTATCTGCCAACGATGCCGAGGGATTATCCCATCTCGGCTTTCTTCCATGCGACGCATCCCAGGAGAATGTCGTGGACGTTGACTCCCGATCTTCACGGCAAGCCGGGAAAGATCTTTCATCTGAAAGGGGCTGACCCGGGGTCGTTTGTCAGCCGCCCTTCCGGCGTTGTGACGTTATTCAGGGGACTGTGCCCGGGCAGTGTCCCGAGTGAAGACAGCTCAGTGATCCAGCCGGTCCAATTGCCGACCTTCTGCAACGACTTTATGGGACGAGGTGGGGTATATCCCAAGGAGAATCCTCGGTGCAACGGGTGGATCACCCCAACAAACCTCCGATGGACTTGCCTAGTTGACTGGGCTTTAAAGCACTTTCAGAGAGAACTGGAGGGCATTGGACTGTATGCCGCTGTGAGTGCGACTAGTGTTGGGTTACCTCCCAACCCTAACTTGTTCTTGGCACTGATGGAGCGATACATTTCGCTCACCGGGACTTTCACCACTCCACTAGGGGAGTTGGGATTGGCCCTCCATGAGATGGCAATGGTCTCGAGACTGCCGATGGGGGATAACCCATACGAAGAGTATGTTCCCACCAACCGGGAGTTGGGGGACTTGGACCCTCGGGTGGCGAAAGTGTATCAGGAGCTGATGTGTCAATACTTCGCGTGCACCTCTTTTTATAACGAGCCTTCTGATTTGGCTCACACCACCAAGTGGATGTCCTACCTCTTCTTCCATCGAGCCAGGGCTTCCAAGTCGGAGAAAGTCTCGGGGGACAAGAATGAGCCCGTGAACTGTTTGGGCATGCTTAGTGCCCAGGTCGTTGAGGATCTTATGGAGGAGGCTAAAGCTCCAGATCAGATTCTCGTTGAGGGGGTAGAAAAGTACCCTGAAGGCACTAAGGCCTACAGTTACTTGAGGCGCTGCCGCAGACCTCTGTCTAAGGAAGCCCAGCTGGCCGGTTTCCTCTCGATATGGCTGCGTCGAGTAGTAGTGCCCGGTACTGCGTTCGCGGACCGCATTCACCGGAATATCCTGTGGCCGGCAGTGCGTCTGGTGTTCGGGGCAAGACTGGGCTTGCTTCCTGCCATGGTGTGTCATATACAGGCTGGCCTGAGAGCCATGACTGATGGGTTGCTCGTCGATGAAGCTCGGCGTGAGAGTTTTCCCCAGGTGGAATTACCATATCTGTACTTGATGGGATGGTTAATTCTCCACAATCCCCGGGTGATGTCTCTCGGCTCTGGTAGCAGCTCGGGGGGTAACTTCTTGACGAACTACAAGGACTCTCCCTGGAATGTGAACACAACTTTGGATTGTCGGCTGGTGTTGAACCTCAGTCACGGCTGGAAGCTCCTCTGTACTCCCCCTCCTGTACATCGCAATCAATCAGGGGTGAGACTTGAGGATTCAAGTGGAGAGAAGACCGATCTTTCTCCGGAAGCTTTTAATTAGTTGGTCTGCATTAGACCCTCCCATCTGCTGTACAGGAGCGAAGACCATTGCTTCTTCGAGCCATACTTGCCTAGTCGGTTTGCCAGGCTGTTTGGGTACGATCAGTTGCACATGGGCAATGCAGTCACCAGCTTTAGGTCCAGGGGCGGACTCATTGATGGAGCCAGAGGGTGGCGATATTTTATCATGGGTTGTACGGGAGCAATCTTTATTGTGCCGGTCGTTACAACCTCCACGGAGCTCTGCATTCTCCATTCTTACGCCCAGTTCTATGTGGCGATTAACACCTTCTATCGCAATTTTGACATGCGTGGAAGCTTCAGGGTGCCTTCTCCCAAGCCTGGGGGAAGAGTTGAAGTCCCCTCGGTTTCTTCTGACGAGGGTGAGGAGTCTGGCACTCCGGATGAGCCTCTGGTGTCGGTGCCGAGGTGTGAAGTGCCTCCGCCTGCGAGGGCTTTGGTAGTCTCTTCCGGGAAGCGACGGGCTTCTGCCCCGAAGGAAGCTTCTCTTCGTAAGGTGAGGAAGGAGACGGTTGCTCGTCCTCTCCGCATTTTTGGTATTGAGGCTCCCGGGAGTGAGCCTGCATCTCCCCATATCAGGGATGATTCTTTGGCTGGAGGTTCCTCGCCTTTTAGAGAGGGACCTTCTACAGTTCCGGCCGGCGGCACCGGAGAATCTTCGCTAGAGGTCGCTGTCGTTGCTACTGCTCCAGGTAGTGGAGCGAGATTGCCTGCATGGCCGCGGCAGATGGAAGAATCTTTCCCTAAACCAGCAACGGATAAAACTCTCGCTGTGTCAGCGAGCACGCCTAGCGAGATTCCAGCTGACGAACCTCGACTGCGTCTCGGTGAAGGCTTGGCAGAACTCCGGGCGATGTCAGTTGGCCCACCTCCTTCTCCAGGTATGATAGTTCGTATTGCGTCATTAAAGCGTGGTTTAGCTACCTCGGCTGCAGATGCGCCATATATACCGTTGACTCCGGGTAAATGTCATCTTTATGTCTCCCTTTAGAAAGATTACCATCATATTGATATCAACTTTCTGGTCCTTTTCTCAGGGGATGGCATCCACGGGGAGTACAACGTTGAAGCACCTTCTGGCTCTGCTCTGGCTCCTGGCGATGATACGGAGGCTTTCGACTTCGAGGAGGAAGAACCTTCTGGGGCCAGCTCGCTTGGAGTGGTTTTGTCATCTCGAGAGGAGGACGAACCCGTCATCGTGACTTCGCCTCTCGCGAGTATGCTGATGACTTCGACCGTCGTCGTTGCACCTCCTTTTGTCGTACCACCCGTCGAGGCGGCGGTTGTGGCCACTTCGTCTGCAATCATTCCCGGAGGGGGACTTGCTGATATCGCGGCCACTCCCGGCGTTCAATCGGATCTAGTTGCGCTGACCGAGCAACATACCAGCCTTTTTTACACCGATTTGAAAACAATGATATCAATGGTGTTGGCAAAGAGTCTAGATTTCGAGCGCCTGAAGAAGACTTCTCAGTTTTCGATCGGGGCTGTCAGGGAGTTCGGCGATCCTGGGGTAGCTGACGCCCTGGAGGCGGTGGTTAATGGTTTAGAGCAACCCATTAACGAATACTTGCAGCTGACTCGGGGCAGCTTTGATGCTGAGGTCCAGGCCAGATACGACCTCATGACTGCGCGGCTTTCTACACAGCTGGAAAGCCTGGACAACTCCATCAAAACACATAAGCTGGAGATGGATAAAAGAAAAGCTGTCGTGGAAGAGGCTCTCGCTCTTGAGACGAAGCTCCGATCCGAGCACGAAGGGAACGCAGCGAGGGCCCGCAAGCTGAAGAAAAAGCTCGCTCTGGCAGGGGAGTGGGCTTCTCAGTCATTGGCAGGTCTAGATGTAGCGACTGGTCGACTGAGCACAGCATGACAGGATCTGGAGCGTGCAGAAGCTGCCCGTGCTGGCTCTCTTCGGGCAAGGGCCGAACTGTCCTTTATGAATAATCCCGAGGCACGGCTGGAGCGGGCCCACGCTGATGCCATGGTTTCCAGGAATGAGAGGATAGCTGCACTGGTACAGCTGATTCGCGATCTGACCGCTCCCCCACAATGATGTACCCTTTCTTCTTTTTGCTTCCCAAATATAATTTTGCTCTTTTTGGGAATAAATAAAGTGAATCTTTTCTGACTCTGTGGACCCATCATTTCGGAATGTAAATGATAGGTTTGGGCGAGAGTGATATCAGAGGTAGTATGGACATGATAGACTCTCGATAAACTTTTAGGAGGACATATCTATTCAGAGGTCATACGGACATGATAGAATATGCTTTGGTAGGATATATCTATTCATAGGTCATACGGACATGATAGAATATGCTTTGACTAAAGTTGGTAGACAAGACGCTATCAGAGGTAATATGGACGTGATAGGTATCGCATTTTCCAAATTAGTCGAACATATCTATTCAGAGGTTATATGGACATGATAGTTTTTTGTGGATCTAACACCACTGGCGTACTTATGACTAAGTACGGGTGTTAAGTGTTGATGGCAACCTACATCAGAAGATAGTGGATGGCCAAAAGTTTATTCAGAGGTAATATGAACATGATAAACTTTTAATCGTGACTCCTTTGGAGATGGAGGTACACGTCTGCTCAGAGGTGATATGGACATGGCAGTTTTTGTGGACTCAACACCACTGGCGTACTTAGAGTTAAGTACGGGTGCTAAGTTGAGATGACAATCGATATCAGAGGTAATATGAACCTGATAATCGATAGCCGAATTTAGGAAGGTTTGTTCAGAGGTAATATGAACATGACAAACTCCCTGGGTTGTGACTCTATCGGGGATAGAGGCATACATCTGCTCAGAGGTAATATGGACATGGCAGTTTTTGTGGACTCAACACCACTGGCGTACTTAGAGTTAAGTACGGGTGCTAAGTTGAGATGACAATCGATATCAGAGGTAATATGAACCTGATAATCGATAGCCGAATTTAGGAAGGTTTGTTCAGAGGTAATATGAACATGACAAACTCCCTGGATTGTGACTCTATCGGGGATAGAGGCATACATCTGTTCAGAGATAATATGGATATGGCAGTTTTTGTGGACTCAACACCACTGGCGTACTTAGAGTTAAGTACGGGTGCTAAGTTGAGATGACAATCGATATCAGAGGTAATATGAATATGATAATCGATAGCCGAATTTAGGAAGGTTTGTTCAGAGGTAATATGAATATGACAAACTCCCTGGTTTGTGACTCTATCGGGGATAGAGGCATACATCTGCTCAGAGGTAATATGGACATGGCAGTTTTTGTGGACCTAATACCACTGGCGCACTTAGAGTTAAGTACGGGTGCTAAGTTGAGATGACAATCGATATCAGAGGTAATATGAACATGATAATCGATAGCCGAATTTAGGAAGGTTTGTTCAGAGGTAATATGAACATAACAAACTCAGCTGGGTTGGACCTGAAGAATCCACTGGGGAAACTTTCTAGAGATTCATTATCTGGTATTTTCTTGAGGGAGCAGATTGTCACGTTAAAGTGAAACCAATTTGCAGTGATCGTCCCCTCGTTTTATAGATGTAAGGTGATGATCTTGGCATCGATCAACTCTTGTATTCTTCTTTTTAGCACATAGCAGGCCCTTGTAGGGTGATGAGTGTACCGATGGAAGAGACAATAATCTGGGTCATCCATTTTGCCAGCCCTCTCAGGATGTCTGATGTTGGGTAGCTGAAGCTTGCGCTCTCTTATCAATATATCGAAGATTTCAATGATGTCGTCTTCATTGAAGGAGAAAGTCCCTTTTGGTCTTCGGGTCCCTGATGCCTGAATTTTACGGTCTTGCGGGAAGATCGTCATCGTTGCATCATTTCTGGATTTCGAGGGAATTCTACCTCCAGCTTGGGATGCCGCCCTGTTTTGCCGAGGTAGGCTACCCCCAGACATGTCGTGGCATCTGTCCACAGAAGCTGATTCAGAAGGAGCTGCCTCTGGTTGTACAGGACTAGACCTTGAAGATTTGGATTTCGCAAGAGATGCAGTATACCCCAACCCAAAACGAGCTTGTTGACGGTAAGAATTACCATACAGCGGTGTTCGTCTGCCCTTTCCATTGTTGAGGCCTGGTTTCAACTTCAAATCATAACCCATATTTTGTATAATTTTTAACGCTTGTGGGCTATATCTGTGGATTTGTATTCTGCCAGTTTCAGACTCGCAAAATTCTTCCTGTATGATCGGGCTGCTTCGTATGCGACCGAAGACTATTGGATGTTGGTCGTCCCGAGTTGGAGGAATAATAAAGATGGAATCTTCACGTGGTCTACCTGTCATGACGACATTAGATGTTGAAGCATCCTCCCACAAGATCTCCCCGCGTTTGACCGTTAGGGGAACTGAAGCCTGTTTATGACCCTCGTCTTTGTGTTTCTGGATCAGATAATTGCACAGGTCAGGAGGAGTCGCAGAAGAAGAAGACGACGGCTTGTTCCTTCTGTTCCCATCAGTGGGCATGCGGAGGTTGGGCACCATGGTTTTCCCTGGGCCACCTATGTACAACAGGTTGGCCATCTGGGTGGCGGATAATCCCCGGGGAGGGTGTCTTTCCGCAACCTAAGCTTGCTTTACGCCATGGGACTTCGCCTGGCATAATTTGGAGATCTGCTCAGACTGGCGTAAAGCTGAAGAGGTCCTCAGTCGGCCATCGGCTTCCCGCGTAATCCAGAGGGTATGCAGATTGCTCCCTCGCTGGCGTAAAGGCCAAGAAGTTGAGTACTCTGCCGCTTGCTTTCCCTTGCGGAGATCACAACGCTCATCTGGTTCCCCGTAGAGGTCAGATGTTGTCTTACGCACGGAGCGTGATTTGTACTTCCGATTTGGCGCTGAGGAATCATCAGAAGTTTTGTCTGTACCGCACGGAGCGGGAGACTGATTTCTACGCGTGGAGCATAGTGGATGCTTCTGGGTTAGCGCTGAGGCTTTGCCCGAAGTTTCGTCTGTACCGCGCGTAGCGGGAGACTGATTTCTACGCGTAAAGCGCAATGGATTCTTCTGGGTTAGCGCTGAGGCTTTGCCCGAAGTTTCGTCTGTACCGCGCGTAGCGGGAGAATGAATTTTACGTGCGGGGCACGGAGGGAGCGATGCTACAACCTCATTAGTTGGAGAGATCGGAGAGATCGGAGAGTCCACAGGAATGGCGGAGGATGTCTTGGGCATCCACACCTTGCGCAGCTTCCTGTTGTCTTGGACGGAGAGAGGGTGAGAGCTACCCCCGGTTCGAAGCATGTCTTCGTAGGCAGACTGGTCGAAATGAACAACCAGTGTCTTCTTCACGGTTCCTACAGATACCGCATCGTGTTGAGCAATTACTTCCTCATCAGAAGAGAAAGACGTCCCCAGCAGAGTCGCCATCTTGTTTATGGTATTAAACGAAAGAATGAAAGTGTATTTCAATGACGGGGTTTATATGAAACCCGTGCCCTTTGGTTTACAAACAAACTTGTACAATTTAATCCTATACGAGGATGTGGGAGTACAATTTATTTAATCTGGGTATAAATTGCTATAGGTGTCTGATCTGCAGTCGATCACTTTAGCCCTTGGACCACACGATGTTGAAGAAGTGCCATGGAAGACAGGTAGCAGCTTCGAAGGTTGCAAAGGAGAGTGGATGCACGATGCCAAAGTCGTTGATCCCTACTCTTGGCCTGAGCTCCAGACTCTCTCTCTCTCTCTCTCTCTCTCTCTCTCTTGACCTCCGGTTCGATCTTTCTGGAAAGTTCGACCTTGTTCGATCCTTCTTTCAAAGTTTCGACCTTGTTCGATCTTCAAGTTTGAAGTTTTTTGACCTTTTTCTCCATTGATAGGGGTCTCTATTTATAGAGTTTCGGTGATAGTGACCACTCCGTTGGTGTAAAAACCAAGGAGTGGAAAGTACAGCACCCTTTTACACAACGGTTAAAATAACCAATGCCTGCGTATAGATGACCTTTTGAGTGAGCATGTGACGCGTGTCCAACTAAGGGAACAAAATGCGTATATCTGCTGCGAAGATCACGGCGTAGAAGCCACGTAGGTAGGTATCCCTTGTGTAGAAGAGGTTGGCGTAGAAGCCAAATGACTGTCATCCTGGCGTAGAAGCCAAAATAGGCATAGAAGCCGAGTAGGCGTAGAAGCCGGATGAGCATAGAAGCCGAGTAGGCGTAGAAGCCGAATGGTCGTAGAGACTGAGCGGGCGTTTGAAGCCGAATGGTCGTAGAGACTGAGTGGGCGTTTGAAGCCGAATGGGCGTAGAAGCCGAATGAGCACAGATCTTGAATGGGCGTAGAAGCCGCTGCGTACCGTGCCAGAGTGCTAATGTGGACGTCTTAGCCGGAATTACGGCTTTTGAAGATATAATCAAATCTCTTGCAGAGATTTGCCACCATCTTGTGCATTAAATACGGAGGCGTGTTTTGAAGGTCTGCAGCCCTTCTGTGCATCCGTCGCAGAGACGTGCCTTAAGAGAAACTGTCACCGCTTTGTGCAATTAGACGTAGAGACGTGCCTCGAGCCCCGTACGAAGTGCAGCTTTTGACGTGCCAGGCGGTTTGTCTACAGCGAAGCGTAAAATAGCTCATGTTTGCCTGTGTAAAATAAGGCAACGTATCCCCTTGTACGCGAAAGAGCAGTTTATGCTGAGGGGACATCAGTAAACGACGGTTCGGTGATATTTTAACCAAATCCTCTGCATTAAATGCAGAGATCCGCATCATACTGTGGTGCGCGTCCCGAGGGGTCTGTCCTCGTTTCCAGCCGTCGTCTGGGTAGCCGTGCAGCACTTTTTGTCAGGAGTCAGAGGTCAGGTTCACTGCGTGACTTGACAGGTTTATTTTGGGGAAGACAAAGCGTTCCTCGTACGCTTTAACACTGCTTTGAGATTGGCTGAGTTTTACGCCATGGAGGCAAAAAAAAAAATCCTGTTTACGCTGGAGCGGCCTGGACGTACTGCACTTACGCGGATGGTCCTTTGAGCTTGTACTTCACGTTGTGTTTAGCGGAGAAAGCTCTGCTTGTACGCTTGATGGCTCTGAAGGCCTCTGTTTACGCTGCTCTGCATCAGTATGCTGCGTAGCTCCCCCCAGCGTATTTTTTATGCTTCTACAACTTGTACATGAATAATGGCCTGGTTAGTCATACATGCGGTGTATGACCAACACTAACATGAGAACAAGACTTGTACATGAAGGGTATGATCACATATCTACATTAAAATACTCTCCACCCCCGACTGGTATAGTAAATCCCACCTTGGTATGCTATGACACGGGATTCTCTAGGAAGGTAGCAAATCTTCTCGAGAATCAATGTCTGTACATGAACAAGATAATCAATGAAAGAAGACTTGTACAAGATAAATCATATACAAGGAATAACATCTCATGACGAGATCCGGATATACCAATCCGTATAACCATTGTGTCAAGAAATATGGATATCTACACTAGATACAATGAACATAGAGGATATCATAAATAAGAAACTATCAGAGAATGTACTCGCTTGGGGTCCTTAGCTGGCAATACCAATGTCCTGCTCCTAAAGTCTCGCAGGATGATCCAATGGTCCTTTATACATATAATATAATACAATATAGCATTAGCCATTACACTAGCACACAATCGTAAATATACTAAACTCAGGGCTACACTAGGGTGACACTTGTCAACTAGGGTCAAGTGTACGTCTCTAGCTGCACGGGTGTCACGTCTGCAATTGCCGTGCAAAGTCAGACAGTCAAATACTAACAGGGTTTGCCAGTACGTCAGTGTACATAAGGCAGTCTACTCACAATTCTCAAGGTCAAAGGTCAAGGTAAATACGGGATATCCGTAATAACACTAGGGTCACCTAGTACATCTATAAATATATACATAGTCTTAACTAGCATATAACATTAAATTACTTATAATTTATATATATACCAATTATATACATACTAAACATATACTAATTGAATACATATACTATATATATATATATATATATATGTATATATATATACCAATTATATACATACACCCATTGAACAATATACGTATACACGTACGAGTACGTGTGCGCAATAAGAAAAAAGTATCTCGAACCTGTGCGCGCGGGAACGAGGTGCTCGACAAGTCGTCGAAGAGAATGAACTGTGTTGTCGAGGGGTTCAGCGGCGCGGGGCTGCTCCTGCTGCTACTGTTCCTGCTCATGCGGTCGACTTCTGGCGAGTTCAGCGGCTCGTGATCCGACGGGTTGAGGGGAGAAGACAGGTTGAGGGTGAGGCAGCTGTCGACGGGGGAAAAGTCGGGTGCAGTCGGGGGTGCTCGGTTCAGGCGTGGACAACGGGCTTGGGTGGTGCAGCGGGTTCAACTCCGGCGAGGGATTGGAAGAGCACGACGGGGGTGCTGGCGTTCAGTCCAGAATAGAGGCACTCCGGTTGGGTTTCAGGGAAGGAGGGGGAGATGGTAAACAGCAAAAAAGTCGGCAAGCGATGACGGGATGGAGGAGAAAATGACGACAGGTCGAGGGGAGGCTACGGTGTGGCGGCGTTCAGGTGGGTTGGTTGCAGCGGTCTCCGGCGAGTTATCCGACGACTGCTCCGGTCGGGATGGCAGAGGGAGTCGGGACAAGAGATCAGCGAGAAGGAAGGAGAAGACGATGAACAGGAAGATGGGGGGGTGTATGTCGGTTGTGGCTTTTGATATTTGGGATAAAAGAAAAGGAAAATAAAGGAGATGATATATATATACAAAGGGGGTTGGGTGTTTGACCTAGAAAATTGGCTTGGTCAAACCCTTGGAAAAAGGCCTTGGCTTGTCATGTAGGTATTTCAAAGGGCTAGGATTTCATTGCTTGAAATGGATGGCTAGGATTGCATTGATTCAAAATAATGGAGGGCTATGGTTTGAGGAGGTTGATGTTGAGTTTTTACACACTCCAAAATTATGAAAAAAATTCATATGAAGGAGAAATGAGTTTCTTCATGTATTGTGTCCAATGGGTGGACACCTTAATGCACTTTTGCCTAAAAGTGCCCAACAATTAGAAAATTGCACAAAGTTGGATTTTTGGTTTAATTTAATTAAAATTAATAGGATTGGTGTTCTAAAATTAATTGGAAATACATGGGGCTAAAATTAGGAGGAACACAAGTATCATGGACGTAGAGGTCTCAGAATAAAATATTGTCATAATTTGGGTTGTACGAAATGGGTCGAGATTATGTCTCCAATTTCGATTGGAATGCACAAGGATACAAAGTTGGATTTATATTAAATTAAGAATAAATGTCTGCGACAAAATTGTGTGACTAAAATATAGCACAAAAAAGCATAATTATAAGTTACACAAAGGTCAGAATAGAAGGCTGGCACGTTTAGAACAAGGTTGTAGAATTTATTGGAAGGCAAAAGCTAGTGTAGCGCTCCAAATATCGAAGCAACGGTAAGGCACAACAATTAAATAAAATCACGGTAATTAATTATAATCCTCAATATTTAATCCCTAAATAATACAAATTAAAATCCATAATCCTATATTTCGGTCAGGGGTTCATCTAGTGGGTTTCTAGGTCTAGTCTACTAACTCATGCATTAATGAACACTATACTATATAATATATATATATATATATACACTTATCATGCAATTAAAATAAATAAATACACACAATACCTATAATATATAAAATGACAAAAATACTCCTATTTTCAGGATATGGTAGTGACACAAGCCATTTATGGATGACGGTAGATGAGCGGTCTGGCTGTAGGTACGAGCTATCCCGAAGCCTCAAACTACGTTGCATCATGGGGTAGTCCTTCCTCAAAGTGTTGTACCGACCGGAAGGGCACGTGATACCCAATTCATTCTAGGCCGGCACGATCCCGGTGCCCTGGTGATCGTACGAAGAATAATGCTTGTGCACAAGCTGACCGAGACCATGCATGTTATTCTTTTATCTATTTTCTCAGTTACAGTTCAATTATTCTCTTTTCTTACTTAACGGGTTCCATGAGCCATAACGGATTATCGACTAGGTTGGCGACGCTCAATGTAGCGCGGGTAGCTAGCCCCGTTATACGTCTTCTATAATACCCTGCACCCGCACTGTGCATTATGCTAAGTCAGATTGAAATAAGATAAATGTTTGGTTGCATTTTGATAAGTTGAATTTGGGAACCAGTATTGATTCGAGTTGTTTTTTTATTATGGTAGGCAACGGGCTGAGGCATGGGCGTCGTGTAATGGAATCAGTGTGTTTGTTCGGAGCAAGTGTAGAGATAGCAGATTTGGAGTGATAATGTTATCTTCATTAGTCAAATCAGGTCGAATAATTTGGAGAGCACGACCTGCTCGCACGATCATACCAATTGAGTAAATCATGCTTCACATCGGACCATGAATTCAAGCGGTCGGCCGTATCGATAAGGTAGAGTGCTAGCGGATTCAACCTTGTGAGTGAATTTTGTCCCTTCTTCTCTACTACTTCATGCCTAAAAATGGAACACATATAATATCTTGAATACTTGGTCTGGAATATTAGAATCACCGTACTGTGGCGTGCATAGAGTGTATGCCGTTTGGAAGATTAGAAGTTAGGGCTTGTGTTGATCGGTATGTTTGGATATAGCAGAATACTTCGTCGAGCGAGTGAGCTTGCACGAGTATCAAGTTGGAGCACTTTGTCAAGCAAAGTGTGTAGTTATGGTTCAAAATCGGGTAACTGCGTATGTCACGCCAAGTACCAGAATACGGAGACGGACATGACCAGCTACCCCGTACAAGGTTCTATACGTCGTATGGCGGTCACGGCTCTATAAGACAAGTGGGTGTATGATACAATCAAGTCTCCTAGGGTCAAGAACTTCTATGTCTCAATCATTCAAACAAGAAACAGTAAGCATAGAGCATATATGATAAAATAATAAGGTGTCCCAAACGCTTTCTTAAAATATTCAGGAGACCAGCTGTGCAAAATAAGGAGTTGGAAGAGTAATAAAAGTACATGATAGTGATCAGCTATAGTCTGATTTAATATAATCTTGTAAGGAGACTAATGTTCAAATGAGCCGACTAACAGGTGTCGGTGGCTAAACGCCAAAAAGAAGTAAATGTTCAATGATGAGCAAGGAAGAAGAAAACCCACTCGTTATCCCCTGCGACCATGTTCATAGTGCACGCCATAAGTTAGGGGAAAGTAAGTTGGATCCTCGGGTGCTGGCTAGAAACCTGGCCATGCAAAAACAGTGGGGTTAGACCCCAAATAGCAAGTACCACAAAGGAAGCACAAAATAGAGAAACAAAAACCCAATAAAAATAATATAATAAATACATAGGTTCAATGTCGTAACTTAGGTCCATGGCATATCCTAGCGCAAAGGTCCAACCCTACAACCAAACAAAGATAAGGGTTGAACCATCATACTATGATAGTCTGTTTCCCTAGGCTACTAACCGAATAATATAATCACAACTAAGTCTATTTTCTTATATCGACCAATCACTTGTATGGCTTGCTAATTGTGGAGTCTGAGGTTATCTCAGAAATAATGCATAATAGGTATCCTCAGATTACGCCAGTGCCGAACATGAGCTAACCAAACCAATAGATGAATAAATTATGTATTTACGAGATGAACCAATTTCCTTTAGGGCCACTGCGCTAAAAATACGGTATTAGCGATTCCAGTGTTCCTATAGTAAAATAGTAGCTCAGCATAATAATAGGTCAGATACTGCACTCTACTAAGGCAGATGATATATAGTATCTGTAGTGGCCAGCCCACAGCGCACTTAGAATGAATCTCTGTGGGAAGGTTTATTGGCATAATCTCGGGATACCATTCCCTCTAATGCTACTACCACTTTCAGTTACCTAATTAGCCCTATGTTGTGTTCGAAATCTCAAGACGTGGTAACATGAGAAATTTCCTTAAGATATCATACAAAGTACGGGCACGCTAGATACGAATCCATGGAAGTTAAATCTGGATTTACCCGAGCATATATGCAACATCCAGTCAATCAATATCATAGCCACATTTTGGTAGTTGACTCACTTATTATGCCCATGCTAGGAAAATAGTATATATTTATAATATCATGCGTTCAGGAATTTGGAGGCATTCTCGATGCGGAACCCAAATATAATAACTTAAAACGTGACATGATGTGTCACACCTCGACGTACATTAATAACATAGACAATATAATGCAATAGTAGTATCAGCACGGATACAGTATCCGAGTCTAATTACCAATTATACATCGGATCACGAAAGAAAAATAAAATATTTAATCAAAATAAGCAAAGTCGCATCGGTCTCTAGGTCGCATGGGAAATCCCTACCACATATGACTCTAGGACGCATGTGAAGTCAGGGCCGCATGACAAGTCCTGGCCGCATATGAAGTCAGGGCCGTATATGAAGTCAGGTCCGCATAAAAACTCCTGGCCGCATATGAAGTCAGGGCCGCATGAACCACTTGGCTACATATGGAGTCTAGATCACATGCTCAGGGTTAAAGTCTACTCCTTGGGACAAGTATTGAAGTGACGCCAATAAATAAAGTATCGACAATTTGACATAAAGTAATTGATGTGACAAGCCATAAAGTGTGTCAGAAAGAAAAGACAAAACCATAGAAAGATGTGCCATGATTTTAGAGTCATGCGTCTAAGAAAAAGTGGCCGCATGCTCAGATTGCCGCATATACTTCTTGTCGCATATGGGTCGGCTGCATGCTCCACTTTTAGACTTAACGAATTTCTCATTCGTTCAACAAGTGAACACACAAGAAGTTCAAGGATAAGCTCCAGAACACTTGTGTGATGGCAGTCATGCGTCCAACAAGATGGACTCATGCTGATCTGTATGTGACGAAAGCTCAGGTCGCATAGCACTCTCGGCCTCATAACTCACTATCCGCATGAAGACTTCATCTTCTCTAAACAGCAGGTTCGGCCATGGCGAAAGCTCAAAAAACTAAAATTTGTTTTGTCCACAAAATCCTCATTTTAAGTCCAAATCGAGTGAACCAAAAGCCAAAATGCTTGAAATTGAAAGCTCTATCATGTAGCAAAAATTGGTTATCAAAAATACATGTTTAATAGATCAAAATAAAGCAAAACTCATGAAATCCAATAAAATTCTAAGTTAGAAATGCAGATCTACTCAAAACCACCCATCAAAACAGAAAACTCCAAGTTCTAAAAGTTCTTACAAACAAATAATAAAATATAATATAATAATTATATGGACGGTTTCTCTATTTCTCATGCAAGGTGCACTTGCCTATGGAAAAAGGAGAGAAAACACAAGAGAAAGAAAGATAATAAAGTAATAAAGAGAGAGAAGGAGAGGTTGGCTTATATATGGTAGGGTTGAGGGTTGAACCAAGGGTTCTCATGACTTGAACCAACCCACAAAATGAACCATGAACAAGGTTAAACCAAAGAATGGGTCTAGTCTCCATGCACATGCAACCATGCTAAAATAAAATATGTTCCAAATACGTATATCGGGAACGGGGAGTGACATCTCTATCCACCTTAAAAAAATTTGCCTTCGGAATTCGAATCCAAGTAATCTAGAGAAGTCAGGACAAGCACAATAAAATCCTACTAGTAAAACTATATATGTAAGCAATATTATCACAACATATAGGTGATCACCTGATCACAGAATCCGAGATATAAAGGCATAAGAAAGAATATACCTTCTGAATCATATATGTGAGGGTACCAGGATCAAATATTGTCATCGCGCTCCCACATCGATTTCCCTAGAGAGTGATGGCCCCAAGCAATACGGGCAAGAGAAATAGTCTGATTTTTGAGCACCTTCTCCCTTCGGTCCAATATGGATACAGGTTGCTCTTCGTAAGATAAGTCGATACCAATGACTAATTCAGAGTGATCGAAGATATGACTCGAATCCGAAACATACCTACGCAACTGAGGCACATGAAATATATCGTACACCTCACGTAGCAAAGGCAGAAGGGAAAGACGATATGCAACATCACCTACCCGCTCGAGAATATCGAACAGACCTATGTATCGCGGACTAAGCTTCCCGTGAACCCGAATCTAATGACTCCACGGGTAGGCAAAATTCGCAAGAACATGAACAACTTGCTATACATAGTACTTTTTGAGGAACTTGTCATTGATATGCATCATGAGCAAGTCACCATTGGGTTTTGCCAGCAGGTAGGCGCCGTTGGAGAACACAATTTCTATAATGAATGGGCCCTCCCATTTGGATTAGAATTTGCTGGCTATTTTGTTAGTCATAACCATCGGTCTTTTTACTGCTAAGATGAGGTCTCCTACTTAAAAAGTTCTCTGTTTTACATGTTTATTGAAGTCTCTAGAGAGACACACTTGATACAGCTCGATATATTGTTGAGCTAAGAGCCATATTTCGTCGAGTGCTTCCAACTCTTGTAGCCGTCGACGGTAATTAACGTCCATGGTCAGCCGGTTGGAAAGAGCCACTCGTTGTGAGGGGATCTGGATCTCGAGCGAGAGGACCGCTTCGCTTCTGTACACCAGAGAATGGCGTATTGCAAGTAGCTGTCTGGACAGTTGTACGGTAGGCCCAGAGACATTCACCCAACTTCTCGTCCCAGTTGCGTTTAATGGAAGATACAAATTTCTTGAGGAGCTTGATTATGGTTTTGCTGAATGCTTCTGCCAGACCGTTTGCTACGGGGTTGTAGGCCATGGTAGCTACATTTTGGATTCGATTCTTGTGACAAAATCGATAGAAGGCATGACTCATGAATGTAGACCATTGTCGTGGATGATCCTTCGAGGCAAGTCAAAGCAATATATGATGTGATGCTTGACGAAGCTGATCATGTTTAATATCTTTACTTCAGCGAGTGGAACAGCTTCTGCCTACTTGGAAAAGTAATCAGTGATGGCAAGGATAAACCTATGCCCCTTAGACAAAGATGGGCTTATCGGTCCGATGATGTCCATCCCCCTTGCTTCGAACGGCCAAGATGCTACCGTTGGGTGTAAAAACTCTGAGAGCTGGTGGATAAGTCTGCGTGGATCTGACATATCTAGCATTTCCTCTCATAATCAACATCATCTGCTACCATTATATGCCAGTAGTAGCCCATTCTCTGAAGATGGTCTTGTAGCTTCGGACCGGGTTGATGTGCCCCGCTGACGCCGTCGTGAGCTTCGCGGAGGGCTTGTTTTGCCTCTGTATTTGATAGGCATCATAGCAGAAGGCCATTATAAGACCAATGTTAAAATATTTTGGTCTCCGTATTGTAATAGAAATGGAGGGAGTGTCTCCTGATTGAAGTAGCTCCTTCGAGTTCTCGGAGAGAATTCCATAGACTGCATAGTCAATGAATGAAAGCCTCAAATCCTGAGTATCGGTGTCGACCTCGGCTGTATAGCTGAGGAACAAACATAGGTTGCTCTTGGGATAGACTAGTTCTTGGCCGATCATATCGATTAGCTGATAAGGTGTTATTTGGTACCGCCCAGGAAGCAACGAGGCCGGCTAAGGAATCAGTGCACTGCCATACGAGTTAGGCTATTCAATATTTGCCATAAAATTGATCCTAAGGCAACTAGAAAGACAACATAATAGTTGGTGCACAAAACCTATATTACGTATTTGGATATGTCGAGAGGGCGAGTAGCCTCCCCACCAGTACATTCGTGTACTGATAATCCATTAGGTTGTTTGCAGGGTGCGGAAGAACCTCGTTCGGTGCAGATGTCTCCTTCGTGCGTGCTAAGACGTGGAGTCAAATTCGAAGCCTTCGAGCGTTGCGTCCGGAACTGAAGCACATATACAAGATATAATTGGAACACCGCCTATACATCATTCCACAAATGTAGCCACTTGGCACACTTTTACTATTTAAGAGAGAGAGGCTTAAGTAACTTGTAATCTCGGCCTAGCGCCGCCTGTAACACATATTTATATCAATAAAGAGTTTATTTTACTTTAACTTGTGTTATTCAATGCTTCTGCTATTATCGACTCAGTGAACTTGTTACCAAATCGCATATGCATTTATAATTTTGCTGCACTCGGACAATCTGTACGACTCTATGGCTTAAACTTCTTACCGCCAGCCAATGAACCACGGCCTTGCACGGGCGCGGCTCACGCTCATGTGGTATCACATCCAGATGGGCCGAAGCGATCGTCCCGTGGGAGCGCTGGCACGGTGATTCTAGCCTAGCGGGGACGGCCGATTTAGCCTGCGAGAGATCGAGGCATGACAGATTGGTATCAGAGCCTGGCTATACGCCTTTGGACTTTGTTTCGATTATCTCAGTTTTGAAAGCTCGTTCGTGGGTTATGTGCACGCTCTCTCTCAATGTCCCAAACGAAATGTTCCAATAATGAGTCTAAATACTTTCAAAAAGCGCATTTAAATGATGTGATTGCTTGTATAAAATCGTGATGCTTAGGCCTTTATGCCGACCTGTGCAAACCCTTGAGATTTTCACAAGTAGCTTGTCCAATTTTACTATCTCTAAGTTTGGTTGAATGCATATGTTTGAGGGATGCCTTGAACGTGTGCACGATCCAAGACTCAAGAAGATGTGAAACTCGAGTGCTAAGACTTTGCTATCATTGAGTTGGTTGACATGCATATGTTTGAGGGACACTACGATTATGTGCACGATCTAGACCCACGATATGCTGATCTCAATGCTAGTGCAAGTGAATATCCAAATGAACAAGTATAATGACTTGTATAGGTTTGCCTCAGCCTTAGATCGTTAATCAAGATCAATTGAAATGTACTCCGCGTTAAGCAATATGTCCCGCGCTAAGGCGCAAATAAGATCGACTCAACATACACGCGACACGACGTAAGAACTGAGTAGGAGATTATGTTTAATTGGATTTAGTGGTGCCGGTTGCTATATTTGGGATAGATTCCATAATGCGATAGTATGACTTGCCCTCAGTAAGTCTCGAGGACGAGACTTTTTTTGAGTGGGGTATGTTGTAATACCCCGTTTCGCTCAAGCGGACTGCCGATTCAAACGGCAAAAGTGCAATGTCCCAACCTACTTTGCTCAGGCAAGAATACTCGTTTGAGGCAAAGTATGTCCAGATTTGTGTCACGCCCCGATTTCGCAGAATCGTAGGGGCATCCCCCGGCGTGACCGCCGTGCGGGCCTGGAGTTGCGCCCGCACAAGGCTATTTTGTTTTGCATAACGAGCACATATTCAGAGTACGCAGATAAATTGAAACACAGATTTGAAACATAGAAAAGTTCTTTTTTTATTGATAATGAACATCTATTACAAACTCTTGAACGAGTCAACTAATTGTCGCACGGGCTTACAAAAGTGTTGACACAAAATAAGATAGCAGTCCTGTACTTTACATCCCTTTACTAAACTTCAAAATATAAGACCTCCGGGAGGGTTGACGGATTTTCCTCTGAGATGTATTATGTTTGGGTTGTAAGCTCCTTTCTTCAAGTACTTCAAAATGCGGCACGATCAGGATGCGCCTACAGCTGGACTAGATTGGGAAAGATGACTTTGGCTCCTCGCTCGGTTCTCCTTAGTGCGTAAAACCTGTTTCAACGAGGGTCAGTATGTCAAAACATACTAGTGAAGGCAAGCTAACCCAACTATACCAATCCACACATTGTTTATATGAAGCATGAATATTATTTGTGATCTTTCTATCTTGCCTTAGTTCATTTACAAGTATGTAGCATATAGAATTTTACTGAGATGAACTTGCCACCGTTCGGTGACTTTTACCTGCCCATCTGAACCACCTGCACAATACTTACCATGCCTTCCCTGCCACGAAGATACAAGTTAGTTTGTAACAGGTTTAAATATACAAGAGGATCACTGGCTTGATTTCCATAATGGATATAGTCAAGGACAAGGATAGCATGCGACGAGAGTACATGATGAGCTGCAAGCTATCCCGTCCCGTACACGATGACTACATATGAGTTCCGTCCGGATCGGATCGGTGCCAGTGCCCCAGCGACCGTCCACAGAACTAAGACCTTGTGCACAAGTTGTCCGTGATCGAACACGTTTATTAAGTTAACAATTCATGCAGTTGAGGCAATACGAGTACACGACAAGCAGTATTGCATGATTTTATTTTTGCATAGCCTCCATGAACAATTATGTACAATACAAGGTGTGTTCCATACTTAGCACAATTCATAGAAGAAGATGCATTCTAACTAAAAATTAAAGCATGTATAGAGCATTTGAAACAAGATAGCATACAATAAGATAACAATTCACATGTTATTGACAAGCATAATAATCCAAGCCTATTCCCTTTTTATCTTGACATTTTTTAGTTATTATTTGGTATCGCTTGATCGGAACAACAAGAATGCAAGATTTTTAGGTGTGAAGACTTGGAAGCAGGGCTAGCTAATCGGGATGGTAGCCACTCACTTAGTTGGTTGGAAGGGAGAAGAAAAGAGGTGCTTCAAGACCCCATTCGTAAGCCGTCTACTGCTCGTTCACCTACATCCACGAACAGCTTGATCAATACCTCTTCCACTCTTTCCAATCTCAGAATTGAAGTGCAGTTCAATGAATGCAAATAATGAAATCCATCGAAACCGTTCAAGAAAAATAAGCAAATCCGAAAACTAACTCAAAGCACGAAAGCAACAAGCGACATCGAAATCCGAGGCAACAAAGATGCAGCGGAGAGGTCCCTCCTGACTATGCCGCTAAGTCAATCCCGGGGGCACGGTCCACTAAATATGGAATTGATTTCGAAGAAGCAAATCCATAACGAGGACGAGTTCTTGTTTCAATCTATCCCGATCGAACGATACCATCTTGTATTTCTTAGCCGCGCTCCCCGAATAGGGGGAACGGGGCACCACAACTTGTCCCCATAGGAGTTCGGCTTAGGCTTTCAGAGGCTCGCTCGACGTATCGCTCAACCATGGCAAATCATCGCTAAGGTGGGTGGCTACGGTGAACTTGTCTTTGCTTAGCCAACACACTTAAAATATGGAACGATACATGCTAGTTGCTAGGTGAATCATACCCTGCATACAAATAAAAATACAACGCACCTAGCTAAGGGAATAATCCTAACTTGTATTGCTTGTGTTAGAACATGGAATTGAAATATTGCTTATATTCAAACCCTCGCATGCTACCCTAGGTCTTGTAGCTCGAAAAGTCCCTTACGGTTTCACTCCTCAGCTTACCTTCGGGCCCGAGCCAACGCGATTACTTAAGTTCTTAATGTTGCCTTGCCTCAATGTTTTCCACATGAAATCATGCCACAATCAAGAATACTATCGCGTATCGTGCATGCATTCGACTCAACATAAGACTATCAATTGGTTCTTCTGTGCAAAATGAACATGCAAGTATCCGAGACCGTTGGGTCGCTAAGGCAGTCCCCGCACCAGGGGAATGTATCAAGGCAAGTCTAACTCTGAACAAGATTATGTAAAGTTTACACCAGAATGATAATCACATCAAGTTACATCTAAACGAGAATCACGTCAAGCAAATTAAGAATCACAGCTCGTGGAGCAAACGCTCGGTTCAGAACAAAGAATCATGGATTATCATGTCAAGTTGTGTGAAATTGGAAAACCCAAGACTTGCGTGTCGTGGACAACTTGGAATCAAGGGGGATCTTCGGATCTCGTTCCACGGACGATTCTAGGGCACCAGGGCCGATTCGATCCGGATGGAACTAACGTATAGTCTCACGTGTTGGACGGGATGGCTTGCGGCACCTCACGTACTTTAGTTGCAATCACATCTTCATTCAAGATTATAACTGGTCCTTTATGGCTATGCCAATGACAAATATTTATATAAATAAGTCATCCTCGCTTAGCGGCTATCCAAATGTGAGTTATTACATCGCATCAAGAGCATCCGAAACGTAGTCTCGCTCACAACATATTGTTTGCATATACTAATGCCCTGATTCAATATATATATATATATGTGTGTGTGTGTGTGTGTGTATGTGTGTGTGTGCCCGTGTTTGAATTAACTTGGTTTGTCTTAGACAGGGAAGGACAAGTTAGTAAGTTGGTAAGTCTCGCCATGTTTTCTCTTATATTGCACGACGCACTGCCACACGAGTTAGGCTATTCAATCTTTGCCATAAAACTGATCCTAAGGCAACTAGAAAGATAACATAATAGTTGGTGCATGGGACCTATATTACATGTTTGGATTTGTCGAGCGAGCGAGTAGCCTCCCCATCAGTGCATTCGTATACTAATAATCCACCAGGTTGTTTGCAGGGTGCGGGAGAACCTCGTTCGATGCAGATGCCTCCTTCGTGCGTGCTAAGACGTGGAGTCAAATCCGAAGCCTTGGAGTGCTGCATCCGGAAATGAAGCATATATACAAGACATAATGTTGGAACACCGCCTATACAATATTCCACAAATATAGCCACATGGCATGCTTTTACTATTTGAGAGAGAGAGGCTTGAGTGACTTGTAATCTCGGCCTAGCGCCGCCTGTAACACATGTTTATATTAACAAAGAGTTTATTTTACTTTAACTTGTGTTATTCAATGCTTCTGCTATTGTCGACTCAGTGAACTTGTTACCAAATCGCATATGCGTTTATAATTTTGCTGCACTCGGACAATCTGTGCGACTCTGTGGCTTAGACTTCTTATCGCCAGCCAATGAACCACAGCCTTGCACAGGCGTGGCTCACTCTCGTGTGGCATCACGCCCAGATGGAAGAAAGCGATCGTCCCGTGGGAGCGCTGGCGCGGTGATTCTCTCCTAGCTGGGATGGCCAATTTAGCCTACGGAAGATTGGGGCGTAACACGAACACCATATCATATGGAAGTAATAGTATTATCCAGGTAGCCAAGCAGGAACTGAGTGCTCCTGGTTTGGTCATGAGGACCCTTGTAATGCCCTGCTCCGCGTTGGCATTATATATTAGGTGAGTGGGCAGAACTTCGTTCTCTGATTCTTGCATGCCTTAATAATAACCTGAGTTTTTGCTTGCAATATTTTCATAAGAGAATGATAGAACCTGCCTTGCATATTAATAAAACGAACTCACCTAGCTTGTCTTTGAAATGATAAGTCTGCTTAACGAGAATCCTGAACGCTTGCCTAGAGTGCATGAACATGTTCACTATCGTCTATGCTTCGAGAGAACCATACTGTGCCTGAATGTGTTCAAGTGATAAGTCGGATTGCCCCGCAACAACGATAACTGTTATGATGGTTCATCTCGTCTGCATACTAGAGTTTATTTGATAGTGTTCCATGCATTCGCACGCGGTCGGACAATGGCTTTTGGTGGAGAGCTAAACTGCATGTGTCACGGCTGCTACAAAGATAGTGGAAAGCAACCATGAGTCACAGCCGCCATTAGCATCAGATGAATGAGTCATTGGTATGCTGTACAACCAGCTGTCGATCCTGAGATACTCGGGGACCGCCCTGCATATAGCTAAGTTATTGTGTTGGCTTGGATAAAGGACTGCCCCTAAGTTGTGCATATGTGTCTAGCGATGCATCTTGACCCTCGAGTCCTACGAGACACGCTGCGGACACCCTGGAACATAAACGATTGCTTGTCTTGCTTATTGCATATGAAACTCTGTTTCCAAAGATGTTTCCAAACAATGTAAATTGACTCTGCTAGAACTGCATGAAACGAACCTAGGTAAAACTAGAAAGATCACTAGTAATGTAATATTTTACAACATGATTACTTAGTGTTGGTTTGAGTGAATGCTTGTTTCTGTTCAGTTGTTTTATCTCACCAGTACTTAATAAAAGTGCTGACCCACCAACAGTTTACTTGCTTGCAGGTACTGGATCGTCCGAAGGAGCGATAGGCGTGCCACAGTCCCTAAGACCCAGAATCCTGGTTTCGATTGTTGCCTCGAGAATGCTATCATATAAGGGGGCATAATGTATGGAACGAATGAATGCCTTTGCATAAAGGAACCCAAGTTCCTCGATTGTCCCGTATACTCAGTTGGCTAAATGCATTATATTGCAACAAGTCCCTTTTCGCTGCTTACTCGATTGATACGATGATAGCCAACTATCAACTTAAATGATTGGCCTTGTGCGGGCGCAACCCCAGGCCCGCACGACATCACGTCCCCGATGGGCTCGATCGGGCCAGGCCATTCCTTCCCCTTCCTCGCACCCGTGGGACGGGCGTAGTGATTCGCGTCCGGCTCGTCGAGGCACGGTGATTCATGCCCGGTTCAATAATTCCGGCTATACGGGGGCGGGGCAAGGCGGAGCGGCGGCCCAGGTGGGTCCGGGGCATGACAGAATGGTATCAGAGCGGAATCGATCTTCTGGCCTAAAACCGTTGCTATGACTCTGAGATATTATCGATATGGTATTGCAATAGAGCGTTTCATACAATAAGTCCATAGATATTCTCAAAGTGCAAATATTTTCTGAACTTGATTTGCTTGATTGTTTTGATTGAGTACGGCGAGGGACAGCACTATCGCTGCTCGAAATATCGAGAAGTTTATCCTTGAAGTTTCGAGGATGAAACTTTTTGTTGGTTGGTAAGTATGTAATGCCCCGCTCCGCGTCGGCATTATATATTAGGTGAGTGGGCAGAACTTCGTTCTCTGATTCTTACATGCCTTAATAATAACCTGAGTTTTTGCTTGCAATATTTTCATAAAAGAATGATAGAACCTGCCTTGTATGTTAATAAAATGAACTCACCTAGCTTGTCTTTGAAATAATAAGTCTGCTTAACGAGAATCCTGAACGCTTACCTAGAGTGCATGAACATGTTCACTATCGTCTATGCTTCGAGAGAACCATACTGTGCCTGAATGTGTTCAAGTGTTAAGTCGAATTGCCCCGCAACAACGATAACTGTTTTGATGGTTCATCTTGTCTGCATACTAGAGTTTATTTGATAGTGTTCCATACATTCGTACGTGGTCGGACAATAGCTTTTGGTGGAGAGCTGAACTTCATGTGTCACGGCTGCTACAAAGATAGTAGAAAGCAACCATGAGTCACAGCTGCTATTAGCGTCAGATGAATGAGTCATTGGTATGCTGTACAACCAGCTGCCGATCCTGAGATACTCGGGGACCGCCCTGTATATAGCTAAGTCATTGTGTTGGCTTGGATATAGAACTGCCACCTAAGTTGTGCATGTGTGTCTAGCGATGCATCTTGACCCTCGAGTCCCACGAGACACGCTGCGCATACCCTGGAACATGAACGATTGCTTGTCTTGCTTATTGCATATGAAACTCTGTTTCCAAAGATGTTTCCAAACAATGTAAATTGACTCTGCTAGAATTGCATAAAACGAACCTAGGTAAAACTAGAAAGATCACTAGTAATGTAATATTTTACAACATGATTACTTAGTATTGGTTTGAGTGAATGCTTGTTTCTGTTCAGTTGTTTTATCTCACTAGTACTTATAAAAGTGCTGATCCACCAACAGTTTACTTGCTTGTAGGTACTGGATCGTCCGAGGGAGCGATAGGCGTGCCACAGTCCCTAAGACTCGAAATCCTGGTTTTGATTGTTGTCCCGAGAATGCTATCATATAAGGGGACATAATGTATGGAACGAACGAATGCCTTTGCATAAAGGAACCCAAGTTGCCTCGATTGTCCCGTATACTCAGTTGGCTAAATGCATCGCATTACAACAAGTCCCTTTCCGCTGCTTCCTCGATTGATGCGATGATAGCCAACTATCAACTTAAACGATTGGCCTTGTGCGGGCGCAACCCCAGGCCCGCACGGCATCACGTCCCCGATGGGCTCGATTGGGCCAGGCCATTCCTTCCCCTTCCTCGCACCCGCGGGACGGGCGCGGTGATTCGCGTCCGGCGCACCGAGGCATGGTGATTCGTGCCCAGTTCAATAATTTTTGCTATACGGGGATGGGGCAAGGCGGAGCGGCGGCCCGGGCGGGTCCGGGGTATGACAACCCTGAGGGGGTTGACTCGCGAGATTACATGAATGGTCTGTCCAGCCATGTAATGTCAAGTTTTCTGAATAGCGAATACTAGAGCAAGGCATGTCATGCCCCGATCTCCCGCAGGCAACCCGCTAGGCGTGAATCACCGTGCCAGAGCTCCCGTGGGATGATCGCTTGACCCATCTGGGGGTGATGTCGCACGAGCATAAGTCGTGCCCGTGCAAGGCCATGGTCTATGTTGGCGATAAGAGGTCTAAGCCACAGAGTCGCACAGATTCTTCGAGTACAGCGGAATAAGAAACGCATAGGATATTTGTAACAAGTTTCACAGAGTCGTCAATAACGGAAGCATTAAATAACACAAGTATATAAATAAAATAAACTCTTTATTGATATGAACAAGTGTTATAAGCGGTGCTAGGCCGAGATTACAAGTCGCTCAAGCCTCTCTCTCTGAAACAGTAAAAGCATGCCAAGTGGCTACATTTGTGGAATGATACATAAGCGATGTTCCAATATTATGTCTTGTATATGTGCTTCAGTTCTTGTCGCAACGCTCCAAGGCTGTCACTACCACTTTTCCAGATAAGGGCATTTGGGTAATTTCACTATTTTGAATAATTATGTGTTTAATTAATCTGTTGAGTTTTATAAACTAATTATATATTATAAATGATATTAGGTTTTAGGTCAAACCCTAGAACGCATCATGACTAAACCCTAATTTGAAGACCAATTCTAGAGAAACCCTAGAATTCAAATTTTAGGTTGGACCTCAAACCCTAGACTGACTAAACCTTAGTTATTAGGTTCTACATGACCTAACATAGGGGGTTTAACCTAAACTATGCATTAGAAACCCTAACTTGGTTTTAATATAAAAGGGAACCCTCTTTTCCCTTCAGGAGGAAACAAACCCTAGCCTCCATTGGAAGAGCCAATCCCCCACCCAAATTTTGAGATCAAACCCTAGGTTTCCATCCTCCTCCTCCTCAACAAAGGGAAGCAAGGAGTTTGGGTCAAGGAACCTTGGGGAAGAAGAACTTTCATAGGGAAACCATCTCCCTATAGGTAAATCCGAATTTTTAATTCTTTAATTCTATTTTTCTGATGGTAATGCCTATTAGGAACCCACCCCGAGGTTTAGATCTCGATTTCGTAGGTCCTACATGAAGACCTAGGAGAAATTCTAGGGTTTTGGTGACCTACAATTGTTTTCCCAATTTCGTGAACACTAACCCTAGGTGTTGAATGTAGACCTATTTCATCCTCCAACGTGTAAGCTAGATCTTGATTTTAAGGGTTTTGTTTGAGGATTCTTGTGTTCCTAGGTAAATTCATTTTCTGCATTTTCAGTGCTCGATGAAATGTTTATTTAGGAGTTATCCATCTAAGGTATTCAAAATTATGTATGTTTGATTATAAACCTATATACATAATGAGTTTGCCTGTGTTTTAGCGAACTGTTGTTTTTCTGTACAGTAGGGAAGAGTTCTGGGTGTTGGGTAGTTACAAATCCTGAGCAGTCGGGTTGGGGGCATTATGTGTAGACCTGGGTTTCAATGGCAGTGTATCAGGCTTCTATGTGGTGTACATTAGGACTTTGAAGGGCTGAGGATGACAGCAGGATATTAAGTGCAGGGAGGATAAGTGCCTGTGTGTTAGACCTGGGTCTTGTGTAGTTGTGTTTTGTGTCTCAGTGAACCTGTGAGGGTACCAGTGTGTGCCTATGTGCTAATGTGTAAGACCTGTGAGTGTGAGTGCCTGTGTGTACCAGTGAGAGTAGGGTGTTAGGTTAGATGTACACTGTGATATGTATGGCAGATTTGTGGCTGTGTCAGTGTCTCAGAATGTTCCAGTAGCAGCCTAAATTCTGTGAGAAGAGAGAGAGCAGTGCACATATGTGTGTGTGTGGGTGTAGAAGGTTGAATTCAGTGAGTGATTTTAGGAGTTATGTATCAGTCCTATAGAGTTATGTCAGTGTGTCTAGTATCAGTAGGATTGTAGGTTAATACTTCAGTGTGATTTGGGGGTTGTGAATAGGGGTACAGATTTGTTGATACTGTGTATCAGTAAGTTGGTGAGTTAGAGTGGGTAAAATCTGTGTATGTGCCAGTGTGGGGAAATCTGTATGTAGTTGTTAGTGTAGGATCCTGATCAGTATGTGTTGTGCATAGGGATTTTTGCTGTGTATCAGTGAACTGTGATTTGTATATCAGTTATAATCACAGTGTGTGTGTGTGCCACTATAATAGCAGTACCCTGTATATTTAGTTCTAGAGTGCCAATGTAGGTATTTTAGTGGCTGTGTGTACCCAGATCAGGGAATGCATATGTATAAATATATGTGTGTGTCTCAGTGTATATGTATCAGTATAGGTCTAATGTATCAATGGAATTAGGGGTTGTATCAGTAGGACTGCTAGAGTATCAATAGTTTTAGCCACTTAAGTGTGCATTTGAGTAGAGCCAGTATCAGTAAGCAGTTTTGTGAGAGTCTGTGTGTGCTAGTCTCAGTTTTGAAACTGTGTTAAGTGTCTGTGTGTGTGAGCAGTCAATTTCAGTGAGGTGGCTGTGTGTCCCTGTTTTGGGAGTGTCCCAGTACCTGTGTAGCAGTGAACCAATGTTAGTGTGTCCCAGGATTTATTCTCCAGTAGCAGTGTGTGCAGGTGTGTAGGTATGTATCAATGTATCAGTTAGTCAGTGTGTTGCCTATGTGTTAATGCTGTCTATGTGAGTGCAATGTGCAGATTAATCTGTATTGGGTGCAGTGAGGTTTTGTGTGTCAGTATTAGTAGTATAGTGCATAGTTAGTGTTAAGGAGTAGTGACTGTAGAAGTGGATACATGGGCAGTAGGAGAGTAGGGGGAAATCAGTTGGTATCAGTTAGTGACGGAGAGTTGAGATTCCAGGTATAGTATCAAGGTATCTCACTAGTAAGTTGGGTTGATGAGAGGGTAGCTAATATGTATATCACCTATAGTTATATAACTAAGGTAAATAAGTTAGATACTATATTATTACTAAAATAGAAACGAATTATAATTTCTAAATAGTATAAGTGGATACCCTAGTATCAATGACAATTATAGTTAATATTGACTAGTATAGCTAGGTGGTGCATAGTCAGCTTATCAAAGACCTAGAAATGACCCTATACCTAGCATAGAACTAGGTATGCATGTAGCCTTTTCAAAACACTTTTTGATATGGATATTTGATATTTTTAGGTGGCTGTGATTTCATCTTGGACATCGACCCTCGCACTTTGCTCAGGACCACAGGCGAGTACATTCTCTGACAGTTTTCATTGTTGATTATTTCTATAATGTAGTTGTATTACATACTTGATTCCGATACTATGGATACACGGGTTAGCACCCTAGATCCCCATCATGAGGAGTCATGATTGGAATCCATCGTGCTAGCTGGGGGATGGGGAACTAGTAGTAGATTATGTGATCATATCCAAACCTTTACATGCATCATAGCTCACCCCACTTCTCACGTCGGGTGCGGCCTGACCATTTACATGCAACATAGCTGTTATATATGATTAGCCTGACCACTACATGCATCATAGCTAGCCATATGGTTAGCCTGACCTACAAGAATCATAGCTAATCATATATAACCAGCCTGATCAAGTCCCAAGCCGATCACATAATAAACTGATAATTCAAACACTTAGCTAGATGTCTATTATTCAGATTCACTTGTTCTAGCATTCACTGTCTACTGTTCATTGCTATATGCTCTATTGCCTATGTCCATTTTCTCCAGTACTTTACATTCCAGCATTTATTTCCATCTTGTATTTCTTACACTGTTTATAGTCTTTGTCAATTTAATGAAACTGCTGTTAGTGCTTGTGCTTCGCTCCAATCCTGACTGGATAATATTTTTCAGAGGACCTGGAGGATCTTTACCCCACTCATTACGGCCCAGGATTAGAGGGAGATTTTACTCCAGAAACCCTAGAGGAGTTGCCTATCCTAGAGGAGACCTTACCTACCAATTCTTAGATTATTTTTCTGCATTTATTGTTCTAGACTGAGACTGAGTTGTATTTATTATTCTGTGATTTTGTGAGGTCATCTAGACCCAAGATTTGAGTTGGACTTATTGTGGTTGGTTTATATTAGAACTCTTTTCTATTCTCATCGTGCCATTATTTTTTATTAGCTGGTGATTGAGTATATCATAGAACTGTAGATTATTTATCATTGTCCTCCTTGCGGAGTTGAGACTTTTGACAGGATATATTATATGTTGAGACCTAGATAGCGTTCTACCGCCGATGCTACGGCGTAGGCTGGACGTACCCACGACTCATGCCCAAATTCCGGGTGTGGGTCGTGACATGTTTTTAGTGGTGGCCCATGCAGGTCGAGTCCTAGATTCGCATTTGGGCGATATCGTAGTAGTGCTCGCTTAGAGTATTACTACGAGCCTGTTTTAGGAAATAGGAATTAGGCCGAGGATATGCTCAATCACAATTAGGAGTTTCTGATTCTTATAATACTACTCTTAATGATTTTTTCTTTAGAAATTTACTGTCCTCCTCTGATGATACCGTGTCTATTGCCTTGATTAAATTCTTCGATCTGTCTTTAGGATGCCGCCGAGAACCAGATCCCGGAGGACCGGAGCAGCAGAGTCAGAGAGGTCTGCCACCTCTCGCCTTGCCGGACAGACATCGGCAGCACCTCCTACATCTCCAGTACATGTGGGAGTGTCTGCAGCATTCGGGGGTCCTCCACCACATGTTCAGAGGGTCCCCATAGCTACGACGGCGCCTCCACCACCACCACCTCCACCTCCACCACCACCACCAGTTCAGCATCCAGGAGGTGTGCCCGTCTATGGAGCACAGATGTTCGCTTTGATTCAGGGCATGGTCGATGCCCAGAGGACGTCGGCAGAGGCCCAGAGGGTGCAGGCTGAGGCACACTAGGCCCAGACAGAGATAATGAGGGTGAACATGGAGAATGCTCATCAGGTGGCTCTCCAGGCTGTGGAGAGAGTCACTCAGCAGCAGCAGCGTCCTGATCAGCACCACCAGAGGCCGGGCACCATTGTGGATTTCAAGAGGATGATGCCTCGGGAGTTCAAGGGGACAGAAGGGATACTCTACGCCGATGATTGGCTAGAGGACATCGAGAGGAACTTGCGCTTGGCGCAGCTTCCGGAGGCTCTTCAGATCGAGGCCGCCGGCAGCCAGATGTTCGACATCGCCTTGACGTGGTTTCGCATAGAGCCGAGACTCCTTAAAAGGGGACTCACTTGGGAAGCTTTCAAGGAGCTCTTCAAGGAGAAGTTCTTTCCTGATGTTGCCCTGGGAGCTTTGGAGAGTCAGTTCTATGACTTAGTCCAGGGGAGCTCGTCCGTCGACGAGTATGCCGCAGAGTTTTCCCGCCTGAGCCGCTTCGCGCCATCGATGATTAGAGATCCGGGGGACAGGGCTCGGAAGTTCAGAAAGGGGCTGGCAAGGGAGATCAAGTCTCGCACGTCGGGACGTCGCACAGCTACCTACGAGGGCATATTGATGGATGCCCAGATAGCCGAGGATGACTTGGGCCTCAGGCCCAAGAGGGGACGCGATGGTTCCGGAGGAGCAAACAGTAGTGCGAGATCGGGCAAGCGTCCGTACTTTCAACAGCAACAGCAGAGACCCTTTCAGCAGCAGCATCAGGCACCAGCCCGAGGGCAGGTCCAGCAGCAGCAACAGAGACAGACTCAGCCCGCCATCCAGTGTGCGTACTGCGGGAAGATGGGACATACTAGAGATATCTGTAGGAAAAGATTAGGCTCATGTCTGTCCTGCGGATCGACGACACACCAGCTGAGGGATTGCCCTACCATTCGTCCAGGTCAGGGTGGAGCAGCCGCCCAGAGAGGACCAGACAGGGTACCTACCGTACCAGGAGGCCAACAACAGAGGGCACCACTTCCATCGCAACATCAGAAGTTTGCCCAGCACCAGCAGCAGAGAGGTGTACCCCAGGGGCGAGCGTACGCCATGGCAGTCGAGGAGATTGAGCCAGCAGGAGACTTGATCACAGGTTCGGTTCTTCTCGATTGTATTCCTGCATTTACCTTATTCGACTCTGGCGCTTCCCATAGTTTTGTGTCTGTATCTTATGCACTTCGACATCATTTAGACACAGAACCATTAGCTAGGACTTACAAGATCATGACTGGTGGAGGTATTATCCTAGTCCGTGATCACTGCAAGGACCGGAGGGTGTCAGTAGGAGGCCAAGAGTTGAGCATGAGCTTACTCGTCATGCCACTTCCGGGGTATGATATTGTACTCGGAATGGACTGGTTGAGTAGGCATCATGCTACTATAGATTGTTATAGAGGCAGAGTATTGTTTAGACCACCAGGAGAGCCGGAGTTTGAGGTCGTCAGAGGAGCAGCAGAACAGAGGAAGAGCACATTTTGCGGAGCCAGGGAGAAAGAAGAGGAGTTGCCACATCCTTTGATAGCGGAGTTCCTGGATGTATTTCCAGAGGAGTTGCCAGGCTTGCCGCCAGACAGAGATGTTGAATTCTCTATAGACTTGGTTCCAGGAGCGGAGCCTATTTCACAACATGTCTATAGAGTTAACAACAACGAGCTGGCAGAACTGAAGAAGCAAGTCGAGGAGCTGCAGGACAAAGGCTTCATCAAATCCAGTTCATCACCATGGGGAGCTCCGGTATTGTTCGTACCAAAGAAGGACGGCATGGTGCGCATGTGCATTGATTATAGAGCTTTGAACAATATCACTATCAAGAACAAGTACCCGCTGCCGAGGATAGATGATCTTTTTAATCAGTTGAGCGGGGCGAGGGTATTTTCAAAGATAGATTTGAGGTCAGGCTATCACCAGGTAAAGGTGAAGAGGGAGGATACGCCGAAGACAGCTTTTCGGACCAGATATGGCCAGTTTGAATTCATGGTGATGCCATTTGGTTTAACCAATGCACCGGCAGTATTCATAAACTTGATGAACAAGGTGTTCCACCAGTACCTTGACAAGTTCGTAGTGGTGTTCATCGACGATATTCTTGTGTATTCCAAGACTCCGGAGGAGCACGAAGAGCACCTGAGGTTGGTCTTAGAGACTCTCAGGAGGGAGAAGCTGTACGGGAAACTCTCTAAGTGTGAATTCTTCCTTGACAAGGTTGAATTTCTTGGGCATGTGGTATCGGGTGACGGAATCTCGGTTAACCCACAGAAGATCGAGGCAGTGAAGTCGTGGGCTACCCCCAGTTCGGTAGCTGAGATCAGAAGTTTTCTCGGGCTAGCAGGATACTACAGGAGGTTTGTACAAACTTCTCCAGGATTGCAGCACCAATGACCAGATTGACTAGGAAGGATGTGGACTTTGTCTGGACGGAGGAGTGCCAGGCTGCATTTGATGAGCTGAAGAAGAGGTTGACAACAGCTCCAGTTTTGACGTTGCCAGCAGGGACAGGTGGTTTCACCATCTACAGTGATGCTTCAGGTAAGGGTCTGGGATGTGTTCTGCAGCAGCACGAAAAGGTGATTGCCTATGCTTCCAGGCAGTTACGCCCTCATGGAGAGAACTACCCCACCCACGATTTGGAGTTGGCAGCAGTTATCTTCGCTCTAAAGCTGTGGAAACATTACCTGTACGGAGAGCGTGTGGAGATCTTCACAGACCACAAGAGCTTGAAGTACGTATTCACACAGAAGGAGCTAAACATGAGGCAAAGAAGGTGGTTAGAGTTGATGAAGGACTTCGACATCTCATTGCAGTACCACCCAGGGAAGGCCAACGTAGTCGCCGATGCCTTGAGCAGGTATCCGATGGCTATGTACTTGACGACAAATAGACATTTATTGGCTGATCTGGAAAGCTTGGAGATTGAGGTGTTAGTTTTCGGTACTGAGATTCAGATGTGGGGATTGCAGATACAGTCCGAGCTGATGGACATGATCAGAGCGGCGTAGTATGATGATAAGGCTCTGAGGAGTATCAGAGCACAGGTTCAGACAGGATTGTCGGACGACTTTATTATCGCAGAGGATGGTTCCTTACGACACGGCACGAGGATATGTGTGCCGAGCGGGGAGCTGCGCGAGAAGGTTTTGCAGGAGGCACACCGCTCTCAGTACTCGATGCATCCCGGTGCCAACAAGATGTATCGAGACTTGAGGGAGCACGTATGGTGGTATGAAATGAAGCACGAGGTAGCACGCTTCGTATCCCGGTGTTTAGTGTGCCAACAGGTAAAGGCAGACCGGCAGAGGCCAGGTGGTTTGCTTCAACCTTTACCGATTCCAGAGTGGAAGTGGGAGCACGTGACTATGGATTTCGTTTTAGGGCTTCCACGTTCTCCAGGAGGGAAGGACGCAATTTGGGTCATCGTGGACAGGTTGACCAAATTAGCCCATTTCTTACTTTTCAAGGTGGGCACGTCGACAGAGAGGCTAGCAGAGATGTACGTGCGACAGATCGTTAGACTTCATGGAGTTCCTGTGAGCATCGTCTCGGATCTGGATAACCGTTTCAGTTTCCACTTCTGGAGGAGTCTGCAGGCTAGCTTGGGCACTCAGCTCAAGTTCAGTACCGCATATCACCCCCAGACAGACGGGCAGTCTGAAAGGACTATTTAGACTCTCGAGGATATGTTACACACTTGTGTTCTAGATCTCGGAGGTTCTTGGGAGGATCATCTGCACCTGGTAGAGTTCGCTTACAACAACAGCTACCAGGCCAGCATCGAGATGTCACCATTTGAGGCTCTTTATGGACGGAGGTATCGTACACCGTTATCTTGGGACGACGTTGGAGAGAGAGCCTTGCTAGGACCAGAAATGGTCGTGGATGCAGCATAAAAGGTGAAACTCATCAGAGACAGACTACGAGTGGCGCAGGACAGACAGCGGCATTAGGCCGACAGCCACCGTAGACCCCTTGAGTTTCAGGTATAGATTGTTATTTTTCTGGTTGTGTTGTTTGTTTAGACTGCGTGTTGAGACTGTTTTGTTTTAGGTTGGCGATCTAGTATTCCTACGGATTTCTCCGACGCGTGGCACGATTCGTTTTGGTCGAGGAGGGAAGCTTAGCCCACGCTACATCGGATCCTTTGGCATTCTTGCGAGGGTAGGTGCAGTGGCGTATAGACTGGACTTGCCGCCTGCATTGGAGGGAGTGCATGATGTGTTCCATGTGTCGCAGCTGAGGCGGTACGTGGCAGACCCTAGTCACATACTTGACCACTCGGAGATTGAGGTTGTTCCGACGCTCAGCTACCCCGAGCAGCCCGTAGAGATCTTGGACCGCAGAGAGAAGGTGTTGCGGAACCAAATTATTCCTTTGGTTCGTGTTGCATGGAGACATCACTCTTCAGGGGAGTCGACCTGGGAGAGAGAGGACGAAATGCGCGAGCAATACCCGTACCTCTTCTAGACTTGAGGTATATCCTTTCTGATTTATTCTTGTTCTGTTCAGTCCAAATTTCGAGGACGAAATTTCTTTTAGGAGGGTAGACTTGTCACTACCACTTTTCCAGATAAGGGCATTTGGATAATTTCACTATTTTGAATAATTATGTGTTTAATTAATCTATTGAGTTTTATAAACTAATTTTATATTATAAATGATATTAGGTTTTAGGTCAAACCCTAGAACGCATCATGACTAAACCCTAATTTGAAGACCAATTCTAGAGAAACCGTAGAATTCAAATTTTAGGTTGGACCTCAAACCCTAGACTGACTAAACCTTAGTTAATTAGGTTCTACCTAACCTAACATAGGGGGTTTAACCTAAACTATGCATTAGAAACCCTAACTTGGTTTTAATATAAAAGGGAACCCTCTTTTCCCTTCAGGAGGAAACAAATCCTAGCCTCCATTGGAAGAGCCAATCCCCCACCCAAATTTTGAGATCAAACCCTAGGTTTCCATCCTCCTCCTCCTCAGCAAAGGGAAGCAAGGAGTTTGGGTCAAGGAACCTTGGGGAAGAAGAACTTTCATAAGGAAACCATCTCCCTATAGGTAAATCCAAAATTTTAATTCTTTAATTCTGTTTTTCTGATGGTAATGCCTATTAGGAACCCACCCCGAGGTTTAGATCTCGATTTCGTAGGTCCTACATGAAGACCTAGGAGAAATTCTAGGGTTTTGGTGACCTACAATTGTTTTCCCAATTTCGTGAACACTAACCCTAGGTGTTGAATGTAGACCTATTTCATCCTCCAACGTGTAAGCTAGATCTTGATTTTAAGGGTTTTGTTTGAGGAATCTTGTGTTCCTAGGTAAATTCATTTTCTGCATTTTCAGTGCTCGATGAAATATTTATTTAGGAGTTATCCATCTAAGGTATTCGAAATTATGCATGTTTGATTATAAACCTATATACATAATGAGTTTGCCTGTGTTTTAGCGAACTGTTGTTTTCCTGTGCAGTAGGAAAGAGTTCTGGGTATTGGGTAGTTACAAATCCTGAGCAGTCGGGTTGGGGGCATTATGTGTAGACCTGGGTTTCAATGGCAGTGTATCAGGCTTCTATGTGGTGTACATTAGGACTTTGAAGGGCTGAGGATGACAGCAGGATATTAAGTGCAGGGAGGATAAGTGCCTGTGTGTTAGACCTGGGTCTTGTGTAGTTGTGTTTTGTGTCTCAGTGAACCTGTGAGGGTACCTGTGTGTGCCTATGTGCCAATGTGTAAGACCTGTGAGTGTGAGTGCCTGTGTGTACCAATGAGAGTAGGGTGTTAGGTTAGATGTGCACTGTGATATGTATGGCAGATTTGTGGCTGTGTTAGTGTCTCAGAATGTCCCAGTAGCAGCCTAAATTCTGTGAGAAGAGAGAGAGCAGTGCACATATGTGTGTGTGTGGGTGTAGAAGGTTGAATTCAGTGAGTGATTTTAGGAGTTATGTATCAGTCCCATCGAGTTATGTCAGTGTGTCTAGTATCAGTAGGATTGTAGGTTAATACTTCAGTGTGATTTGGGGGTTGTGAATAGGGGTACAGATTTGTTGATACTGTGTATCAGTAAGTTGGTGAGTTAGAGTGGGTAAAATCTGTGTATGTGCCAGTGTGGGGAAATCTGTATGTAGTTGTGAGTGTAGGATCCTGATCAGTATGTGTTGTGCATAGGGATTTTTGCTGTGTATCAGTGAACTGTGATTTGTGTATCAGTTATAATCACAGTGTGTGTGTGTGCCACTATAATAGCAGTGCCCTGTATATTTAGTTCTAGAGTGCCAATGTAGGTATTTTAGTGGCTGTGTGTACCCAGATCAGGGAATGCATATGTATAAATATATGTGTGTGTCTCAGTGTATATGTATCAGTATAGGTCTAATGTATCAATGGAATTAGGGGTTGTATCAGTAGGACTGCTAGAGTATCAATAGTTTTAGCCACTTAAGTGTGCATTTGAGTAGAGCCAGTATCAGTAAGCAGTTTTGTGAGAGTCTGTGTGTGCTAGTCTCAGTTTTGAAACTGTGTTAAGTGTCTGTGTGTATGAGCAGTCAATTTCAGTGAGGTGGCTGTGTGTCCCTGTTTTGGGAGTGTCTCAGTACCTGTGTAGCAGAGAACCAATGTCAGTGTGTCCCAGGATTTATTCTCCAGTAGCAGTGTGTGCAGGTGTGTAGGTATATATCAATGTATCAGTTAGTCAGTGTGTTGCCTATGTGTTAATGCTGTCTGTGTGAGTGCATTGTGCAGATTAATCTGTATTGGGTGCAGTGAGGTTTTGTGTGTCAGTATTAGTAGTATAGTGCATAGTTAGTGTTAAGGAGTGGTGACTGTAGAAGTGGATACATGGGCAGTAGGAGAGTAGGGGGAAATCAGTTGGTATCAGTTAGTGAAGGAGGGTTGAGATTCCAGGTATAGTGTCAAGGTATCTCACTAGTAAGTTGGGTTGATGAGAGGGTAGCTAATATGTATATCACCTATAGTTATTAACTAAGGTAAATAAGTTAGATACTATATTATTACTAAAATAGAAACAAATTATAATTTCTAACTAGTATAAGTGGATACCCTAGTATCAATGACAATTATAGTTAATATTGACTAGTATAGCTAGGTGGTGCATAGTCAGCTTATCAAAGACCTAGAAATGACCCTGTACCTAGCATAGAACTAGGTATGCATGTAGCCTTTTCAAAATACTTTTTGATATGGATATTTGATATTTTTAGGTGGCTGTGATTTCATCTTGGACATCGACCCTCGCACTTTGCTCAGGACCACAGGTGTCACGCCCCGATCCCGTGGAATCGATAGTCGTCCCCCGGGCGTGACCGCCGTGCGGGCCTAGGTTGCGCACCGCACAAGGCTAAGTATTTTTGTTTCGCATAGCGAGCACATATTCAGAGTACGCAGATAATTGAACACAGATTAAAACATGAAAAAGTTCTCTTTTATTGATAATATGAACATCTATTACAAACTCCCTGAACTGAGTCATATGGATTGCCTCTATGGGCTTACAAAAGTGTTGACACAAAATGAGATAGCAGTCCTGTACATTACATCCCTTACTAAACTCAAAATGTAAGACCTTGGGACGGAACGACTGCCTTGCCACGGAGCTGCATGATTGCTTTGGTGGCTAGCTTCTTCTTCAAAAGGCTTCTTCTTCAAAATGCTTCTAAGGTGGCACGGTCGAGGCGTGCCTACAGCTGGACTGGATTGGGGGTTTGTCTCCTGCTCCTCGCTCGGTTCTTCCTAGCGTGGGGAACCTGTTTCAACGAGGGTCAGTACATCGAAACGTACTGGTGAAGGCAAGCTATCCCAACTATACCAATCAACACGTTGTTTTAATGAAGCATGCATATTTGTGGGTTTCTATCTTGCCTTAGTTCATTTTACAATAAGACATAGATATAGAATCATTGAAATGACTCGTCACCGTTCGGTGACATTTACCTGTCCGTCTGAACCACCTGCACAATACTTACCTTGCCTTCCCTGTCAAGAAGACACAAGTTAGTTTCTACAGGTTTAAATATACGAGGGGATCACTGGCTTTGATGCCATAATGGACGGTCTTAGTCTCAGGCTAAGGTGACGGAGGCACATGTATCGCTGCACGCCATCTCGCCTATGGGAGAGACTAATCTTGAGGTTCCGTCCGGATCGGATCGGTGCCAGTGCCCCAGCGACCGTCCGCAGGAACCGAGAGGCCTTGTGCACAAGTTGTCCGTGATCAACGGCGTTTGTGTTAAGTTTGCATTTATGTAGCTGAGGCATTAAAATCAGGGGATATATAGCATTGTGTGATGTATTTTGCATAGTCTCCCTGAATAATTGATGCATGGCAAGGGTGTTCTACATAAAGCATATTTATAGAAGAAGAAGTAAGCATTCTAACTTGTATATATGCATATGGTAAACATTTTGAATAGGCAAGCATGTAGTAAGTAACCGTTCACAAGTTTTAATGACAAGCATACAGATCCAAGTCTATTTCCCTTATCTTGATATCTTTTAGTTAATACTTGGTATCGTTTGATCGGGGCAAGCACGAACACGAGATTTAGATGTGAAGACTAGCAAGTAGGGCTAGCTAATCGGGTTGGTAGCCACTCACTTTTAGTGGTTGGAAGGAGGAAGGAAGGAAGTGATTTAGGAGTCCGCTTGAGCGACGCCTAGTGCTGGATCACCTGTATTGACACGAACAGCTGATCAGTACCTCTTCCTCTCTTTCCATTATCGGAATTGAAGTGCAGTCCTAAGAACGAAAGCAATGAAATCCATCGAAACCGTTCAAGAAAACCCAAGCAAACCCGAAAACCAACTCAAGGCACGAAAGCAACAAGCGACAGCGAAAACTAGGAAACAAAGAATGCAGCGGAGAGGTCCCTCCTGACTCTGCCGCTAAGTCGATCCCGAGGGCACGGTCCACTGAATATGGGAATCGATTCCGAAGAAACAAATCCATAATGAGGACGAGTTCTTAATTCAATCTATCCCGATCGAACGATACCGTCTTGTATTTCTTAGCCGCGCTCCCCGAATAGGGGGAACGGGGCACCACATCCTACCCAACTAATTGGAAGTTTCGTCCCAAAACTTAAAGAATAGAACCTACCACTAGGAAATAGTGAGGGGAACCTTTCCCTCATTTCGGATTCAAGCTCCCAAGTAGATTCTTCAACGGAGTGATTCCGCCAAAGCACGCGCACTAGAGGAACCGAACGGGTCCGAAGCAGCTTTTCTTTTCTATCCAAAATTTGCACAGGCTGTTCTACATACGTCAAGTCGGCTTGTAGGTTCAGTTGGTCGAGGTCTACCACATGGCTCGGGTCGTACACATAATTCCTAAGCTGTGAAACATGGAATATATCGTGTACGTCGGATAGGGATGGTGGTAGAGCAATCTGATACGCAACTGAGGCAACCCGCTTTAGTATTTCGAACGGGCCGACAAATCTCGGACTCAGCTTTCCTCTTGCTCCGAACCTGCTGACTCCTCGCATGGGTGAGACCTTGAGGAATACTCGGTCGCCTACTTGGAACTCTAGCGGTCTACGATGTGTGTCCGCGTAGCTCTTTTGGCGGCTTTGAGCTACCTTCAATCTATCCCGAATCAGCCGGACTTTCTGGACGGTCTGCTCGACGAGCTCAGGGCCAAGTATTTGTCGTTCCCCAACTTCGTCCCAGCAGATAGGAGATCTACACTTCCGCCCGTATAACGCCTCATACGGCGCCATTTGAATGCTTGATTGATAACTATTGTTGTAAGCAAATTCAGCTAAAGGTAGATGAAGGTCCCAACTCGTCTTCAAGTCCAAGGCGCAGAGTCGCAACATGTCTTCGAGGATCTGGTTGACACGCTCGGTTTGGCCGTCGGTCTGTGGATGGTAGGCGGAGCTAAACTTCAACTTCGTCCCCATTGCTGACTGCAGGCTTCCCCAGAAACGTGATATGAATCGACCATCTCGATCGGAGACTATGGTTACGGGCACGCCATGGAGTCGAACGATTTCGTTGAGATATATCTGAGCCAGGCGGTCGGCACTCCAAGTAGATTTGATAGGCAGAAAGTGAGCTGACTTGGTGAGTCGATCGACGATAACCCAGACTGCATCATGTCCCCGTTGCGTCCTTGGCAAACCAACGATAAAATCCATCGTTATGTCATCCCATTTCCACTCCGGAATAGCAAGGCTCTGCAGTTCTCCGCCTGGTTTCTGGTGTTCGGCCTTTACTCGTTGACAAGCCATGCAATGCGACACAAACTGCGCCACATCCTTTTTCAAGCCGTGCCACCAAAACGTCGTACGAAGATCCCGATACATCTTTGTGCTACCCGGATGAGAAGTATAGCTAGAATAGTGGGCTTCCGTGAGTATCTCTTCCCTGAGGGCCGCGTCGCTTGGAACGCACAGTCTTCCCTTCACTCGAAGCATCCCATCCGTGCTTACCGCAAAGTCGGACGCCTTCCCTGCTGAGATAAGAGCATGAATCTTTTGCAGGAATGGGTCGTCCTTCTGAGCGGTCTTTACTCGTTGTAACAAGTCGGGTTCGAGGCACAGTTGTGATACTTGCGCCCACTTTGTGTATCTGATTTTCAAAGTAATGCCCAGTGATTCAAGATCCCGGCGCAGCCTATCATCAATAGCCAAACTTCCTGCAAACACTCGACTCAGTGCGTCAGCTACGACGTTTCCTTTGCCAGGCGTGTATCTGATCATGAGGTCGAAGTCGCTTAGGAGTTCAAGCCATCGCCGCTGCCGAAGATTCAAATCTTTTTGAGTGTACAAGTATTTCAAACTTTTGTGGTCCGTATAGATTTCACACGGCACACCATAAAGATAGTGGCGCCACAGCTTTAATGCAAACACTACCGCGGCAAGCTCGAGGTCATGCGTTGGGTAGTTCTGCTCGTGAGGCTTTAGCTGTCTAGACGCGTAGGCTATGACTTTGTCCCGTTGCATCAGGACACATCCTAGTCCCCTTCCTGATGCATCGCTATATATTTTGAAGTCATCTGGTCCGTTTGGCAAAGTAAGGACCGGGGCGGAGACGAGGCGCTGCTTTAACTCCGTAAACGAAGCTTCACAGTCGTCCGTCCAAATAAACTTTGCACCCTTCCGTGTGAGCTGCGTCAAGGGCGAAGCAATCCTAGCAAAATTTTGTATAAATCTTCGGTAGTACCCTGCCAGACCAAGGAAACTTCGGATGTCGCTAGCTGACTCCGGTCGTTTCCACTGCGTGATTGCTTCTACTTTCTTCGGATCAACTGAGATGCCTTCCGAGGAGATGATATGCCCCAAAAATAAAATACTGTCCAGCCAAAATTCTGATTTGCTTAATCTGGCATACAACTTGTGGTCTCGAAGGGTTTGCAGCACCATCCGCAGGTGTCCTGCGTGCTCATCCCTAGTCTTCGAGTACACTAAGATGTCATCGATAAACACCACCACGAATTTATCGATGAAGGGCCTAAAGACACGGTTCATCGTATCCATGAATGCAGCAGGAGCATTCATCAGTCCAAACGGCATCACAGAAAACTCGTAATGGCCGTAGCGGGTTCTGAAAGCAGTCTTGGGTACGTCTTCTGGCTTAATCTTCAGCTGGTGATAACCCGAGCGAAGATCTATTTTTGAAAACACTGCTGCTCCTTGTAGTTGATCGAACAAGTCATCAATCCGTGGCAGAGGATATTTGTTTCTGATTGTGACCTTATTCAATTCTCTGTAGTCAATGCATAGGCGTAGAGTTCCGTCCTTCTTCTTCACGAAGAGCACGGGAGCGCCCCAAGGAGACACGCTTGGACGGATGAACCCGCGATCAAGCAATTCCTGGAGTTGGCGCTTTAGTTCCTTCAGCTCTGCAGGGGCCATTCTGTATGGAGGTTTGGAAATCGGCTGCGTGTTCGGAAATGTGTCAATAGTGAATTCAATCTCTCGATCGGGCGGCATGCCGGATAGTTCGCTCGGAAACACGTCGGGGAACTCCGCCTCAACGGAATTAGGCTCGACGTTTGCGTAGTCCTGCCGCGCGTCCCGAACTGATGCTAGAAATCTCTCGCAGCCTGTGTAGAGCATTCGCCGAGCAGATTTTGCCGAAATTACCATGCAGGCCGTGGTCGCATCGTTCGCTGGACTACTGGTGTAACAGAACACGGCTTCTCCGGGCAGACGAAAAACGACTCGCTTCTCTGCACACTCAATGGTTGCTGCGCATGCGCCTAGCCAGTCCATTCCCAAGATAATATCATAGTCCCTAACATCTAGAACTAAGACATCGAGCGACAGCTTCTTCTTCCCAATACAAATGTAACCACCTAGGCATACTGAACGAACAGGGATTTTTGTACCAGGGGGGGTGCTAACATTTAAATCTAAGTGCAACGGAGTCATTTTTACATTGTTTTCCACGGCAAAATTTGTGGAAATAAAACTATGCGTTGCACCTGAATCAAATAGAACACGAGCAGGTATATTATTGAAAAGTAAGGTACCTGACACGACGGTATCCGAAGCTAATGCTTCTTCCCGTGTCATGGTGTAGACTCGGCCTTGAGCTTGATTACGCCCTTGCTGAGGCGCCGCTCGATTTGCCTGAGGTGCCGGAGTCTGATTTTGTTGCGGAGGACGGCGCTCGGTGAACTTTGGACAGTTGGGAAGGGCGTGATCGGAAGCTCCACAAATGAGACATAACCCGTGCTTCCGGCGACATTCACTTTCGACGTGCCCTGTCCTCCTACAGAAATCACATCGTTGCCCCGAGTTTCCCTTTTTTGAACCGCCGTTGTTAGGGCGCTTTGTAGCTGTGTTTCCTCTGTCGTTGCCTTGGCGTTTGTGATTGGGGGTTTGCACAGCGCCGGTGGCAACGTGAGGATACTGCGGCTCGAGGGAGAGGGCATGGTTTAAGACTTCCCTCATCGTCTGATACTGTGGAACGGATACGTGCCCGTGGATGCCAGGACGTAGCCCTCCTTCAAATCGTCTGGCACGACTCGCTGCATCCGGTAGGTAAGCGGTGGCAAATTTGGCCAGTTTGTTGAATTCTGCCGAGTATTGCTTCACCGTCATACTGCCCTGCCGGAGCTGAACGAAATCATTTTCCCGTTGTCGTCGTAGAGGCGGGGGTATAAACTCCTCCTCAAACGCGGCACGAAAGGTCGTCCACGCGATCGCCTCCTCTCCATGGCCAAGTTGAAGAGATCGTCGATGCACGTCCCACCAGTCGTGCGCATTGAAGCGAAGCAGTAGTTTGGCACAAGTGACGCGCTTGTCTTCCGGCACGTCCAGGAGAGAAAAATGATCTTCAAGCTCGGCGAGCCAATCTAGGGCCACGATTGGGTCCTCAGTCCCCTTAAATGGCGTGTTGCAGACCTTCTTGAAGTTTACAAAGGTGAAGGTAGTCACTTCCCTCGTCCTTGGCACGGGCGATGGTTCGACTTCAAGCGCTGGCTGCTCCACTGGTGTAGCTGTCGTTGCGGCAGAATGGTTGGAGGCCAGGGTCTGAACAAGCTGTTGCAGGGTATCTACCTGCTTTTGTTGGACTGAGAGCCGTGCCTCTAGGTTGCTCTCAAACTTGGCTTGGCGGGCATCATCCCTCTGTCTTTGCTCGGCTAACATTTGCACCACTTGTTGAATCGAGTCTGTTTGAGACATGCCTCGTTGGCTCCGAGAGCTTCCTGATGTTCCGGAGCTGCTCTCCTGAGTCCGAGGCTCGCCTGGCGCCAGCGCTGATGGTTGCGCTTGCGTCGTTCCTTGAAAGGAGATAATTTAGATCAGGATCATAATGTATTATGGACTTATTGCATGAACGTATCTCATTTTGGCCTTAACGAGTTCAGGAGTTCGCATAGGCGAGTTATCGCTAAGGGAACTTTTCCAGTTCATGAATCAAAGAAACTTTGAAGCTATGCTCTGATACCAACATGTCACGCCCCGATCCCGTGGAATCGATAGTCGTCCCCCGGGCGTGACCGCCGTGCGGGCCTAGGTTGCGCACCGCACAAGGCTAAGTATTTTTGTTTCGCATAGCGAGCACATATTCAGAGTACGCAGATAATTGAACACAGATTGAAACATGAAAAAGTTCTCTTTTATTGATAATATGAACATCTATTACAAACTCCCTGAACTGAGTCATATGGATTGCCTCTATGGGCTTATAAAAGTGTTGACACAAAATGAGATAGCAGTCCTGTACATTACATCCCTTACTAAACTCAAAATGTAAGACCTTGGGACGGAACGACTGCCTTGCCACGGAGCTGCATGATTGCTTTGGTGGCTAGCTTCTTCTTCAAAAGGCTTCTTCTTCAAAATGCTTCTAAGGTGGCACGGTCGAGGCGTGCCTACAGCTGGACTGGATTGGGGGTTTGTCTCCTGCTCCTCGCTCGGTTCTTCCTAGCGCGGGGAACCTGTTTCAACGAGGGTCAGTACATCAAAATGTACTGGTGAAGGCAAGCTATCCCAACTATACCAATCAACACGTTGTTTTAATGAAGCATGCATATTTGTGGGTTTCTATCTTGCCTTAGTTCATTTTACAATAAGACATAGATATAGAATCATTGAAATGACTCGTCACCGTTCGGTGACATTTACCTGTCCGTCTGAACCACCTGCACAATACTTACCTTGCCTTCCCTGTCAAGAAGACACAAGTTAGTTTCTACAGGTTTAAATATACGAGGGGATCACTGGCTTTGATGCCATAATGGACGGTCTTAGTCTCAGGCTAAGGTGACGGAGGCACATGTATCGCTGCACGCCATCTCGCCTATGGGAGAGACTAATCTTGAGGTTCCGTCCGGATCGGATCGGTGCCAGTGCCCCAGCGACCGTCCGCAGGAACCGAGAGGCCTTGTGCACAAGTTGTCCGTGATCAACGGCGTTTGTGTTAAGTTTGCATTTATGTAGCTGAGGCATTGAAATCAGGGGATATATAGCATTGTGTGATGTATTTTGCATAGTCTTCCTGAATAATTGATGCATGGCAAGGGTGTTCTACATAAAGCATATTTATAGAAGAAGAAGTAAGCATTCTAACTTGTATATATGCATATGGTAAACATTTTGAATAGGCAAGCATGTAGTAAGTAACCGTTCACACGTTTTAATGACAAGCATACAGATCCAAGTCTATTTCCCTTATCTTGATATCTTTTAGTTAATACTTGGTATCGTTTGATCGGGGCAAGCACGAACACGAGATTTAGATGTGAAGACTAGCAAGTAGGGCTAGCTAATCGGGTTGGTAGCCACTCACTTTTAGTGGCTGGAAGGAGGAAGGAAGGAAGTGATTTAGGAGTCCGCTTGAGCGACGCCTAGTGCTGGATCACCTGTATTGACACGAACAGCTGATCAGTACCTCTTCCTCTCTTTCCATTATCGGAATTGAAGTGCAGTCCTAAGAACGAAAGCAATGAAATCCATCAAAACCGTTCAAGAAAACCCAAGCAAACCCGAAAACTAACTCAAGGCACGAAAGCAACAAGCGACAGCGAAAACTAGGAAACAAAGAATGCAGCGGAGAGGTCCCTCCTGACTCTGCCGCTAAGTCGATCCCGGGGGCACGGTCCACTGAATATGGGAATCGATTCCGAAGAAACAAATCCATAACGAGGACGAGTTCTTAATTCAATCTATCCCGATCGAACGATACCATCTTGTATTTCTTAGCCGCGCTCCCCGAATAGGGGGAACGGGGCACCACAACAGGCGAGTACATTCTCTGACAGTTTTCATTGTTGATTATTTCTATAATGCAGTTGTATTACATACTTGATTCCGACACTATGGATACACGGGTTAGCACCCTAGATCCCCATCATGAGGAGTCGTGATTGGAATCCATCGTGCTAGCTGGGGGATGGAGAACTATTAGTAGATTATGTGATCATATCCAAACCTTTACATGCATCATAGCTCACCCCATTTCTTACGTTGGGTGCGGCCTGACCATTTACATGCATCATAGCTGTTATATATGATTAGCCTGACCACTACATGCATCATAGCTAGCCATATGGTTAGCCTGACCTACAAGAATCATAGCTAATCATATATAACCAGCCTGATCAAGTCCCAAGCCGATCACATAATAAACTGATAATTCAAACACTTAGCTAGATATCTATTATTCAGATTCACTTATTCTAGCATTCACTGTCTACTGTTCATTGCTAGATGCTCTATTGCCTATTTCCATTTTCTCCAGTACTTTACATTCCAGCATTTATTTCCATCTTGTATTTCTTACACTGTTTATAGTCTTTGTCAATTTAATGAAACTGCTGTTAGTGCTTGTGCTTCGCTCCAATCCTGACTGGATAATATTTTTCAGAGGACCTGGAGGATCTTTGCCCCACTCATTACGACCCAGGATTAGAGGGAGATTTCACTCCAGAAACCCCAGAGGAGTTGCCTATCCTAGAGGAGACCTTACCTGCCAATTCTTAGATTATTTTTCTGCATTTATTGTTCTAGACTGAGACTGAGTTGTATTTATTATTCTGTGATTTTGTGAGGTCATCTAGACCCAAGATTTGAGTTGGACTTATTGTGGTTGGTTTATATTAGAACTCTTTTCTATTCTCATCGTGCCATTATTTTCTATTAGCTGGTGATTGAGTATATCATAGCACTGTGGATTATTTATCATTGTCCTCCGTACGGAGTTGGGACTTTTGACAGGATATATTATATGTTGAGACCTAGACAGCGTTCTACCGCCGATGCTGCGGCGTAGGCTGGACGTACCCACGACTCATGCCCAAATTCCGGGTGCGGGTCGTGACAAAGGCTCTAGAGTGAACTCTACGCCTTAGCACGCACAAAGGAGACATCCACACCGAATGGAGATTCTTTCACACCCTGCAAGCAATCTGGTAGGTTATCAGTATATGAATGCACTGGTGGGGAGACTACTCGCCCGTTCGACAAATCCAAACATGTTATATAAGTTCTGTACACCATCTATTTAGTTATCTTTCTAATCTTGCCGTAGGATCAGTTTTATGGCAATGATGAATTGCCTAACTCGTGTGGCAGTGCGCCGTACGATATAAAGGAACACGGTGAGACTTACAAACTTACCATTTGTCCTTCCCTGTCCAAGGCAAACCAAGTTAATCATGCACGAGCATATATAATGAAATCCAAGGCAATAGCATATGCAAACACAAGTGGTGTGTGCGAGATTATATTTATTTTAGGTGCATGAGTATACATGTTATCCAAAAGTATTGCAAAGGATGTTCAAGTGTTTCAGTTTATTGGATGCGACGCAATAACTCGCACGCGAATAGCCGCTAAGCAAGAAAGACTTATCTATATGAACATGAGGTCACTGGCACGGTGCCATAATGGATGGTTCTAGTTTCGGGATAGAATGACGTACAACGCATAGACAGGATGTCACAGGCCATTTCGTCCGAAGCAGGCGACTATCTGGAGTTCCGTCCGGATCGGATCGGTACCAATGCCCCACCAACCATCCGTGGAACTAAGACCTTGTTTCCAAGTTGTCCTGTGACCATGCAAGTCTCTAATCTTCTGGATTTCTGGTCAGGTACAGGAACAAGTTCAAGGCAGGATACATATCAGGTACATGTTTCAGGCAGGATATATATCAGGTACATATTTCAAGCAGGATACATATCAGGTACATGTTTCAGGCAGAATACATATCAGGTACATATTTTAGGCATGATACATATTAGGTACAAGTTTCAGGCATGATTGTTCCCAATATGTGTATCGACTCCCCAAGCCAATACATTTAGTATGGGACGAGTATTGCTCCATGAGCTAGGATATCTTGAATTATTAATATGGTACAAGTCCCCTGGTTTGGGAACTGCCTTGGCGACCTAACGGTCCTGAGTACTTTCAGGTTCATAATTGCACAAAATGACTATTAGATAGTCTTCCTGGGAGAACTAAAGGAATACATGACATGGATAGTATGGCAAGCATTAAAATGAGGCAACGAATACAAATTAATATATAAACATGCAAGCATTGCATTCATATAGAACATAAGCATTCACGTTGGCACGGGTCTAAGGATCGAGCGAAGAGTGAAACCGTACTGGGCCATACCGAGCAACATAATCTAGGGTGGTGCAGTGTAAACATATGAACAGTGCACTACAAAGAGTATAATATTCTACTCGAGACATAGTAGGGTCTGGTTGCACAAGACAAAGGTAGTATGCGAGGGTCCATTTAAAAGCAATATTTTATTTCTATGTTCTAACACAAGCAATACAAGTTGGGATTATTCCCTTAACTAGGTGCGTTGTTTTCTTTATTAGCATGCAGGGGGTGATTCACCTAGCGACTAGCATGTATCTTCCATATTTTAAGTGTGCTGGCTAAGCAAAGACAAGTTCATCGTAGCCACCTACCTTAGCGATGATTCGCCTCGGTTGAGCGATACTCCGAGCGAGCCTCTGAAAGCCTAAGACGGAACTCCTGAAGGGCCAAGTCTGAGAATCCTTTTGCCTCAAACGAGTATTCCCGCTGAGCAAAGTGGGCCGGATCGTTGCACTTTTGCTGTTTGAATCGGCAGTCCGCTTGAACATAATGGGTCGTTACATTATACACCACTCCAAAAAAGTCTCGTCCTCGAGACTTCCTGAGTGCAAGCTGCTCTATCGTACTATCGAATCTATCCAAGCATAGCAATCGGTACCACTAGATCTGATTTTTGTTCGAACGGATCTCCTACTCGTTCCTTACACCGTGTCGTGTGTATGCTTGGTCGGTCTTATTGAATGACTCTATCATTGAATTCAAGTTCTGACTCGGTCTCTATTGAACCTTAGCGCGAAATATACTGCTTAACGTGGGGTACGTTATTATTTATCGTGAATAACGATCTGCGGCTGAGGTAAACTTATACAAGTCGTTATACTTGTCTATGCGGGTCTAACATTTTTACTTGCACTAGCATATGAGATCATCATATCGCGAGTCTGGATCATGCACATATTTAAAGCGTCATTTAAACATATGCATGTCAACCAACTTAGCGATAGCGAAGTCTTATAAATCACCAGGATACTTTCGACTGGGTTAATCAAATACAAGTTATTTCCATTCCAACTCAAATATTTGCACTACCGTTAAGCATGATCTATCCGATCAACCGACTAGCGTCCATCCGTTCGGATCAAACATCGCACACATTATCATTCCCAGTCTAACTCTAAGTCTTGTTGCTCCAGTTCTATGGTTTATTCAAGCAATATACTAAAGTCAGTTACACAAATCCTTTCACTCGGTACAGGGTCGTCTGCCTAATTGCTAGGCCAACTCACAAGGTCATAGGTACATGTTCAAGCACATGATTTATCATACAAATTCATCGCATGATGCTCGCCCCAATTCCTAGGGTTAAACCATTGTTCATTTGCACAGGGTATTCTATCCAAGCTCGTTTCACTCAAATTTCTAAATATCGAGCATAAATTATCCTACTCTTATTAATACGTTCATTTGTACAAGGTTCAAGTTTGTTCAGTAAAATCTACGATATAACCGAGATGCAGGACAAGCCTAGTGATTTGTATAGTCTATCTCCTCAAACATGTTTAGATAGAATCCATATATCCATTTCTAAGTCTAGACCACCAAGCCAAGATTCAATTATAAACCTTCGATTATAACTCCAAGTCGTCCAACCAGATTTTCGTATTCGTTCACAAAACCATCAAGCGTGATTTACTCCAGGTTCTAGGCTATCTTATCCATAAAATACTTTTGATTCACTTGCATTTTCCAAATTTGTCTTATCGTGTCAAACCACAAGTCAAGACGATCCATTAGTTGTCACGCTCCGGTCTTCGCAAGTTCGATTACCCTCGTTGGATATGAGATCATGACGCCAACGCTCCCATTGGATAATCATTTTAATTCGGGCATGACGCATGTACGAGCATAGAGTTACGCTCGCACAAGATAAGAACGTTTTTAACGTTATGGTTATCTTCGAAACGATCGAGACACCTTATCATTTTACTTCGCTCCATCCAAGTTATATATAAAATCCATCAAGCCAAGTCCGTTCAAACAGTGATTATAATTCGTCTAGCAAAATCATTCAACTTTAATGTTACCATTTGATAAATCCAAAATCTACTTCTAGCATTCCTCAAACAACTAGGTTTTAAATACTCAAGCCCAAGTCTATCCATTTTTGTTATATTTTATTCATCGAGTTCGTTTAGAATAATCACCGAACATGTTCCCGTGAGTTCGATCATCCCCACCGTACGTGAAATTACCACGCCGGTGCTCCCACAGGATAATCGTTTTCGCTGGGACTGGTTTTGAAGATTGTCTTCTTGAACTAGATTTCAAGATCGTTCTTCCAAACTCCAAGTCAAATCCGTTATTGCTTATCTCTTTCATCGAACCACAATATTTATTCTCGTGCTAACTTCTATTCGAGCGATATTTTAATCAAGTTCAATCCGTTTGTTTTAATCCAAAATCGTCCGTACAATCCATCAAGTTTCCACCAAGTTTCCTTAACCAAGATATTAATTTTTATTTCCTTGAATCCCTTTTCGATATAAGCCTTATCACTTATTCAAGACATTTCCAAATCGTTTAATCCAACTATGGCACAAGACCTATGAATCCGTTTGGGCATTTTTAACTGATCCATACATCACTCGGAATCGAGTCAACCAATTTAAATCCATATTTGATTTGTATATTCCAACATGAAATACCGTTTGAGCTATTTCTCAAAATCCAAGCACGATTCTCCATATTAGCCTAAGCGATAAATCTAATAATGCTTCTATCGGTTGCCATTCTAAGTCTGACTTATCCTTTCCTAAACGATATCCAAATCTCGTTTGCAACTAGCTTGCACCAAAGGATCTTGGCGCACGATACTCTACACAACTTAGCCGAAAGGTTATGTGCATAGCTAACTGTTCCGGCGATATTCGATTTCGTGCACTAAACAGTTGGCCAATCATGTATAGGTATTCGTGTTTGCACATAATATGCAAATTCTAGCATGAGTCTATTTCAACAAGTCTAACACAGGTCGGCACAAAGGCCTTAATATTATAATTTCGTACAAGCAATCATATCATTTACATGCACTTTTTGAAAGTATTTAGACTAATTATTTTGAACATTCCAATGGGACAACTGTCACGACCCGCACCCGGTATAGGGGCACGAGTGCGTGGGTACATCCAGCCTACGCCGCAGCATCGGCGGTAGAACGCTGTCTAGGTCATGATACTATCTAATCAATCTCTCGCGAATATCCAACTCCATAAGGAGACACAGATATCATAATTTAATATGGAAATACTCAATCATAGAAACTAAAGCACGATAAGATATCAAAGAAATAAATGAAATACAACACAAGTCTAAATAACAAGAATAGTCTAACCTACAATCAATAACATCCATATCTCCAAGTATGCTGGAAACAAGTCCTCTAAGTTGCAGTCTAGAAAAATATTTCCAGTCAGGATGGAATAAAGTACATCTCTAACAGCAGTTCCACATATATTGACAAAAATTATAATACAGTGTAAAGAAATACAAGATGGATATAATTGCTAGAAATAAGAAATACGGGCAAGCATGAATATACTAGAAATAGAAATATTGGAGCATATGTCATCATCAATGGTACAACTAGCAATGAACAAGAATACAAGTGCACACTAGAACAATGAACTGGAATATAAGTGAATGCTAGAGTAATAACTAGAACATAGAGAAATGCTAGATCAATAAACTAGAGATACATGTATAGACTATCTAGCTAAGTGTGTAAAATATCAGCATATCATGTGATCGGCTTGGGACTGATCAGGCTTGTTACATATGATTAGATATGATTCATGTAAGGTCAGGCTAGCCATCCAGATAGCTATAATGCGAGCAATAGTTAGGCTAATCACATTTAACAGGCTATGAGGCATGTAATGGTCAGGCTGCACCGACGTGAGGTATGGGTGAGCTATGATTCATGTAGAGTTGGGTATGATCACATAAGCTACTAATATTTTCCCGTCCACCAGCTAGCACGATGGATCCCAATCACGACTCCTCATGACAGGTCTCGATGATGCCAACTCGTGTAAACATAGTGTCAGAATCATGTACGCTATACAACTAGAATTATAGAGATAATCAACATAATAAAAACTGTCAGAGAATATACTCGCCTATTGTCATGCTACTGGCAATACCAAAATCCTGTTTCCAAAGTCTTGTCTGAATAATCCAACAGTCCTATAGACATCATATAATAGTAATACAGAATCAGTCGATACACTAACATACACACAATCATAAATATACTGAGCTCAGGGGCTACGTTAGGTATGACACTGGTCAACTAGCAAGGTCGAGTGTGCGTCTAACAGCACAGGTGTCATGTCTGCAAATGTTGTGCATAATCAGATAGTCGAACACTAACATATGTCTTTCCAGTACGTCCAGTGTGCACAAGGCAGACACTCACAATCACTCAGGGTCACATGGTCAATGTAAATATGGGATATCCCTGAATTACACTTATGGTCATATAGTATAAATACACATTACAAGCATATAATTACTTATATAAATACATCCATATATATATATATATATATATATATATATATATATATATATATATATATATATATATATATCAATTTGATTATAAAACACATACGCGTACGTATAGCATACGAGTCACTGGGTTCACCGACACTGGTCTGATGTCAACTAACTGAACCTGTCATGACATGATATGCTAAAACCCTACACTATTCATATATGCACACACAAAATCACGAAGAGGGCAGCTACGAACCTGTGCGGGCACACACAGGGTTGACGATGACGACGATGTCGACGATGATAATGACGACGATGTTGATGACGATGACGACGATGATGATGACGACGATGTTGAAGGTGATGATGATGGTAATGATGAAGGTGATGATGATGGTGGTGATGATTATGATAAAGATGAGGAGTCGAGGGTCGTAGCAGGGCTGCCGGAGTCGGGGGATGGCTCAGGTGGCTGGCTCGGGTCGGGGAAGAGGAGAGGTCGACGAGGGTGGTATTGAGGAGCGGCTCGTCGTGGGTGGAGGAGGCTGGTTGCACCGGGGGATGATGGATGGCCGGAGGGAGTCGAGAATGGCAGAGTGTTCAGCGGGTGCAGGCGACTGACAGGCAGCCAGGGGCGCTGTGATCCGGCGTCCAGGCGAGTTCTCCGGTCGGGTTGGAGGAAGGTTCAGTCGACTCCGGCGTGGTACATCGGTTCAGTCGATGTGTACGGTCGTGTTAGCAGCGGCTTGCAGTCGTCAGTCGAGCGCGGGATGGGCTCGGTTCAGTCGAGATGAAAGATAGGCGGTCGAGTTCTGATCGGCTCCGACGGGAGGACATAGATAAAGGGTTGACAGGCGGGTTGCGGTGGCCGGACTCGACGGACTGGCTGGAGGAAGGAACTGCTCCGGCGGGTTGTGGAGGAGAACGGAGAGGGAGACAAAGTCGGGCTGCGGTGCTCCGGTTCAGGCGAGGGAGAACGACATGGTGGAGACGGTCGGGTGAGGCATAAGGAAGAGGAGGAGGGCTGCTCGGGGTGTTCTCAGTTGAGGGGGCGTCGGGCTCCGGCGTGGTCGGAGGCCGGGAAGAGGAGGTGAAGGTGACCGGAGATGGGATGAAGAAGGAAGCAGTGGTTTAGTTTAGGTTTGGTTGAGGTGGAGGTGATGAATGGTGATATAAAATAATGGGGATGATGGTTTTGCATGTATGAGAGAGAGGGTGATGTTGACCTCCTAGGGATTAGGGCCGGCCATGCTTTGGGATGGGGTTGCTTTGGGAAAAGGTTGAGGATGAGGAATATTTATATATAATAGTGTGTATGGTGAGGATGGCTCCATTTGAATGAGTGGTCTAGATTCAACATGGAGGAAAACACACAAACAAAAGAGGAGAGAGTTGACCGGTCAAAGGGAGAGGTGGTTGATTTCTTCATGTGCTTGACCAATAGGATGGTGACACATTATTGCACTTTTGCAATAAAGTCCTCAACAATTAGAAAATTGTATAGAAAGTGGTTTTTTAGATTAAATGAGGGAAAACACCATGTTTGGTGTGATATAGTAGCTAAAAAAAGAATGTGTGGTGTTTAGTATGAGTCTTGAGGGTGTGAATGGGGTTTGGTTTGGTGTTGGGTCTAGTTTTGGGTCAAGTTGGGTCTTTACACTAATTTAATCAAAATTAATGTAAATGGTATTCTAAAATTAATTGGAAGTACATGGGGCTCAAATCAGGTGGAACACAAGTGTCATGAATGAAGAAGACTCAGAATAGAATATTATCATAATTGGATTGCATAAAATGGGTCAAGATTGTGTCTCCAATTTTGATTAGAACGCACAAGGATACAAAGTTGGATTTATATGGAATTAAAAATAAACGTCTGCGACGAATATTGTGTGAATAAAATAAAGCACAAGAGAGCATATTTATGAGTTACACAAATGTCAGAATAGAAGACGGGCACGTCTAGGACAAGGGTGTGAAATTCGTCGGAAGGTAAAAGCTAGGGTAGCACTCCAAATATCGAAGCAACGGTAAGGCGCAACAATTAAATAAAATCACAATAATTAATTATAACCCTAAATAATTAATCCCAAAAATTATAAATTAAATCCATAACACTATATTTCGGTCAGGGCTCCATCTAGTGGGTATCTAGGTCTAGTCTACTAACTCATGCATTAATGAATACTATATATAATATACACACATATATATGTATATACACATATCATGTAATTATTTAAAATAAATACACACAATACCTATAATATATAAATTGACAAAAATACCCCTATTTTCAGGATGTGGTAGTGACAAGTCTACCCTCCTTAAAATTCGTCCTCAAAATTTAAAATCCTCAATAGTTGTATTTACTCATTATATATATATTATTTTCCATCAAATTTAGATTCATCAAACCTATAATCATAAAGTAAATCCATGTTGTTATTTCATAAAACTTTTAAATTCTATAGATATCATATTCCTGAAAATCTTTAAGTTTAAAATCCTATTCCATTTTTATCACAATCTCCTCCAAAATTTTAAATTCGTATCTAAATACTCAAAAATTTAATATCCAATCCTTTAATTTAAATCCAATCAATGTATATTTAGAAAATTTAAAAATCTTATCCAAAATTTGAATTTAAACACCAATCCATTAATTATCTTATTCCTTTAATTTAAGTCCAATCGATGCATATTTATAAAATTTAAATCCTCATCCCAAAAATTTGAATTCAAATACTAATCCATTTATGATCTTATTCCTCGATTTCTTTTTCCACACAATACCCAAATAATATAATACTTACGAAGTCTTCATATGCAACATTCAAAATATAAGTTTTAAAATTTATATCTTGCAGTCAGTAAATATAATGATAATCTTCTTAAATTCCTCAAAATTTAATAACAAATTTAATCATATTGTAATCTTCATAAAATCAATGATTTAACAAAATCGTCAATTTTGCCATATTAAGTTCTCAAATCTTTATTTAAATTTATATTTATCCTCGAAATTTAAGGCACCTTGTCTCTCTCTGTCCAGTCATAACCTCTTCATTAATTTTACTACGGTCAAACCCCCAATAATCAAGGTCTAAGAAAATCCTACCTACAATCATACAACATACAATTTAGAGAAAATATACATGGTTATGGTCACTTTTGTCATGGTATTGCAGTCTCTGTCGGGGTGTACTACTAACTACATTCTAGAAAGAGAATCATTGATACAAACTACGGTACTAAAAAATCAATCAATCAATAAAATAGACGAAAAAGGAACATAAGGAAAGAACAGAACCTCCTAACACAACCATGGTTTAATGATGCATCCAAAGTTGATACCGCTATCCTTTGGTACCACTATTTCTACAACAAGTACACCCACTGCTAGCTCTCTTACCTACTATAATTGTTTATACTAGTCGTTCTTATCACTCAAGTGCACACCAAGTGCAACACAACACACTAAGTACTACTCTCTCTAATATGACTCTAGATGGACACCCAAGTCAGTTTGTAGTGCCATCTCAAGCATGCTTAAGCCAACAGATCCTTACACATGCACTTCATCCACTCATATACTAATATACATTTCTTATCCAGCATAAAATTTTATCCTCAACATAAAATCCTCAAAATTTAACTTCTCGAACAATTTAAAATAAAATGTATATTCTTTCCTCAAAAGTCAAATATTCAAATATTGAAATAAAATTTTAATCACTTCAAAAAATCTTTATAGCTTTGACTATGTTTATGGAATTGAATTTGAATCCTCAAAAATTTTAATAACATAAAATCTCAACTCCTCAAAAAATCTTAAAAATTAAAATTTATTTTCAATCTTCAAATTATAAATTTAAATCCACATCTATCTAAGTATACATATAAATACTCGCAGTCTCTAAGACTCAAGGTATACACAAATACACCAATTGTCTACACTCCTCAACTGTGTACTGAATATTGCACTGCTTGGATTACTTGCACTATTACTTCTAATGATTTTCTATCCACATTAACTGATACACCAATCTACTATCATCACACGAGGTACTTACTTTTACTAGCACATTGCTCAACTAATCCTTGATATAGAATATTTTAGCACTCTTGGTATAGTAACACTAGCTTCATTATTAGATCATCTCATCACACTCACTAGAACTCATGATCACTTGCACTTTCTATAATACCCCTGCTTCACTTCTCTCTCAAGGGCAGGCATATGGTTCCATATCCCGATTGATGTATAAGTATCTTCCTTTAACCTTTTACAGACTGATATACTAATCAGTGATACACTTCATACCCTTTCATGACCAATCTTGATATTTCTTAACTCATGGCACACTCATTAATTCCCTGTATGCATATACATCTCTTTACTCTTGACACACCCAAGTATCAACCATCAAATTGAATATCATGCTCCATTAATTTTCAACATAATTTCTTCAATATACATGGATCACCCAGTTACATAAATTTATGACTATCCAGGACTGGCATGCTGACTCTGATACTTACTCTTAGAACCATCACTTATACTCTTTACTCCCCCTTCCTATAATACCAATACTAATTATAATGATACCTTATCATAGAACCATTGCTATAAGGTACTACGCTACAGGTTATCTCTAGATTGATGCCTACTGCTCACATATCCAACCAAGAAATACTTACAAACTCATAAGCCACACTCTCAACAGTCAACACTAATATATGATACAGACCTAATTGTAAGTCACCAATTATCATACTAACAAGGAACCCTAATGGAAAGAAGCTCTAGAAGGAACTGGACTAAGGACTGAAGGTAACTCTACTGCTAAGCAAAATGATGGAACAAAGTCTTAGAATGACAGAAGTGGATAAGTATTGAGATGATACTTTAAGAACCAATTTAAGATACAACCTGATAATCATACATGTCTGTCTGAAATCATGACACTCAGAATTCTCGCCACGCCAGTAAGCATAGCCGCGATAAACGATAGGTTCTATAACTAAGGTATGCAACTCTATAATCATGTCATCTAGAATCCTCATCACGCCAACCGGTATGGCTGCGAGAAACTCTAAATTCATAACTAAGATATGTACATCTGAGGTCAGGTTCCTATGTTTCCACCACGACAGCTAATGTGGATGCGCTAAACTCTAGGCTCCATAACCAAAGTAGACGTTTCACCTTTCTTACTGTCCTCATCAACATATGTCATCAGATGATACCGTAAATTTTGGTCTGTAAAGTTTATCTCGATATAAAATCAAAACTCAACAACAATACCAACAATTAAATTTAACAACTGATCAACAAGAATCAAGTTTAAAAAGTGAGAACAGACAGAAACAAAGGAAATATTTAAATTAAAAATTATAATAAGATTCTCAAGGGTCATCCCAGGAATCTCTCAAAAATTTGTGATTGAGTATCCTTTCTCATCCTAGTATCTTATGTCCTATATCCTATCGCAGGCACGTAGTAGTACAACTAAGACGTCATAGTACCACGACATCGTACTACTTGCGAAGCCTGACCTGCATGGGCCACCACTAAAAATGTGTCATAACCCGCACCCGGTATAGGGGCACGAGTGCGTGGCTACGTCCAGCCTACGCCGCAACATCAACAGTAGAACGCTGTCTAGGTCATGATACTATCTAATCAATCTCTCGCGAATGTTCAACTCCATAAGGAGACACAAATATCATAATTTAATATGGAAATACTCAATCACAGAAACTAAAGCGCGATAAGATATCGAAGAAATAAATGAAATACAACACAAGTCTAAATAACAAGAATAGTCTAACCTACAATCAATAACATCCATATCTCCAAGTATGCTGGAAACAAGTCCTATAAGTCGTAGTCTAGAAAAATATTTCCAGTCAGGATGGAACGAAGTACATCTCTAAAAATATTCCACATATATTGAAAAAAATTATAACACAGTGTAAAGAAATATAAGATGGATATAACTGCTAAAAATAAGAAATACTGGCGAGCATGAATATACTGGAAATAGAAATACTAGAGCATATGTCATCATCAATGGTACAACTAGCAATGAACAAGAATACAAGTGCACGCTAGAACAATGAACTGGAATATAATTGAATGCTAGAGCAATAACTAGAACATAGAGAAATGTTAGATCAATAAACTAGAGATACATGTATAGACTATCTAGCAAAGTATGTGAAACATCAGCATATCATGTGATCGACTTGGGACTGATCAGGCTTGTTACATATGATTAGCTATGATTCATGTAAGGTCAGGCTAACCATCCGGATAGCTATGATGCGAGCAATAGTCAAGCTAATCACATGTAACAGGCTATGAGGCATGTAATGGTCAGGCTGCACCGACGTGAGGTGTGGGTGAGCTATGATTCATGTAGAGTTGGGTATGATCACATAAGCTATTAATATTTCCCCGTCCCCCAGCTAGCACGATGGATCCCAATCATGACTCCTCGTGACAGGTCTCGATGATGCCAACTCGTATAAACATAGTGTCAGAATCATGTACGCTATACAACTAGAATTATAGAGATAATCAACATAATGAAAACTGTCAAAGAATGTACTCGTCTGTGGTCCTGCTGCTGGTAATACCAATATCCTGTTTCGAAAGTCTTGTCTGAATAATCCAATAGTCCTTTAGACATTATATAATAGTAATATAGAATCAGTCGATACACTTACATACACACAATCATAAATATATTGAGCTCAGGGGCTACGCTAGGTATGATACTAGCCAACTAGCAGGGTCGAGTATGCGTCTAACTGCATGTGTGTCACGTCTATAAATGCTGTGCATAATCAGACAGTCAAACACTAACATATGTCTTGCCAGTACGTCAATGTACACAAGGCAGACACTCACAATCACTCAGGGTCACATGGTCAATATAAATACGAGATATCCCTGAATTACACTTATGGTCATATAGTATAAATACACATTACAAGCATATAATTACTTTTATATATATATATATATATATATATATATATATATATATATATATATATATCAATTTGATTATAAAACACATACACGTACGTATACCCATACGAGTCACTGGGTTCACCGACACGGGTTTGATGTCAACTAACTGAACCTATCGTGACACGATATGCTAAAACCCTACACTATTCATACATGCACACACAAAACCTCGAAGAGGGCAGCTACGAACCTGCACGGGCACACACGGGGTTGACGATGATGACGATGTCGACGATGACGATGATGATGATGACGACGATGTTGATGACGATAACGACGATATTGATGACGACGCTGTTGAAGGTGATGATGATGGTAATAATGAAGGTGATGATGATGGTGGTGATGATTTTGATAAAGATGAGGAGTCAAGGGTCGTGGCAGGGCTGCCGGAGTCGGGGGATGGCTTAGGTGGCTGGCTCGGGTCGGGGAAGAGGAGAGGTCGAAGAGGGTGGTGTTGAGGAGCGGCTCATCATGGGTGGAGGAGGCTGGTTGTAGCGGAGGATGATGGATGGCCGAAGGGAGTCGAGAATGGCGGAGTGTTCAGCGGGTGTAGGCGACTGACAGGCAGTCGTGGGCTCTGTGATCCAGCGTCCAGGCGAGTTCTTCGGTCGGCTTGCAGGAAGGTTCAGTCGACTCCGGCGTGGTACAGCGGTTCAGTCGATGTGTACGGTCGGGTTGGCAGTAGCTTGCAGTCGGTTCAGTCGAGCACGGGATAGGCTCGGTTCAGTCGATATGAAGGACAGGCGGTCGGGTTCTGATCGGCTCCGGCAGGAGGACAAGGATGAAGGGCTGAAAGGCGGGTTGCGGTGGCCGGACTCGACGGATTGGCCGGAGGAAGGAACTGCTCCGGCGGGATGGGTGGTCGAGGAGGCCGACGGGTTGTGGAGGAGAACGGAGAGGGAGACGAAGTTGAGCTACGGTGGTCTGGTTCAGGCAAGGGAGAACGACAGGGTGGAGACAGCCGGGTGAGGCATGGGAAAGAGGAGGAGGGCTGCTCGGGGTATTATCAGGCGAGTGGCCGTCGGTCTCCGGCGTGGTCGAAGGCCGGGAAGAGGAGGTGACGGTGACCAGAGGTGGGATGAAGAAGGAAGAAGTGGTTTAGTTTAGGTTTAGTTGAGGTGGAGGTGATGAATGGTGATGTAAAATAATGGGGATGATGGTTTTGTATATAGGAGAGAGAGGGTGATGTTGACCTACTTAGGATTAGGGCCGGCCATGCTTTAGGATGGGGTAGCTTTAGGAAAAGGGTTGAGGATGAGGAATATTTATATATAATGGTGTGTGTGGTGAGGATGGCTCCATTTGAATGAGTGGTCTAGATTCAACATGGAGGAAAACACACAAATAAAAGAGGAGAGAGGGAGAGAGTTGACTGGTAAAAGGGAGAGGTGACACATCATTACACTTTTGCAATAAAGTCCCCAATAATTAGAAAACTGAACAAAAAGTGGATTTTTGGATTAAATGAGGGAAAACACCATGTTTGGTGTGATGTAGTGGCTAAAAAAAGAATGTGTGGTGTTTAGTATAAGTCTTGAGGGTGTGAATGGGGTTTGGTTTGGTGTTGGGTCTAGTTTTGGGTCAAGTTGGGTCTTTACACTAATTTAATCAAAATTAATGTAAATAGTGTTCTAAAATTAATTGAAAGTACATGGGGCTCAAATTAGGTGGAACACAAGTGTCATGAATGAAGAAAACTCAGAATAGAATATTATCATAATTTGGGTTACACAAAATGGGTTAAGATTGTGTCTCCAATTTTGATTGGAACGCACAAGGATACAAAGTTGGATTTATATAGAATTGAAAATAAACGTCCGCGACGAATATTGTGCGACTAAAATAAAGCACAAATGAGCATATTTATAAGTTACACAAATGTCAGAATGAAAGACGGACACGTCTAGGACAAGGGTGTAAAATTCGTTGGAAGGCAAAAGCTAGGGTAGCGCTCCAAATATCGAAGCAACGGTAAGGCACAACAATTAAATAAAATCACAATAATTAATTATAACCCTGAATAATTAATCCCAAAAATTATAAATTAAATCCATAACACTATATTTCGGTCAGGGCTTCATCTAGTGGGTATCTAGGTCTAGTCTACTAACTCATGCATTAATGAATACTATATATAATATACATATCATGCAATTATTTAAAATAAATACACACAATACCTATAATATATAAAATGACAAAAATATCCCTATTTTCAGGATGTGGTAGTGACAACAATGGAGAGAGTGTATGCACATAACCCATGAACGAGCTTTCGAAACTGAGAAAATCGAAACAAAATCCAAAGACGTAAAGCCATGCTCTGATACCAATCTGTCATGCCCCGATCTTTCGCAGGCAATTGGCCATCCCCGCTAGGCATGAATCATCGTACCAGCGCTCCAGTGGGACGATCGCTTGACCAATCTAGGCGTGATGCTGCAAGAGCGTGAGCCACGCCCGTGCAAGGCTGTGGTCTATGTTGGCGGTAAGAGGTCTAAGCCACAGAGTCGTACAGATTGTCCGAGTGCAGCGGAATAAGAAACTTATAGGCGATTAGTAACAAGTTTCACATAGTCGTCAATAGTGGAAGCATTGAATAATACAAGTATATAAATAAAAAAAATCTTTATTGAAATAAACAAGTGTTACAGGCGGCGCTAGACCGAGATTACAAGTCGCTCAAGCCTCTCTCTCTAAAACAGTAAAAGCGTGCCAAGTGGCTACATTTGTGGGATGATACATAGGCGATGTTCCAACATTATGTCTTGTATATGTGCTTAAGTTCCGGTCGCAATGCTCCAAGGCTCCAGAGTGAACTCCACATCTTAGCATGCATGAAGGAGACATCCGCACAGAACGGAGATTATCCCGCACCCTGCAAGCAATCTGGTGGGTTATCAAGATATTAATGCACTGGTGGGGAGGCTACTCGCCTGCTCGACAAATCTAAATATGTTATATAGGTTCAGTGCACCATCTATTTAGTTATCTTTCTAATCTTGTCTTAGGATCAATTTTATGGTAATGATGAATAGCCTAACTCATGTGGCAATGCGTCGTACGATATAAAAGAACACGACAAAACTTACCAACTTACCATTTGTCCTTCCCTGTCCAAGACAAACTAAGTTAATCATGCACGAGCATATATAACAAAATCCAAGATAATAGCATATGCAAACACATGTGGTGTGTGTGAGATTATATTTCAGGTGCACGAGTATACATGTTATCCAGAAGTATTGCAGAGGATGTTCAAGTATTTTAATTTATTGGATGCGATATAATGACTCGCACGCGGATAGCCGTTAAGCAAGGGTGACTTATCTATATGAACATAAGGCCACTGGCATGGCGCCATAATGGACGGTTCTAGTCTCAGGATGGAATAACGTGCAATGCATAGACAGGATGTCACAGGTCATTCCGTCTGAAGCAGGCGACTATCAGGAGTTTCATCTGTATCGGATCGATGCCAGTGCCCTAGCAACCGTCCGCGGAACTAAGACCTTGTTTCCAAGTTATCCTATGACCATGCAAATCTCTAATCTTCTGGGTCTCTGGTCAGGTACATGAACAAGTTCAAGGCAAGATACATATCAGGTACATGTTTCAGGCAAGATACATATCAGGTACATGTTTTAGGCATGATATATATCAGGTACATGTTTCAGGCAGGATACATATCAGGTACAAGTTTCAGGAAGGATTATTCACAATATGTGTATCGACTCCCCAAGCCAATACATTTAGTATGGGACGAGTATTGCTCCATGAGCTGGGATATCTTGGATTATTAATATAGTACAAGTCCCCTGGTTCGGGAACTGCCTTGGCGACCTAACGGTCCCGAGTACTTTCAGGTTCATACTTACACGAAATGACTATTAGATAGTCTTCCGGGGAGAACTAAATGAATGCATGACATGGATAGTGTGGCAAGCTTTGAAACGAGGCAACAAATATAAATTAATATATAAATATGCAAGCATTGTATTCATATAGAACATAAGCATTCACGTTGGCACGGGTCTAAGGATCGAGCGAAGAGTGAAACCGTACTGGAACATACCGAGCGACATAATCTAGGGTCGTGCAGTGTAAATATATGAATATTATACTACAAAGAGTATAATATTCTACTCGAGGCATAGCGGGGTCTGATTGCACAAGGCAAAGGTAGCATACGATAGTCCATTTAAAAGCAATATTTTATTTCTATGTTCTAACACAAGCAATACAAGTTGGGATTATTCCCTTAGCTAGGTGCGTTGTATTCTTTATTAGCATGCATGGGGTGATTCACCTAGCGACTAACATGTATCGTCCATATTTTAAGTGTGCTGGTTAAGCAAAGACAAGTTCATCGTAGCCACCCACCTTAGCGATAATTTACCTCGGTCGAGCGATACTCTAAGCGAGCCTCTAAAGGCCTAAGATGGAACTCCTGAAGGGCTAAGTCTGGGAATCCTTTTGCCTCAAACGAGTATTCTCGCTGAGCAAAATGGGCCAGATTATTGCATTTTTGCCGTTTGAATCGGCAGTCCACTTGAACGGAATTGGTCGTTACAAGGCATTCCTTTTTAACGGCGGTGTACCTATGCTCTGTACCAACCATCATCCGACTAAGGTAGTATATGGCCTGCTCGTGGCCTGCGTCACTATTCTGGGCTAACAGGGCACCGAGAGAGTGCTCCATTACGCGTACATAAAATATGAAAGACTTTTCCATGACTGGGGCTACCAGCACAGGAGGGTTTGATAGGTATTCCTTGATGTCGTCAAACATGCGTTGGCATTTTTTATCCCAGATAAAGGAGAAACCTTTCTTCATGAGCTGGGTGAACGGCCGACAACGTCCAAAAAAGTTTGATATGACCTTCCTGATGTATGCCAGCCTCACTTGAAGGCCGCAGAGTTCCAGGAGGTTCTTTGGAGGGCTCATCTCTAGGATGGTCTTGGTCTTGTCGGGGTCTATGTGAATACCCCAGAAAGTGATGACGAAACCCAGGAATTTGCCGCTGGAGACTTCCAGGAAGGATATGGTAGGGTTCATCTTGAGGCGGTGTGCGCGCATTAAGTCAAGCACATTCCTCAAGTCTTGGAGGTGATCATTTTTAGAGCGACTCTTAAAGGTGATATCGTCGACGTAGAATTCCACCGTCTTTCACAGATATTCACGAAAAATGGTGCTCATAGTTCGCTGGTATGTAGCACCTGCATTTTTAGACCAAAATGCATGACCGTGTAGCAGTATACGCCTATTGGGGTCCGAAATAATGTATGCTTCTTGTCGTCGAGAAATATCTTGATTTGGTTGTTGCTTGAGAAGCCGTCCATGAAGGACATGCGCTCTAAGCCACTGGTATTGTCGATCATTATGTCGGTGATCGGGAGGAGGAATTCGTCCTTAAGATATGCCGCATTCAGATCACAGAAGTCGATACAGATTTGAATCTTCCTATTCTTCTTGACGATATGTACTATGTTGGCTACCCATTCGGGATGTTATTCCTCGCGGATGAAGCCACTAACTATCAGTTTGTTGACTTCAGCTTTGATGTAATTCATTATGTTCAGCCGGAAATGTCATTGCTGTTGCTTGACCGATTTGGCATTCGACAAAATATTGAGTTTGTAGATCGCGATTTAAGGATCCAGCCCTGGCATATCTTTATAAATCTAGGCAAAGACATTGATGTATTTCTTGACGAGTTGCAATAGGGATTCCCAGTCTTTATCAGGCAAGCTTTTGCTGACGAAGATAGCTTTGGACGACGAGGTCGATTTGTATGATTTTATCCTTCGTGGAAGGTTTTCTTTGTTCGAATTGCATCTTCCATTGTGAATCAAGGCGCTGGGCCCAAAGTTCTACCTCAAAAAGTTTGGGTGGATCCTCGTCATCTTCCTTGGGGTCAGCAGACACCATGCTAGAGGACAGTGTTCGTCTGAGCACATCCCCGATGCTAACATCGGAGTCCCAAGTTAAAGATTCTGTATAGTGCGAGTGTACTTCATCTTCTTTATCTAAACCCTATGGAGTTGTGGGAGGTGTTACATAATCTAAGCTATGTTTGGTCTTCTGGTAGTAATCCTCGGACTTGCCCGCAGGAGCATATAAGTGCAGGGGAAGCCATCGACCCTTGTCGTAATTTAAGCCTTTGCCGGTTTTCAAATTGTACCCCATCTTTTGGATGAGGTGTCTAGCTTGAGGACTATACCGGTGAGGTGATATTTTGTCGGTATCAAGTTCAGGATCTAGCTCTTATGGGATGAAGGATTGAGGGTATTCTATTTGGCTGAAGACGATGGGCTTCTCTCCTCTCTTCCTAGGTGGGACTAGGAAGTAAGAGTTTTGGCTGGAGAGCATCTGATACGCTGTATAGGTGGTGGTCACCTTTTTTGAAGTGTAAGCCTAGACTGTGCTCCATAGAGTACAATATGTTGATATGTGCATGCTCAGAATAGTTCAAAGATAACCCTTTATTGATAAAATAAGGTATCTTTTCAGGAGGAATCACATCATCGAGGGAAGGGACGTTCACCTGAGGGCCACATATTCTTTTAGTTCATCATCATCATGAGCTACCCCCAGTGCAGTTAAAGGTGTAAGTGGCTTCTTGTGAAGTTTTACCACCAGAGGCTCGGAGGCTGCAACCGTGGCCGGGTCTTCTTTTGGTGGTCTACGAAGACGAATGACCATAGGTTCTGAAGGAGCATATGGTACATAATTCTCCTTCTGCGATCGATTTGGGCTATAAAGGTGAACGACTAGAGGTTCAAAAGGAGCAGATAGTGCATGATCCTTTCTTCATTGTCGATTTGGCCTATGATGGCGAACAACCAGATGTTCGGAAGGAGCAGATGGTGCGGGATCCTTCTTTGCGGCCGATTTGGCCTATAAAAGCGAATAACCAGAGGTTCGAACGTTATCGAAGGTGCCAGAGATTTTGGTGCCTTTTTGTGCAACTTGACAACGAGGGGGGGTGGTTGCATCGGGAGTGAAAGCCTTGAGACGGGTTCTCATGGGCTCCTCCGGTGTTGTCGTAACCTTGACCTCATCATCGGCCTTATTGCCACCTTTGTCTTGGTGGGTTTGCTTGCAGAGGATGGCGTCGGAGTAGTACGTCTCGACTCCCTTAAGTGGGTCAATGTCCATAAAATCTGTTCTGACAATGCCATGATCATCGACATACTTTAAGCATTAGTGCAGGGTTGACGGCACAATCATATATTAGTGTATCCAGAGGCATTCGATTAAGATATTGTAGGATACATCTATATCAATGACGTAGCAAGTAATCTCTATTTTTAGCTCGCCGATCTGGCACTTCAGGCAAATCTTGCCCAGAGGATAGCTTCTTCCTGCATTGGAGACACTAATGGCAGTATTGGTAGCTGCCAGGCGGTGCATCGGGAGGCCCAAGGTTTGTAGCAGACTCCTCGAGATAATGTTGATTGATGAACCGGGGTCAATATGCATCCGGTCCACCTTTATAGCACCAATATACCATGTGTAGTACATGGGACAATCATGCTTGTTATTCTTCAGCAACATATCTTATTTCGAGAACGTAATATTGGGTATTGCATCAGTGATGTTATTATAGTGGAGCATGTCGTCAAATTTTCAGCTGGCGGCTTGACCTACGCCAGATAGGTGTCGGCATTTTATAATACCTCGCTCAGGGTGGCTCGAGTGTCTCTTAAAAATAACAACTTTGCCTGAATATTGGCGAATTGAACCAAGACGTCAAAGTTATAGGGATTTTCCAATTCCTGAGCCATTTTCTTATACAACGGCTTATCGAAGCATCCCTCTTTTTGTTTGGATTTGTCCGCTGGTGGGAGTTGAGATGGACCTGGATCAAACACAATAGGTGTAGTAGTTAGAGGTGCATTGACTTTGGGAGCTTCGTAATCTCGTTGGTAAGCAAGGCCAGACCTGGTAGCCCCTGCCCAGGCCTCCTCAGCGGTGGGAGAAACTATGCGACATGACTTGATTTTTCGTATTTTAGGCTTGACGGTGGAAGGTGCTGCTTGCTGTGACAAGTCTGGGACCAGATCTCGGTGGACCCATATGATCTTGCCCCGAGGGGTAGTAAGAGGTTTCAACCCGGCTGCTTGGACGTGAGCTGGGGAAGATTGACTTCCTCCATTGTTGCCCTTGGGATCAGTATAACTCCGTCGTAGACTTTTGTCGGTAGAAAGTTGCCAAACTGGAGGGACACAATATTAGCGGCAACCATTACATCGTCAAAACCCAGGGAGAGAGCCTTGGTATCGATCAAACATTGGATGTATTGCTTCAAGGTGTAGCACTCCTACGTCGGGTGGTGAACGTACCGGTGGAAGTGATATTGCTTTGGGTTGTTCATCTCCTCCGCTTCAGGCTAATGTTTGATGTCGGGGAGGCAGATTTTACCTTCCTGCATCAGCATGTTAAAGATGGGCTTGACATCATCGTATTCGAAAGAATATGTCTCATTTGATTTTGGAGCCTCTTTCGGCTTTTGCTCAGGTTTCTTGGTCACATTAGCAACCATGGATTGCTACCCTTTTGTCACGCCCCAGTCCCAAAATATGTAGGACCAGGAATACGTGACACGCCAGCTACGCATTCGACCAGACTCTGGTCTGACTCAAATACGTATAAGCTGTAATATAGAGGGCACTATCTAGATATCCCATAAATGTAAACCTCTATATCTCAATCCACAATGTACAGTAGTATACAAGAAAGAGCTATATGTGCTAGAGTCGGCCGCCCAATAACACACTAACTCGAATAGACTTGAGAAGAAGCATGAGTCTATAAAAACTAGGCTACAATAGAAGATGAATAATCAATGTAAAATAACCATAATGTCGGTAGATAAGATGTGAGTAACTGGTACTATGCTCGCAAGACATGCAACTCCAACAGTATCTCCAAGTGCTCCGTAATCATCTATGCTGCAAAACTGGCAGGGAACCAGGTCCTCAGAGGGACGTAACAAGGTACAAAAATACAGCAATGCCAAGTAAATAGAAAGTACAAGTGCACGACAGGGTACTCTATCATAACCAACTAGTGTGACACAGTTTAAAGACAATGTTCGACGCGTGGGCTGTCCAAAATAAAATCGTAGCTCCGAACACAGAGACACGGGGCATACCGTAGCTCCGAGCACAGAGACACACGGGTGATACACTACTCTAGTATACAGGATCACTACATATACATATATAAGCGCGTACATAGGAGCCCAAACATCTAGTAACTGTCTTCCCCTTTCCAAGCGGTCAACGATGGTGCGCTAAACCTGAACCTCTATCTACAGTCTTGACACACAGAAATAACTCAACAGACGCGACCCTAAGGTCATCCCAGTCTCTGGTCATGATGTCAGTATCAGGATACAGGAATCTGGCACGATCACAGTGTATGAGTGTGTCCTGGGGTATCGATGGACTCAGGTACGTGCATCGAGGTACTACAAAGCATCTATAATTTTTCTAAGACGTTACGCCGAATGTCAGCACCCGGTTGTGATCCGAACGCAGAGTATCGAACGTCAACATAAATACGTGTACAAGGTACATAAAGAACAACAAGTATCTGTAATCTGAAATACAGGGTGGTAAGGTACACTTGCCTGCGTGCGGCTGCTGGTGACGGGGTCCTGGTACCGCGTCAAGCCCTCAGGTCCCGTAGTACCTGAAACCTTCACAACCTTGAACCTGACTCCTGGAATATCTCCAACATCATGCCCCTTACGACCGAATCCCACAATCAAGACTTCGTCATTTTCTTTAATGTAATTCAAGCAACCGTCATTTGGCACGAAGGCAGCAATCTTTTTCCTATTCTTGATTAGCTGAACACGAGCGTACTTTCTGATGGCAGAGTTAGGCTGCTTTGCCTCAACGCCTATCTTCTCTAGAACAATGCCCTTGGCACGAGAAGAGCCAGCAAATGGCTTCTTCCACTCATTACCAAGATAACTTTTCTTGTATGATTTGTCTGCCCACCTCTGGTTTTTTCTGTGGGTCTTGAGCTTGCGCCCAGCTCCCATACCACGTTTCTTACCCATATTGGCTGGCTGGATGTATATAGTCTTTAGATCCGCAGCAGCCACTCTTGCGGTTGGAACGAAGGGAGGAGAAGAAGAAGAGATGAAAAAAAAATAGGGAGGTGGGGTTTCGGTTGGCATGGAGAAGGAGGGAGAAGAGAGAGAGGGGGGTGGGGGTTTTTCAAGACATGGGGATTAGGGCCGGCCTTGGGGTTTGTGAGGGTGAGGGTGATTGTTTTATAGGGAGGGATGCATTGCATGGAGGGTGTAGATTAGCCATTTCAAATGGAGGGCTAGGATCTTACATGAGTAAAAATTATTTCTTCATGATAAGTGGAGTGGGGGAGATGTTGACTTCGGTCAACAATGTAACCTCAACATTTGGTTTTGGCCAATGGGGTGAGGGCACCTAAAATCACTAAATTGCAACTTAGTCCCTTAAATTCGGGAAATTGCACGAACACATAAAATAACGCAAAAATTATGGAGAAAAATTACGGGTGATGATTTGCATGGCGAGGGGGTGTTGGGGTTTGGCACGGGTTTAACTTAATGGCCATCGGGATTAATTAAGGATTAAAATGGGATTAGGCAAAATTGGTATCCCTAATTTAAATAGAATTAAAGTGTCCCGCACTTTTAAATTAAATGGGGGCACTTGGGGTCAAAATCCAAAAATGACACAAAGGTCAAAAATGGTGGGGGCTTGGAGTCAGTCTTGGACCCATTAGTTTGTCCGGCTCAAAGAGTTAAGTTGGTATCTCAAAATTGAGGGTAACGACACAGGTGTCCGACACGAAATTAAATATGGATTTTAGGAAACGGGAAGTTGTGCAATTAATTTAGGGCACAACGAATTTGATTTTGAGTGACAAAAAAGTCCAATGCCTAAATTGACGAGTCAAGTCAGAAGTACAATAGTAAAATAGAATTTATGGGCTGATATTGGGCTCCGAATAATTAAACAATGCTAGGGTGCGCCGAGGGTTTAATTAAATGAATTAAAATTCCAGACAAACTTAACTCCAATCTAAACCTCAACATCTGCTGCTAAATTCAAAATTTTTCAAACCAAACCTGACTATCTATAGAATTAATCGAGGGGGTTTACATTCTTCCCAACTTAGAAAAATTTCGTCCCCGAAATTAAAAGTAAAGCACGATAATAGCTAAAAGAATTATAAAACAACTAGTATTCAACTGTCGTACGTAAATTCGTACCTTGCTCCTCAAATAAGTACGGGAACCGCTGCCGAATAGAATCCTTGCATTCCCAAGTAGACTCGTCTGGTGAATGGTGCTTCCATGCCACTCTGACCAGTCGAATTGTCCGCCCTCTCAAAGTCTTCTCGCTGTGATCGAGGATCTCAACTGGCTGCTTTACGTAAGATAGGCTGGGCCAGACTGTAATCTCCGAATGATCAAGCACGTGGCTAGGGTCTACGACCTATCTTCTCAGCTGCGATACGTGAAATACGTCATGTACTCCCTCTAATGATGGAGGTAATGCAAGACGGTAAGCCACTTCACCAACTCGTTCCAAGATGTCGAAAGGTCCGATGTACCTCGGACTCAGCTTTCCTCTGCCTCCGAATCTGATGGTACTACGAGTGGGCAATATCCTCAAAAATATATGGTCACCCTCCTTGAACTCCAATGGTCTGCGGTGCGCATCTGCCCAGTGTTTCTGTCTGTCATGTGCTGCACGCAGGCGGCTCTGAATCTGCTTGACCTTCTCCACTGTCTGTGTCACCAACTCTGGACCAAGTATCTGACGCTCTCCCACGTCACTCCAACAAACTGGCAACCTATATTTCCTGCCGTATAGTGCCTCATAAGGTGCCATCTGTATGCTAGCCTGGTAACTGTTATTGTAGGAGAATTTTACCAAGTGTAGGTGGTCCTCCCAAGATCCTCCAAAATCAATCATGCACGTTCTCAACATATCCTCTAATATCGTATCGTGCACTCTGACTGACCATCAGTCTGTGGATGGTATGTAGTGCTGAACTTGAGATGAGTTCCTAGGCTCTCCTGCATACTCTGCCAAAAGTGCGACGTGAATCTGGAATCACGATCCGATACGATGCTGACAGGCACTCCATGTAATCGTACTATCTGTCTCATATACATGTCAGCTAAAATCTCCGTGGATTGCCCAACTCTGAAGGCAAGAAATGTACAGACTTTGTGAGTCTGTCTACGACAACCCAAACTGTATCCTTTCCGCTAGGGCTTCGCGGGAATCCTGTGATGAAGTCCATGGTAATGTGTTCTCACTTCTACTCGGGAATGGGAAGCGTTGCAGTTCTCTGATATTCAGTCTTGACTCGTTGACTTACCAAGCATCTCGCCTCAAATCTTGCAATCTCTCTCTTCATCCCATGCCACCAGAAATGCTGTCTTAAGTCTCGGTACATCTTCGTACCCCCGGGATGAATAGAATAGATCGAGCTATGAGCCTCGGTCATCAACTCATGGTGTAGATTGCTACTCGAAACATATAGGCGGTCTCCATACCTCAATGTTCCGCCTCCATGAATCTTGAGTCCCGTCTGCTTGCCGGCCATTGTTCTCTCTCGCAGTCGTCGAAATATCGCATCTGTAGGCAAGGCTGCCTTGATCCTCTCAATCAATGTAGACTGAACCTCGAGACTGGCCATCTATCCATCCATGCCTGGCAATACAATCTAAATCTTGAGTTCCTGAAAATCCTCTAACAACTGGCGATGAGTCGTAAACTACATTCGCCTTGCCAGGGTGGTACTACAACTCGATATTATAATCTGTCATCAACTCTAGCCAGCGCCTCTGCCTCATGCTGAGCTCCTTCTGCGTGTAGACATATTTCAGACTTTTATGATCTGTGTAAATCTCAACACGCTCACCGTAAAGGTAATGTCTCCATAGCTTTAGGGCAAATATCACTGCATCTAACTCTAAATTGTGCGTCGGATAGTTCTTCTCATGAACTCTCAGCTGTCTCGATGCGTAGACTATCTATTCTATCTAATCATAACTCATATTTGCTGAGCTTGGCATACAGTCTCTCATGTCTCAGCGTCTCCAACACGATCCTAAGACGTCTCTCGTACTCCTCCTGACTCTTGGAATAAACCAAGATGTCGTCGATAATTACCACCACAAACTTATCCAGGTATTGGTGGAAAATATTGTTCCTCAAACTCATAAATACTGCTGGCACGTTGGTTAAACCAAACGGCATGACTATAACTCATAGTATCCATACTTCGTCCGAAAAGTCATCTTAGGAATGTCCTCTCTCCGTACCTAGATCTGATGATAGCTGGATCTGAGATTGATCTTCGAGAATACACGTGCTACTTAGCTGATTCAAATGTACCGTCCCGTCTTTCTTTGGCACAATTTAGATGGGTATCCCCCTTGGAGAAATACTAGTCCAACTGAAACTCTTTTCTAAGTGATCCTCTACTATGGACCTTCAACTCAACCAACTCTTTCGGTGCTAGTCTGAAGACGGGAAAATAATTAGCTCCGCTCTTGGAGTCAACTCTATAGCAAATTCTATCTCTCTGTCAGGTGGCAGGACGGAAAGATTCTCTAGAACCACATCCTCAAATTCTGGTATAATGCGGGGTACACTGGTTCCCCTTCTACAATGTGTGCCTCTAAGGTAGATGGGCACCATGCTCCCGGGCTCCCTGAAGTAACTCAAACTCAGGGTAATCTGGTGGTCATAAATAATGTAATCACGTCTACAATCTCGCATCGCGTGGTATTGGCTCAACCAATCCATGTCTAGGATAAGGTCATAGCCTAGACTAAACCTTAAAATAATTTCTCCCGTTCTGTTTCCAACATCAATCCTCAAAAGAAATTTTTTTCTTGCCTAATGTATAATTATCTTCTCCTGAAAGTTTTCCCTAAAATTATATTCCTCAAATTTCTTCTTTTTGTTATTTATCTCTCCAAGTCACATAGTGCAATTATAATAATGATGTCACCCAAGCACATACTAAAATTTCTGGTATTAGATCATCATCTTCCAAGTGAGAGCTTGAAATTTTATCTCCTCTAGTCCATAATATCATTCCTGGTATTGCTATTATATACAACCACTAGTTTCCCTCATCAGGCTTTGCATTCCCATAAATCATTCTAGGTCATGATCAACAATCCTTCTAGCTCTCAGTACTTCCAAGATCATTGTTATCTCAAGCACGGGTAGGGTACTACTGGGTCCAACTCTTTTGCCAACCTTCCACACTAGTTCTAGAATCCAAAGAACCTATCACCCTATCCTGATAAGGTAACAATCTTCTCAGAGAAAGGTATACGAATTCTGTCTTCTGCCGTCTGGTCTTCGATCTTCTTCTGGAGGGAAATCATCAGTCACAAGCATTCGTCTTCCCGAACAATAGGGGACGAGAAACAAGGATAGCGATATCGACGAAGATTGAACGAATGCAAATTGGAAGTCCAAGGGCGATAATCACATACAAAGAGTTTTTAAAATCGATTATGGATTGAGATCCTATTCAACAATCATAACATTTATTCCTAATTTGCAGGCTCGCTTGGCACAGTTAAGTGACCAAGACGATTTAAATCGGACCTGTATGGGCCACAACAAAAATATGTCACGCCCCAGTCCCAAAATACGTAGGACCAGGAATACGTGACACGCCAGCTACGCTTTCGACCAAACTCTGGTCTGACTCGAATACGTATAAGCTGTAATATAGAGGGCACTATCTACATATCCCATAAATGTAAACCTCTATGTCTCAATCCACAATGTACAGCAGTATACAAGAAAGAGCTATATGTGCTAGAGTCGGCCGCCCAATAACACACTAACTCGAATAGACTCGAGAAGAAGTATGAGTCTATAAAAACTAGGCTACAATAGCAGATGAATAATCAATGTAAAATAACCATAATGTCGGTAGATAAGATGTGAGTACCTGGTACCATGCTCGCAAGACATGCAACTCCAACAGTATCTCCAAGTGCTCCGTAATCATCTATACTGCAAAACTGGCAGGGAACCAGGTCCTCAGAGGGACATAACAAGGTACAAAAATACAGCAATGCCAAGTAAACAGAAAGTACAAGTGCACAACAGGGTACTCTACCATAACCAACTAGTGTGACACAGTTTAAAGACAATGTTCGACGCGTGGGCTGTCCAAAATAAAACTGTAGCTCCGAACACAGAGACACATGGGGCATACCGTAGCTCCGAGCACAGAGACACACGGGTGATACACTACTCTAGTATACAGGATCACTATATATACATATATAAGCGCGTGCATAGGAGCCCAAACGTCTAGTAACTGTCTTCCCCTTCCCAAGCGGTCAACGATGGTGCGCTGAACCTGAACCTCTATATACAGTCTCGACACACAGAAATAACTCAACAGACGGTCGTCCCAGTCTCTGGTCATGATGTCAGTATCAGGATACATGAATCTGGCACGATCATAGTGTATGAGTGTGTCCTGGGGTGTCGATGTACTCAGGTACGTGCATCAAGGTACTACAAAGCATCTACAATTTTTCTAAGACGTTATGTCGAACGTCAGCACCCGGTTGTGATCCGGACGCGGAGTATCAAACATCAACATAAATACGTGCACAAGGTACATAAAGAACAACAAGTATCTGTAATCTGAAATACAGGGTGGCAAGGTACACTTGCCTGTGTGCGGCTGCTGGTGACGGGGTCCTGGTACCGCGTCAAGCCCTCAGGTCCCGTAGTACCTGAAACCTTCACAACCTTGAACCTGACTCCTGGAATATCTCCAACAGCATGCCCCTTACGACCGAATCCCACAATCAAGACTTCGTCATTTTCTTCAATGTAATTCAAGCAACCGTCATTTGGCACGAAGGTAGCAATCTTCTTCCCATTCTTGATTAGCTGAACATGAGCACACTTTCTGATGTCAGAGTTAGGCTGCTTTGCCTTAACCTATCTTCTCTAGAACAATGCCCTTGGCACGAGAAGAGCCAGCAAATGGCTTCTTCTACTAATTACCAAGATGACTTTTCTTGTATGATTTGTCTGCCCACCTCTGGTTTCTTCTGTGGGTCTTGAGCTTGCGCCCAGCTCCCATACCACGTGTCTTACCCATATTGGCTGGCTGGATGTATATAGTCTTTGGAGCCGCAGCAGCCTCTCTTACGGTTGGAACGAAGGAAGGAGAAGAAGATGAGATAAAAAAATGGGGAGGTGGGGTTTCTGTTGGCATGGAGAAGGAGGGAGGAGAGAGAGAGGGGGGTGGGGTTTTTTCAAGACATGGAGATTAGGGCCGGCCTTGGGGTTTGTGAGGGTGAGGGTGATTGTTTTATAGGGAGGGGTGCATTGAATGGAGGGTATAGATTAGCCATTTCAAATGGAGGGCTAGGATCTTACATGAGTAAAAATTATTTCTTTATGAGAAGTGGAGTAGGGGAGATGTTGACTTCGGTCAACAATGTAACCTCAACATTTGGTTTTGGCCAATGGGGTGAGGGCACCTAAAATCACTAAATTGCAACTTAGTCCCTTAAATTCAGGAAATTGTTCGAACACATAAAATGACGCAAAAATTATGGAGAAAAATTATGGGTGATGATTTGCATGGAGAGGGGGTATTGGGGGTTTGGCACGGGTTTAACTTAATGGCCATCGGGATTAATTAAGGATTAAAATGGGATTAGGCAAAATTGGTATCCCCAATTTAAATAGAATTAAAGTGTCCCGCGCTTTTAAATTAAATGGGGGCACTTGTGATCAAAATCCAGAAATGACACAAAGGTCAAAAATGGTGGGGGCTTGGAGTCAGTCTTGGACCCATTAGTTTGTCTGGCTCAAAGGGTTAAGTTGGTATCTCAAAATTGAGAGTAACGACACAGGTGTCCGACACGGAATTAAATATGGATATTAGGAAACGGGAAGTTGTACAATTAATTTAGGGCACAACGAATTTTATTTTGAGTGACGAAAAAGTCCAATGCCTAAATTAGCGAGTCAAGTCAGAAGTACAATAGTAAAATAGACTTTATGGGCTGATATTGGGCTCCGAATAATTGAACAATGCTAGGGTGCGCCAAGGGTTTAATTAAATAAATTAAAATACCAGACAAACTTAACTCCAATCTAAACCTCAACATCTGCTGCAAAATTCAAAATTTTCCAAACCAAACCTGACTATCTATAGAATTAATCGAGGGGGTTTACACCTTTCGTATCGCGGTTGCTGTTACTGCTATTGCTGTTATTTTTGTTGCAGGGGTGATTTCCCTATTCCTCAGTAGCAGGGATATGGATTCCCAAGTGCTGGGTATCTTTGAGCTTCTTTTCAGCATTGACAGCGCTTATAATGAACGTCGTCCAGTCTTTGAACTGGCTATCGCGCATCTAGAGGCTTACTGTCAAAAGCATGTTTTTCGGGCATATCTCTATTAGTGTGGCCTCGGGATTGCCAGGGGGCAACCTTAGCGCTTTTTGTTGGAACCACTTGATATAATTTTGTGTCAGTTCCATTTCTCCCTAGGCAACATCCATTAGAGAGGACATCGTCATATCATTTGCTGCCTCATAGAATCTGTTCAGGAATAGATGCTTGAGGTCATCGAATGATGATATACAATTATCTTTGAGATTGCATAACCAGGCGAAAGCTACCCTCGCTAATTTCTTGACGAAGAGTCTGGTAAGGATAGCATTACTGCGGGGTAGGTATCCCATCGTAATCTCAAACTAACTCATGAACCGACGAGGGAAGGACTTACCGTCAAATGTGTTTATGTTGAAGGGCTTGTATTTGGGTGGATAAGGTACATCCCTCTATTCTATCGGGTATGGTTGCTGTACCCCAAGATCGCAGAGTGAGTCCCGATTGCCCATGGAGTCTAGGCGAGCCCGAAGTTCCCGGACCGCCTTCATTGCTTCCTTGGCCTTATCTCCTGTAGAAAGTACAGATAAGCCAGGCATGTGAGGATTACTGCTCATGGGTGGGGTATGTAGTGCCCCGTTCTTCCGGTACAGAGAGCGCGGCTAAGAAACACAAGACGGTATCGTTCGATCGGGATAGATTGAATTAAGAACTCGTCCTCGTTATGGATTTGTTTCTTCGGAATCGATTCCCATATTCAGTGGACTGCGCCCCAAGGATCGGCTTAGCGGTAGAGTCAGGAGGGACCTCTCCGCTGCTATCTTTTATTGCCTTGGTTTTCGATGTCGCTTGTTGCTTTCGTGCTTTGAGTTGGTTTTGGGATTTGCTTGTTTTCCTTAAACGGTTTCGATGGTTTTTATTGTTTTCGTTCATTGACTTGCACTTCTATTCCGAGATTGGAAAGAGAGGAAGAAGTATTAATCGAGCTGTTCGTGTGCAGGTGAACGAGCAGTAGGTGGCTTGCGAACGGAGTCGTGAAGCGCCTCTTTCCTTTTTCTTTCCAAAAATCTAAGTGAGTGGCTACCAACCCGATTAGCTAGCCCTGCTTCCAAGCTTCACTCCTTTGCCCCGATCTAACGATACCAAATAATAATAAAAGAAACCAAGATAAAAGAAAATAGACTTGGTTATTACTGCTTGTCAATCAAACTCGTAAACGGTTACTTACTTGCATGCTTGTTCATTCGGGATATTCATCATATGCATCAATTTTAGTTAGAATATATCTTCTTCTATAATTGTGCTATCAATGCATTATATCTATGCATTCCTCGTGTTGCCTCTACTGCGTGAATGGATAACTGAACTAAACATCGTGTGTTCGATCATGGACAACTTGTGCACAAGGATAAAAGTTCTGCGGACGGTCGCTGGGGCACTGGCACCGATCCGATCCGGGCGGAACTTCGTGTGTAGTCATCGTGTGCGGACTGGATAGCTTGCAACGCATCGTGTGTTTATCGTGTATCCATTATGAGCTCTCGTTGCATGCTATCCTAGTCCATGACTAGTCCAAAATGGCTACCAAGCCAGTGATCACCTGTGGCATAGTCATCGTGTGCGGACTGGACGGCTTGCAACGCATCGTGTGTTTATCGTTGCATCCTATCCTTGTCCATGACTATTTCCACCTTATATATTTAAACCTGTTGCATACTAACTTGTGTCTTCGTTTCAGGGAAGGCAGGGTAAGTATTGTGCAGGTAATTCAGACGGTCAGGTAAAACCCACCTAACGGTGGCTTGTTCATTTCAGTAAAGTCAATATGCTGCTTACTTATAAATGAACTAAGGCAAGATAGAAACCCACAAAATATGTATGCTTCACTAAACAATGTATTGATTGGTATAGTCAGGCTAGCTCGCCTTCACCAGCATATTTAGATATGCTGACCCTCGTTGAAACAGGTTTTTCGCACCAAGGCGAACCGAGCGAGGAGCCGAAGTCGTCTACCCGATCCAGTCCAGCTGTTGGCGCATCTTCACCGCGCCCTTGAAGCCTTTTGAAGTCCGAAGCAGCAACTCTTCATACACAAATGCAGCTCCGAGGCAAAGCTATCCTCCAGTCTGGAGGTCTTTATCGTTTTGAGTTTATAAAAGGATGTAATGTACAGGACTGCTATCTCATTTTGAGTTATCTCTTTTGTAAGCCGTTTGGCATATTAGCTAACTCGTTCAAGAGTTTGTAATAGATGTTCATTATCAATAAAGAGAACTTTTCTATGTTTCAAATCTGTGTTTCAATTTATCTGCGTACTCTGGATATGTGCTTGCTATGCAAATCATTAAAGCCTTGTGCGGGCGCAACTCCAGGCCCGCACGGCGGTCACGATTCGGGGGACGCCTCATTTGATTCTACGAAATTGGGTCGTAACATAGTGGTATCAGAGCACAGATTCAAAGTTCCTTAGACTTCGTGCTGGAAAAGTTCCTTTAACGATCAAATTCCTGTGCGAACTCTTGAACTCGCTAGGCCAAAATGAGATACGTTCATGCAATAAGTCCATAATACATTATGATTCTAATGTAATTTACCTTCTTTTGAAGGAATGGATCCAGCGCAATCTGCAGTGCAACCACCGATTGAAACACAAGAAAGCAGTTCGGGCAATTCGGGAAGCTCTCGAAGCCAAAGAGGCATGTCTCAAGTCGACCCGCTTGAGCGGGTAATGCAAATGTTAGAATCGTAACGACAACGAGACGATGCTCGCCAAGCCAAGCTCGAGAGTAATCTAGAGACCCGATTCTCAGTCCAACAGAAGCAGGTCGATGCCCTGCAACAAATCGTTCAGACTTTGGCTGTCAACCATTCCGCCGCAACAGCAACGACTCCGGTGGAACAGCCCGTGCTTGAAGTGGAGACGCCTCAAATTCCAAGGCCGAGGGACGTGACTGCCTTCAACTTGGGCCATTTCAAGAAAGTCTGCAACACCCCATTCAACGGGACTGAGGACTCAGTGGTAGCTCTAGATTGGCTAGCCGAGCTCGAAGATCACTTCGCTCTGCTAGAGGTCCCCGAAGATAAGCGCGTCGCCTGCGCGCAACTACAGCTCCGCCTCAACGCACACGATTGGTGGGACGTGCATCGACGATCTCTCCAATTTGATCACGGAGAGGAGGCGATCTCGTGGACGACCTTTCGTGCCGCGTTCGAAGAGGAGTTAATACCCCCCCAGTACAATGTCAAATAGAGAATGATTTCGTGCAACTGAGGCAGGGCAGTTTGACTGTGAAGCAGTACTCCGCCGAATTCAACCGACTCTCCAAATTCGCTAGGGCCTATTTACCTGATGCAGCGAGTCGAGCTAGAAGGTTTGAAGGTGGACTACGCCCTGCCATCCATTCGCACGTGGTCAATAATCAGTACGGAATGATGCGTGAAGTCATGAATCACGCCCTATCTCTGGAACCGCAGTATCCTCACGTTCCCATCGGCGCTGTACATACCAACAATCACAAACGCCAAGGCAACGATAGAGGAAACACCGCTGCAAAGCGTCCTAACCACGGCAGTCCCCGGAGAGGAAATCAAGAATGGTGTAACTTCTGTAAGAAATCTGGGCACACCATTAATCAATGTCGTAAGAGACTTGGGTTATGTCTTGCTTGTGGCAATCTAGGCCATGCCATAAATTCCTGCCCGAACCTTCCTGATCGTCGTTCTCGACGAGAAAATCCCTAATGGTAAGCATTGTTCTTAAGTTTCGGGACGAAACTTCCAATTGGTTGGGTAGGATGTAGTGCCCCGTTCTTCCGGTGCGGAGAGCGCGGCTAAGAAACACAAGACGGTATCATTCGATCGGGATAGATTGAATTAAGAACTCGTCCTCGTTATGGATTTGTTTCTTCGGAATCGATTCCCATATTCAGTGGACTGCGCCCCAAGGATCGGCTTAGCAGCAGAGTCAGGAGGGACCTCTCCGCTGCTATCTTTTATTGCCTCAGTTTTCGATGTCGCTTGTTGCTTTCGTGCTTTGAGTTGGTTTTGGGATTTGCTTGTTTTCCTTGAACGGTTTCGATGGTTTTTATTGTTTTCGTTCATTGATTTGCACTTCTATTCCGAGATTGGAAAGAGAGGAAGAAGTATTAATCGAGCTATTCGTGTGCAGGTGAACGAGCAGTAGGTGGCTTGCGAACGGAGTCGTGAAGTGCCTCTTTCCTTCTTCTTTCCAAAAATCTAAGTGAGTGGCTACCAACCCGATTAGCTAGCCCTGCTTCCAAGCTTCACTCCTTTGCCCCGATCTAACGATACCAAATAATAATAAAAGAAACCAAGATAAAAGAAAATAGACTTGGTTATTACTGCTTGTCAATCAAACTCGTGAACGGTTACTTACTTGCATGCTTGTTCGTTCGGGATATTCATCATATGCATCAATTTTAGTTAGAATATATCTTCTTCTATAATTGTGCTATCAATGCATTATATCTATGCATTCCTCGTGTTGCCTCTACTGCGTGAATGGATAACTGAACTAAATATCGTGTGTTCGATCATGGACAACTTGTGCACAAGGGTAAAAGTTCTGCAGACGGTCGCTGGGGCACTGGCACCGATCCGATCCGGGCGGAACTTCGTGTGTAGTCATCGTGTGTGGACTGGATAGCTTGTAACGCATCGTGTGTTTATCGTGTATCCATTATGAGCTCTCGTTGCATGCTATCCTAGTCCATGACTAGTCCAAAATGGCTACCAAGCCAGTGATCACCTGTGGCATAGTCATCGTGTGCGGACTGGACGGCTTGCAACGCATCGTGTGTTTATCGTTGCATCCTATCCTTGTCCATGACTATTTCCACCTTATATATTTAAACCTGTTGCATACTAACTTGTGTCTTCGTTTCAGGGAAGGCAGGGTAAGTATTGTGCAGGTAATTCAGACGGTCAGGTAAAACCTACCTAACGGTGGCTTGTTCATTTCAGTAAAGTCAATATGCTGCTTACTTGTAAATGAACTAAGGCAAGATAGAAACCCACAAAATATGTATGCTTCACTAAATAACGTGTTGATTGGTATAGTCAGGCTAGCTCGCCTTCACCAGCATGTTTCGATATGCTGACCCTCGTTGAAATAGGTTCTCCGCACCAAGGCGAACCGAGCGAGGAGCCGAAGTCGTCTACCCGATCCAGTCCAGCTGTTGGCGCATCTTCACCGCGCCCTTGAAGCCTTTTGAAGTCCGAAGCTGCAACTCTTCATACACAAATACAGCTCCGTGGCAAAGCTATCCTTCAGTCTGGAGGTCTTTATCGTTTTGAGTTTATAAAAGGATGTAATGTACAGGACTGCTATCTCATTTTGAGTCATCTCTTTTGTAAGCCGTTCGACATATTAGCTAACTCGTTCAAGAGTTTGTAATAGATGTTCATTATCAATAAAGAGAACTTTTCTATGTTTCAAATCTGTGTTTTAATTTATCTGCGTACTCTGGATATGTGCTTGCTATGCAAATCATTAAAGCCTTGTGCGGGCGCAACTCCAGGCCCGCACGGCAGTCACGATTCGGGGGACGCCTCATTTGATTCTACGGAATTGGGTCGTGACAGGGTATTTGTGTTTGAATCCCCATTGGTCCCAAGGTCCAAGTTTGTCATGCCCTAGTCCCAAAGTAATTAGGACTAGGTATACGTACAAATACTAGCTGTACGAACAAGTATAGGAACCTAATTTAATGGACCTAACTAGTCGTAGTACGCTGTAAAATATATCTAAGTCACAGTATCTCAGGAAAGTAATATTCTAATCTCATCCACAAAATATCACAGAATAAGGAACTGAAAGAATAAATAAGTCTCAGAATCTGCTATAAAATAAAATCTAGTGGAGAACAATCAATGAAAAATGAGTACAAAAGAATACTGAAAGAATACAACTAAGCAATAAGGAAATAGTCCCAAAATGCTAAGCAACTTTCATCCATGAAGCTCACAGACACTCCTGTAGCTCCACCTCAATGTCCTCGTCAGCAAAATCACCAACTCCATAGTCCGTCGGGCACAAGTGCTCGTTTGGATCTGAAAATGTGCCAGGTCCTCAGAGGGACATAACAAGTACACAAAAAGTCGACATGTATGAAAGTAAAACAGTAAACAATAAATAGGGTAACTAAACCATCTATGTGAAATGCACTCGAGACATCTCTAATGGGGCATGAGGTAGGGGGAATAGAAGAATAGTCGTCCCACCAGGCATTTCGCAGAACTCGGGGGTACACGATATACACTATTACACCATTAGAAACATAAATGCCATAAACTCACTAGTAGACTCTCCCCTCCTAATGTACTATCCAAACTGTATATGCGGTGCAAACATAATGCAAGACATCAATGAAATCTAGAACCCAAACTAACACCAACAACTTATACCAGACGCGAAATCACATATCAAGGGCCAATCAATACGCTAGCCCATGCACTCTCTCACTCAGTGAACATGTATGAAACTATGTCAGGTCAAAAGATACCACGTATCTTTACCATACCAGGTAGGTCAACAACTTCTAGGACGCGTGCACATAACTAACAAAATAAAAAGAACTAGGCATAATATAAACTACACAATACAAACAAGCAAGGTTTACTTGCGTTCAAGCTAAACTGCGAGCACAACAAATATGGTCTGGAGCTATCCACATGAATATCTCGAACACCTACCAATTAATTATTACACTAATTAGACTCTTATTCTTCTAGTCAAATTAAGTTATTATCTAGTTATTAATCATAATTAGTTGCACATGCAACTAACTACATACCAAAATATTACTAATCATTATACATTGCCAAAAACTATTTTAAATCATTAATCAATAGAAACTATTAATTCTAGAATTATATTAGAAAATAGGATTTTTAGTGATATGTTCATCTCCTATAAATTCTAGCAGTCCAAAACTAAGTAGAAACCAAAACTTGGTCATAATGGGTTACCTACTAGTCAATAAAAATTAAATTTTGACAAATAATTAAATATGAAATAAATACTCATAAATCAAAATTAAAATATAATAATATAATTTTAAATGCAAAAAATATGGGTTTTTGGTCGGGTTTTAAGTCTAAAACTATCGAGTTCAAGTTTTGTCAAAACTATGTCAACTTGCTACATAAAACACCTAAAATTCTAATTTTTTTGTAAATAAAAATAAAATTTGAATAAATATGGTAAAATGAATAATAAATATAATAAATACAAATTGTTTTATCCATACAAAAATAATTAGGGTTTTTACCATCTATAAGTTGATCCTATTAGGGTTGGCAACCAAACTTTGCTAGTATGCATGCCAATGGGTGGTACATCGGTGTTATGACAATATAATCATTAAATAATATAATTTTGATATAATTTTAAAATATATAATTTCTGTAAAAATAATACTTCATCAAGAAAATTTTAGGATTTTCTATCTATGATCAAGTCCTAACATGGTCCAAGGGTCTCCAACATGCATACATCAAAACTAGGTCAAACTACCCATAAAATATGCTCAAAACTCTAATTTAATACAAATTATTAAATCTAGAATTATTTATAAAAGCTGAATATTTTCCCTATTATTAACATCTGTATGAAGATAATAACAAGAATTAAAGAAGGTTTTGATGGAGGTTTCATGCATGCCCAAAAATTTTGGGTTGAACCTCAAAATTAGGGTTCATGGGTTGAATGGGTTCTTCAATTGTAAATTAATGGAGTTTAAAAAACATCCCACACATATATACAAATCCATATAAATATATAACAAGAAGATATTAAGAAGATAAGGATTAGAGAACTTACTAGAAGAAGAACGATAGAATTGCTAGGTTCTTGGATGTAAGAGGTGGTGTGGCCACGTGAGAGGGGGGTCGGCTTGGTGATAATGGTGGCAGCTTGGAGGAAGGAGGTGAAGAAGAAAATTAGGATTTTGTAGAGGAGAATTTAAATTAGGGTTTTTAGAAGAGAGAAGGGGTTTATATATATATATATATATATATATATATATATATATATATATATATATATATGGAGAGAAGAGAGGGGGAGATATTCGGCCAGGGGGGTGCGTGCGTACGGATGGAGGAGGCCGCGAGTTTGTGAAGAGGGGTAGGATTAGGATTGGGTAGTTAGTTTGTTAGGATGTTTCCTAATTAGGTTATTAGTTATTAAAAGTCAACAACTAATCAAATAATTAATTAATAACAAAGATTTGATTTGATTCTATGGGTTTAAAAATAGTAATAAATAAATAAATAATTAAATCCTACAAAACAAAAAATAACCTAATTTGGCATGGAGAATTATGTGTTGTATATTGAAGAAGTTTTGGATGGGAAATAACCATAAATAGAGTATTTATATAAAAATTTCTATATATTAAATACAATAAACTATGGTTGTTATATTAGTGCCATACTAATATTGAATGGTCGAATTTTGGGTCACGGAAAGATCCTACAAGTTGTGTCTCCCGTATAGCTACTTCCTACGAAGGGCGATATAGATTTGGGGGGCGTTCTATATCATTAATGTCCAAACTATGGTGAAGTATCCAAATAAAATAATTAGATTTTAATTAATTTTAAAGTAATCTAAAATAAATACAATAAATATAAATACACACAACCTATTTTGGGTGAGGGGTTTTATAATCTACCCAACTTACAAGAATTTCGTCCTTAAAATTAAAATATGGCATAATTTGTTAAATTATTCACATTCGTATCTAAGCCAAGTCAACCGCAATCTTCTCAAAAATTTAAATAACAAAATCTATTCAAATCTATCACAATCTCTTCAAAATTAAAATAAGAACTATTTAAATCAAAATTCAACATATCATAATCTCTTCTCGATTTTTAAATAATCAATATCCAAATTTAAGTCAAATCTATATGACATCTTCAAGATTTTAATAATCTACATCAAATTTTTAATCATGATTCCAACTATCATAATCTCCTCTAAATTTTTAAATATCAACAACTCTAATCAAATCTTATTCCTATTTTTAACTTAAGAATTTTGTACTATTCAAAGTTTAAATTCAATTTCTATCTTAATATTTCAAATAGGTGATAACTTTTAATTCAAATCATAAGATTATAAAATTTTGAATTCAATCAATCAATGTTCATGTTTATAATTCTATATTTATCCTCAGAATTTAAATCGATGATTCAACCTCCCATATTCAAAATTTGAATCATATGCAATATGAATATTTTAAAATTTATTCTATAAGGGATTCTTATCTTTAAAGTTAAATCCTTATCATTATAATTATCCAAAAAAAAAAATCTTAAAATTAATTAACTTAAATCTCTCAATCTTATCTTACTTGATCACGAACTAAGATTTTTACCTTTATATAAAATTTGGCTCAAGTTGACAATGCAATTTCTAACCAACTTTTAATTTATCAATCTTTCATAAACACCAGGCTATAATTTTTTTTTTCTCGTTCATTCAATACTGCTTACTAATCCTCAAAATCTTAACAAAAAACCTATCATATATGATATACCCTTAATTATAAAATATAGTCACAAAGTAATATGATTGGCCTATGGGGTATATCTAGTACTATCCGTATATCAAACTTATATCAAGCATGACCGTTCATCTTCCGAAAGAGGAAAAGACAAAATAACAGTAAAGAATTCAAGGAGGTGGTGATAGAATACAAGTACGGGGTTCGAGGCGATTAAAGAATTCAAAAGGGAGTTGTCAAGGCAGTTGTGGATTAAAATCTTATTTTTGGTAAATTTTTATTCGCATGCTCATATCAGTACAGTTATGTAACTAATACAATATGATCTGACCTATCTAGAGGGCAAGTATATTTGTCTAACAAGCTAAGTCAACTATATCTCAATCCACGTAAAGTAGTCATGCGAAGAGCGAACCCAGTGCACTAAAGTTGATCAGACCATAATATACTAATTCTAATTAGACAATGTATTAGTGTGGGCCCCCAATAATACATATATCATGAGCAAGCTCGATAAAGAATAAGCTTGCAAAACTAGGCTATAATAGTAGCATGAGTCAAGATAGTCCAAATAATATAAGTATGCTAGTTTATGATGAATGAAAGTACAATAGTTCAAGTTCACCAAGAAGCTAAGACTCGTCCGGTATTGTGCCTCTACAGTTGCTATACTAACTTTCTGTCTAAGTCTCTAGTCGACCAAATAGGGGTATGTGTGGCGCCCCGTTTTCCCTATTCGGGAAGCGCGGCTAAGAAATACTAGATGGTATCGTTCGATCGGGATAGATTGAAACAAGAACTCGTCCTCGTTATGGATTTATTTCTTCAGAATTGATTCCCATATTCAGTGGACCATGCCCCCGGGATCGACTTAGCGGCAGAGTCAGGAGGGACCTCTCCGCTGTATCTTTTGTTGCCTCGGATTTCGATGTCGCTTGTTGCTTTCGTGCTTTGAGTTGGTTTTTGAATTTGCTTGTTTTTCTTGAACGGTTTCGATGGATTTCATTATTTTCATTCATTGAACTGTACTTCAATTCTGAGATTGGAAAGAGTGGACGAGATATTGATCAAGCTGTTCGTGATGCAGGTGAACGAGCAGTAGGCGACTTACGAGCGGAGTCTTGAAGCGCCTCTTTCCTTCTTCCTTTCGACCAACTGAGTGAGTGGCTACCATCCCGATTAGCTAGCCCTGCTTCCAAGTATTCATACCTAAAACTCTTGCATTCTTGTTGTCCCGATCAGACAGTACCAAGTAATAACTAAAAGACTACAAGATAAAAAAGGGAATAGACTTGGATTATTGCTTGTCAATCAAAACGTGCAAACGGTTACTCATTTACATGCTTGTTCGTTTGGAATATTCATCATATGCATCAATTTTAGTTAGAATGTATCTTCTTCTATAAATTGTGCAAAGTATGGATCATATCTTGTATGCGAATAATTGTTCAGGGAGGCTATGCAAAAATGAATCATGCAATACTGCTTGTCTTGTACTCGTATTGCCTTAACTGCATGAATTATTACCTTAGTAAACATACCATACGATCACGGATAACTTGTGCACAAGGTCATTGGTTCCTGCGGACGGTCGCTGGGGCACTGGCACCGATCCGGTCCGGACGGAACTCTATTGTATAGTCCATTGTGTTGGACGGGATGGCATATAGCGCTCCTTGTACTTTTGCTGCATACCATTCCTGCCAGTGACTAGTGTCTATTATGGCAATCATGCCAGTGATCCTTGTATATTTAAACCTGTTGTAAACTAACTTGTGTCTTTGTAGCAGGGAAGGCATGGTAAGTATTGTGCAGGTGGTTCAGACGGGTAGGTAAATGTCACCGAACAGTGGCAAGTTCATTTCAGTAAATTTTATATGCTGCTTACTTGTAAATAAACTAAGGCAAGATAGAAAGACCACAAATAATATGCATGCTTTATTAAAACAACGTGTTGATTGGTATAGTTGGGTTAGCTCGCCTTCACCAGTATATTTTGATGTACTGACCCTCGTTGAAACAGGTTCACCGCACCAAGAAGAACCGAGCGAGGAGCCAAAGTCATCTTTCCCAATCCAGTCCATTTGTAGGCGCATCCTGATCGCGCCGTATTTTGAAGTACTTGAAGAAGGAGCTTGCAACTCAACACACAATGCAGCTCCGTGGGAAGGCCGTCATCTAGCCCAGAGGTCTTTATCATTTTGAAGTTTAGAAAAAGGGATGTAATGTATAGGACTACTATCTCATTTTGTGTCAACACTTTTGTAAGCCCGTACAGCAAATTAGCTGACTCGTTCAAGAGTTTGTAATAGATATTTATTATCAATAAAAGAGAACTTTTCCATATTTCAAATCTATGCTTCAATTTTATCTGCGTACTCTGAATATGTGATCGTTATGCAAAATACTCTAGCCTTGTGCGGGTGCAACCCCAGGCTCGTACGTCGGTCACGCTCGGGGGACGCCCTTACGATCGCCCAGAATCGGGGCGTGACATAATGGTATCAGAGCACAGATTCAAGTTCCTTAACCCTCGTATTGGAAAAGTTCCTTTAACGATCAAATCCCTGTGCGAACTCTTGAACGTGTTAGGCCAAAATAAGATACGTTCATGCAATAAGTCCATAATATATTATGATCCTAATGTAATTTACTTTCTTTTGAAGGAATGGCACCAGCGCAATCCTTAGCGCTAGCACTGGACGAAACGCAAAGCCAAGAAATTAGTTCAGGTACTTCGGGAAGTTCACGAAGCCAGCGAGCCATGTCTCGCGTCGATCCCATCCAGCAAATATTGCGGATATTGGAGGCAAACCAACAAAGGGATGAAGGTCGCTACGAACGGGCCGAGAAGCGAGCGGAGGAGAGTCAGCTCAAGTTTTAAGATAATATAAAAGCTCGATTCTCAGTCCAATAGAAGCAGGTAGATACCCTATAATAGATCGTGCAGACTTTGGCCTCCAACTATTCCGCGGAAACATCAGCGACTCCGGTAGAACAACCCATGCTTGAAGTTGAGATACCGCCAATTCCAAGGACGAGGGACGTGACTGCCTTCGACTTTGGCCACTTCAAGAAAGTCTACAACACTCCATTCAATGGGACTGAGGACCCAATTGTGGCTCTAGATTGGTTGGCCGAACTTGAAGACCACTTCGCTCTGCTAGAGGTCCCCGAAGAGAAACGCGTCGCATGTACGCAACTACAGCTCCGTCTTAACGTGCACGATTGGTGGGACGTGCATCGACGATCTCTTCAATTTGACCATGGAGAGGAGGCGATCTCGTGGACGACTTTTCGTGCCGCATTTGAAGAGGAGTTTATACCCCCTCCAGTACAACGTCAGAAGAAGAACGAATTCGTGCAATTGAGGCAAGGCAGCATGACAGTTAAACAGTATTCCGCCGAATTCAACCGACTCTCCAAATTCGCTAGTGCCTATTTACCTGATACAGCGAGTCAAGTTAGAAGGTTTGAAGGTGGTCTTCGCCCTGCCATCCATGTGCATGTAGTCGTTCATCAGTATCAGACAATGCAGGAAGTTATGAATCATGCCCGATCTCTTGAACCGCAGTATCCTCACGTTCCTATCGGCGCTGTGCATACCTATAATTACAAACGCCAAAGCAACGATAGAGGAAACACCACTACAAAGTACCCTAACAACAGTGGTCCACAGAGGGGGAAACCGGGGCAACTATGTTACTTCTGTAGGAAGCCGGGGCACACGAAGGATAATTATCGTCTGAAACTTGGGTTATGTCTAGCCTGTGGCGAATCAAACCATGCAATTCGTGATTGTCCGCTGAGTCATCATCGTCATCGCCAACAAAATAATCCCTAACAGTAGGTTCTATTCTTGAGTTTATGGATGAAACTTCCAATTAGTTGGGTAGGATGTGGCACCCCATTTTTCCTATTCGGGAAGCGCGGCTAAGAAATACTAGATGGTATCGTTCGATCGGGATAGATTGAAACAAGAACTCGTCCTCGTTATAGATTTGTTTCTTCGGAATCGATTCCCATATTCAGTGGACCGTGCCCCCGGGATCGACTTAGCGGCAGAGTCAGGAGGGACCTCTCCGCTGTATCTTTTGTTGTCTCGGATTTTGATATCGCTTGTTGCTTTCGTGCTTTGAGTTGGTTTTCAGATTTGCTTGTTTTTCTTGAATAGTTTCGATGGATTTCATTGTTTTCGTTCATTGAACTACACTTTAATTCCGAGATTAGAAAGAGTGGACGAGGTATTGATCAAGCTGTTCGTGATGCAGGTGAACTAACAGTAGGCGTCTTGTGAGCGGAGTCTTGAAGTGCCTCTTTCCTTCTCCCTTCCGACCAACTGAGTGAGTGGCAACCATCCCGATTAGCTAGCCCTGCTTCCAAGTCTTCAAACCTAAAACTCTTGCATTCTTGTTGTCCCGATCAGACGATACCAAGTAATAACTAAAAGACTACAAAATAAAAAGGGAATAGACTTTGATTATTGCTTGTCAATCGAAATGTGTGAACGGTTACTCATTTACATGCTTGTTCGTTTAGAATATTCATCATATGCATCAATTTTAGTTAGAATGTATCTTCTTCTATAAATTGTGTAAAGTATGGATTATATCTTGTATGCGAATAATTGTTCAGGGAGGCTATGCAAAAATGAATCATGCAATTCTGCTTGTCTTGTACTCGTGTTGCCTTAACTGCATGAATTGTTACCTTAGTAAACATACCGTACGATCACGGACAACTTGTGCACAAGCTCATTGGTTCCTGCGGACGATCGCTGGGGCACTGGCACCGATCTGGTCCGGACGGAACTCTATTGTATAGTCCATTATGCTGGACGTGATGGCATGTAGCGCTCCTTGTACTTTCGCTGCATACCATTCCCGCCAGTGACTAGTGTCCATTATGGCAATCATGCCAGTGATCCTTGTATATTTAAACCTGTTGCAAACTAACTTGTGTCTTCATGGTAGGGAAGCCATGGTAAGTATTATGTAGGTGGTTCAAATGGGCAGGTAAATGTTACCGAACAGTGGCAAGTTCATTTTAGTAAATTCTATATGCTGCTTACTTGTAAATGAACTAAGGCAAGATAGAAAGACCACAAATAATATGCATGCTTCATTAAAACAATGTGTTGATTGGTATAGTTGGGTTAGCTCGCCTTTACCAGTATATTTCGATGTACTGACCCTCGTTGAAACAGGTTCACCGCACCAAGGAGAATCGAGCGAGGAGCCAAAGTCGTCTTTCCCGATCCAGTCCAGCTGTAGACACATCCTGATCGCGCCGTATTTTGAAGTACTTAAAGAAGGAGCTTGCAACTCAACACATAATACAGCTCCGTGCGAAGGCCGTCATCCAGCCAAGAGGTCTTTATCATTTTGAAGTTTAGAAAAGGGATGTAATATACAGGAGTGTTATCTCATTTTGTGTCAACACTTTTGTAAGCCCGTGCTGCAAATTAGCTGACTCGTTCAAGAGTTTGTAATAGATTTTCATTATCAGAACTTTTCCATGTTTCAAATATGTGCTTCAATTTTATCTGCGTACTCTAAATATGTGCTCGTTATACAAAATACTCTAATCTTGTGCGGGCGCAACCCCAGGCCTGCACGACGGTCACTCTCGGGGGACGCCCTTACGATCGCCCGGAATCGGGGCATGGCAGTATGGACCTCTAAAGTTCTACAGTCTGGATAAACACTATCTTCTTATGCTTGCCTATAGATGGTGTCATTCAATTATACTTCATTAATGGGTCAAAAGGACTATGTGATACTAGATTATGAGGCATACTACCCAACTTACAAGAATCAACTAATACTGTAACTGTCTTAAGGGGATTCTACAAAATAACCTTGTTCTTGTAAATAAAGTAGAAACTCTTGTTGGGGTATATGAGAAAAATATCTTAGTACTTATTAAGGTATCCTATTGCATTATAAAACTCCATAGATAATGGTCATCTTAAGTCTTAATCATAGTGCTTATAGAACAAAGTGTTAATATTAAGAATGAAGAAGTTACTGGCCCTCAAGTGAAAGAGGATATAACCTGTATTGAGATATGTGGAACAGATTACTTGATTTGAAACTAAAGGATAATCATAAAGTTATAATCTAAATAAAAAATTCAAACTATCAAGTTCTAACTACTAAGAACAAAAATTTAAAATTTAAGATTAACAAACTGTAATCCTACCAAACTATATATCCTAACATAAAAGAAATCACTAGGTCTACAATTAGAAGGGTAAGGTATTACGATTTGAAAGATGAAGAAATTTTTTATTCATTGCACAAATAGCGAGCATTAAGGTTTCGGAGAAACAAGATATGAAAGTAAATAGAGCGACTCTTGATAATATCATGGTTCCCTAAGGGAAGGTGGTTTGCTAGCCTCTATGTTCGAGGTATGATCAAGGGAAAGGTTCTAATCATTCAAAAGGTTTTAATTGGTAAAGATCTATGACAATTGATCTATGATAGAGGGAGGGATTAACTCAAGATGGGAAAGTATATATATAGTTGGATGAGATGGCACGATTGGTGACTCATGGAGACTCAAGTATGACTCAACGATGATCATAGATTCTAGGGGATCTACTAAGCTGAAGGTAGGGTACCCTTGCTCTTACTAAGGTATTGGTTCATTCCTCTTAGTTTTCTAAGGTACTGCTCTGCTAATATCAAGACAATAATATAAATTTATAGTCCTCTTATATTATCTCACTATGAAAGTTAGGTTTAGTCCTAATATTCAACCTTGAATTTCTATTGGTTCCTTAATACTAGGGTCAAACAATATGGTCAAATATCTAACCCTAGTAGTGTCTATACTACTCTTAAGTCATTTCTAAATATATCAAGGGATAATGGCCGATCAATTTTATTGGTGTTGGATGCTCGGTTTTATTAGGTATGCTAAACTTCTGGGAGCTGCCAATATTCTAATTTATTTTCTTAGTAGGTATGCTATCATAATTATCTTCTAACAACAAGGATTCCTATATTATGGTAGGAGGATATACTCCAAGAACTATTAGGGAAGTACATTAAATAGGAAGATATTAGAAAATAAGGATACCGATGTCAAAGGAATTAAGCAAGTACAATTTCAAAGGTCAAGAAAGGTAGGTGAGTTCAAGAATTTGGAACAGAAATAAAGAGGGAAGTCAAATATGTGAATATGATCCTATACTCTAATCCTATTTGCAGGTTTGCTCGGTACAGTAACGTAACTGAGACAATATACTCTCGACCTGCATGGACAAATTTATCTTTCTGCAAGAGATGGACAAAATATTAGGAGAAGTACATGAATCAAGCATGATGCAATAATTTAAATAGAATGGGTTGGAAGGAAGGTGAGTCATAGTCAAATATGGATGAGACCTTAAACTCTAATCCTAGGTACAGGCCTGCTCGGTACAGTTATGTAACAGCTAACTGGACTTGCATGGGCCACCATTAAAAATATGTCACGCCCCAGTCCCAAAATACGTAGGACTAGGTATACGTACGCATGCCAGCTATATGAATAAGTATAGGAACCAAATTTAATGGACCTAACCAGTAGTAGTACGCTATAAAATATATCTAAGTCACAGTATCTCAGGCAGGTAATAATCTAATCTCATCCATAAAATATCACAAAATAAGGAACTGGAAGAATAGATAAGTCTCAGAATCAGCTACAAAATGAAATATAGTAGAGAACAATCCACGAAAAATGAGTACAAAAGAATACTGAAAGAATACAACTAAGCAATAAGGAAATAGTCCCAAAACACTAAGCAACTATCATCCATTAAGCTCGCAGAAACTCCTGTGGCTCCACCTCAATGTCCTCGTCAGCAAAATTACCAACTCTATAGTCCGTCGGGCACAAGTGCTCACCTGGATCTGGAAAAGGTACCAGGTCCTCAGAGGGACATAACATGTACACAAAAAATCGATATGCATAAAAGTTAAGCAGTAAACAATAAATAGGGTAACTAAACCATCTATGTGAAATGCACTTAAGATATCTCTAATGGTGGATGAGGGAGGAGAAATAGAAGAATAGTCGTCCCACCAGGCATTCTGCAGAACTCGGGGGTACATAATATACACCATTTACACCATTAGAAATAAAAATCCCATACGCTCACTTATAGACTCTTCCCTCCCAATGTACTATCTGAACCGTATACGTGGTACAAACATAATGCAAGACGTCAATAAAATCTAGAACCCAAACTAACACCAACAACTTACACCAGACACGAACTCACGTATCAAGGGCCAGTCAATACGCCAGTCCATGTACTCTCTCACTCAGTGAACGTATTTAAAACTGTGTCAGGTCAATTAAAAAGAGATGTAGCTCCAGTTCCTTCGAAAATGGTAAGATCTTTGGCGCAAGAAGAAGGCCACGTATCTTTACCATACCAGGTAGGTCAACTACTTCTAGGACGCGTACACACAACTAACAAAATAAAAAGAACTAGTCTTAATGTAAACTGCATAATACAAGCAAGCAAGGTGTACTTGCCTTCCAAGCCAAGCTGTGAGCACAACAAATCTGGTTCGGAGCTATCCACAGGAATGTCTCGAACACCTACCAATTAATTTTTACACTAATTAAACTCTTATTCTTCTAGTCAAATTAAGTTATTATCTAGTTGTTAATCCTACATTGGTTGCACATACAAGTAACTATACACCAAAATATTACTAATCATTATACATTGCCAAAAAATATTTTTAAATTATTAATTAATAGAAACTATTAATTCTGAAATTTTATTAGAAAATAAGGTTTTTAGTGATATGGTCTTCTCCTATAAATTATATCAGTCCCAAACTAAGTAGAAACCTAAACTAGGTCATAACGGGTTACCTACTAGTCAATAAAATCAAAATTTGACAAATAATTAAATCTGAAATAAATACTTATAAATGATAATTAAAACATAATAATATAATTTTAAATGCCAAAAATATGGGTTTTTGTTCGGGGTTTAAGTCTAAAACTGTCGGGGTCAAATTTTGTCAAAACTAGGTCAACTTGCTACATAAAATACATAGAATTCTAATTTTTATAAATAGAAATAAAATTTGAATAAATATGGTAAATCAGTAATAAATACAATAAATACTAATTTTTTATCCATACAAAAATAATTAGGGTTATACCATCTACAAGTTGATCCTATTAGGGTTGCCAACCAACTTTGCTAGCAGGCATGCCAAGGGGTGGTACATGGGTGTTGTGACAATATAATTATTAAATAATATAATTTTGATATAATTTTAGAATATATAATTTCTAGAAAAATCATACTTCATCAAGGAAATTTTAGGATTTTCTATCTATGATCAAGTCCTAACAAGGTCCAAGGGTCTCCAACACGCATACATCAAAACTAGGTTAAACTACCCATAAAATATGCTCAAAACTCTAATTTAATACAAATTAATAAATCTAAAATTATTTATGAAAACTGAATATTTTTTCTATTATTAAAATCTATATGAATATATTAACAAGAATTAAAGATGATTTTGAAGGAGGTTTCATGCATGCACAAAAGTTTTGGGTTGAACCTCAAAATTAGGGTTCATAAATTCTTCAATCATAAATTAATGGAGTTTATAAAATATCCCACACATATATTCAAATTCATATAAACATATAACAAGAAGATATTAAGGAGAGAAGGATTAAAGAACTTACTAGAGAAAAATAAGAGAATTACTAGGGTTTTGGATGGAAGAGGTGGTGTGGCCACATGAGGAGAGGGGTCAGCTTGGTGATGATAGTGGTGGCTTGGAGGAAGGAGGTAAAGAAGAAATTTAGGGTTTTGTAGAGGAGAATTTAAATTAGGATTTTTAGAAGAGAGAAGGGGTTTATATATATATATATTAATGGAGAGAAGAAAGGAGAGGGGGGGGTTCGGCCAGGGGGGGTGCGTGCGTACAGATGGGGGAGGCCGTAGGTTTGTGAAGAGGGGTAGGATTAGGATAGGGTAGTTAGTTTGTTAGGATGTTTAATTAGGTTGCTAGTTATTAAAAGTCAACAACTAATCAAATAATTATTTAATGACAAAGATTTGATTTGATTCTATGGGATTAAAAATAGTAATAATTAAATAATTAAATCCTGCAAAAGTGGAAAGTGGCCTAATTTGGCCTGGAGAATTATGGGTTTCTTATTGAAGAAGGTTTGGATGAGAAATAACCATAAATAGATTATTTATATAAAAATATCTAAATATTAAATATATTAAACTATAATTGTTACACTAGTGCCATACTAATATTGAATGGTCGAATTTTGAGTCATGGAAAGATCCTACAAGTTGTGTTTCCCGTGAAGGCTACTTCCTACGAAGGACAATGTAGATTTTGGGGGCGTCCTATATCATTAATGTCCAAACTACGATAAAATATCCAAATAAAATAATTAGGTTTTAATTAATTTTAAAATAGCCTAAAATAAATAAAAAATAAACACAAAATACCTATTTTGGGTGAGGGATTTTACAAAGTTTGCTTGTCCAGGGGTCCTTGCTAGTTAAGAAGCCATATTTGCTTTGATTTCTTGCATGGTCTGGGTTAAGACTTGCATTGATGCACCCATCGTCTGCATTATGGCCTCGAGGGTCTCGAGGTGCTGGCGGTCGCTGGGGCCTTCATGGTCATCCCCGGTTATGTATACCGTCCTTACGTGGAGAGAGATGGACGGGGCAGTGGATGTCACACTTTTCGTCTTAGACCCCTGGCGAGAGTAGTCATCAGGGAAAGCTGGCAGCGCCGTCTCCTCCTCGGGGCTACATCAACGTGGTGAGGGGAGCTACCCTCAGGGATCTCGAAGTTCGTTCCTTGGGAATCACTGTCTTCTCAGAATGTCGAGTTATTGCGTAAGTCGAGGAGAATACCACCCTCAGCTTGGGATACCCCCAGGGGTTCTGAGAAAGAACTACCCCTGGTAGCTGACACTTTCTTCTTTGAGCGGGTACCCTAAAAAATACCTTCTGCAGGTCCCGTTGTTAACCCTTCTGGTAGTCGCCTTCGCAACGCACTGACAGAGAGCGACGGACTGGAGATACTCTACCTCTTTCCTCCCTTGGTGGCAAGAAGCTTCCGAGTTGAGTAGCATGAGGTGGAGGACAACTCCTCCTCCTCTGTCATTTGCACCTGATCTCTGAGTTGTTGCCGGATAGGTATTTTCTAGTGCAGTCATTGGAAGGCCGACTGCTTGCTTGTGGGTGTTACGACTTTGTTACAACAGTAATTGATAATGATCTTGGCATAGTGATGCCTTGGAGAGGATATTTCATCGGCCACAGTTGTTTCCTTTGCCTTGCAATTATGATTGCTCATATTACACAAGTCAAGCAAGGGTTGTTCCACCTTTGTACCCCTTTTCTGGGTCCGAAAGGACCGAGCGCACATGTGCGTAGGTATTGTATTTGCTTCCTGATCTGGGATTCGTACAAGAACTTCCCTCTGATCATCAGCGAAAGACTTTTAAGATCGACGCTGTCCATTTGCCGCTATGGGCTGGACGCACAAGGCGGTCTTACATAGCTTCCTATCAGGGGCCCTTATAATGGTTAACGGTGCCTATCGACGGTCAGCTAACTGGACAGTTGCTTGAACATGATGAGCTCGCACTGCCCTAGGCTTCTTTGACTTAACACCCACAGGTGCGTAGTACAAAGAGTCCAGGTTTAAGTTTTTTCCATTCTTAGCGAGCCGCATGAGATCTGCACCATAGGAGATACGGTCGAAAACAAATATTCTATTTCTGTCGGGGCCACATGTGGCCGTCTGCCTATGGCTGTCAGCTGATGCCGCATGGCCAGTCTTATGAGGTATCCTTCTTAGCCGGATGGAAACTGCCTCAGCCCCAGAACATCTGCCATCGTAGTACTTTTCTCTACTAGAGTCTAGGTACCGAGTAGTTTCTGAATCAGACGGGGCTGCCGCATGGACGTGGACGTCCTGGGTGTTCGCCTAATGACCATCATCAATAATAGAGCGATAGGCGGGAAACGTGTGTTTTGCAGTTGGGCGAGGCGCAGTGGCCTTTGCTACCCACGTCCTACGGGTCTTCTTGGGCTTGGCTAGCCTTGGCGAAGGACTAGTACTTCCTTCCGAGAGCATTTCCTCTAATACTTGCTGGTCGAAACAAACTACTAGCATCTTAATCCGAGCTTTGTCATATTAGACTGCGTCATCGACTTCTCATCAGAGGAGAAGGTTGTCCCCAACAGAGTCATCATCTTGTTTGCCATTAAATATAAAAGTTTGAGAAGGAACTTGATTTAATTAAACAAACTAAAGAGAGTACAGAGAGGAGTCCTAAACAGATAATATAAGTACAAATTTTGTGTTCTGGGGGTGACAATAGAGGGTTAGGAGTATAACAACTCTTTTTACTCCGTAGATGATCTGGTACGGAAGCTCTTCTCTCTTGCTCAACTGTAGATTCGAAGATAGCCAGCCAGCCTTGTGTTCGGGTGTAGGACCCTTCTATTTATAGCCATACTTGTGACCGCATAGATTTTGGGTCACATGGATGGTGGGAGTCTACCACGTGTCTCCTTTTAACAGAAGGGAGCTACAACCATGCACACGAATTCGGGCTCTGCTGCCATATGGACATTTATTGGGATTTTATTATTTGCTGAGTATCTGGGCAATTCTCAACTATTATAGGTGTGACTTGGTCAAATGGACACGTGACCGCTATTTGGTAGAGGATAATTACTTCAGTTATAACAACATGATTTGGTCTGTATGGCATTTTGAACCTATACGGTCAGAAACACATAAGACGCATGGAATCTGGGATGCTTGGGCTGTATGTCGGCCAGAGACGTATAGGATGCATGGAGTCTAGACCGCATGGGCTAGAGACGCATGGGACATATAAAATTTGGGACGCATGGACTGCATGGCGGCTAAAGACGCATAAGACGTATGGAGTCTAGAATGCATAGGCCAGAGCCGCATGGGATGCATGAAGTCTGGAACGCATGGGCCAGAGCCGCATGAAATCTTATGTCGTGTTATACACGTGGTACTGCACACTCTTTAAGACTTCTGTCTTTTAGTAAGATTTTGTCTTTCGAGGCATTCAGAGAATCCTTCCTATTAGAATTCTGTATCAGACTTGATCTGGACGTCAGGACGTCATGTCCGGTCTATCTGCGGACAAGGTTTGCTTCAGCTATTTTGACCGCATGAATGTAGCTTTTCTGGGCTGGATAGTGACTATGCGGTCTAATTTTTGCTGAGCTTTTTCATAGGGCACTTGGTTGTTGTCCGCATGGATCTGTATTTTTATGCTTTTATATACATCTTAAGAAAAATTCTTATGTGACCACGCCTTGAGATTTTTGAACACAATATAGGGCTAATTAGGTAACTAAAAGTGGTAGTAACATTTAGAGGGAACGGTATCCCGAGATCATGCTAACGAACCTTTCCACATAGATTTATTCTATGTGTGCTGTGGGCTGGCCACCATAGATATTGCATATCATTTGCCTTAGTAGAGTGTAGTATCTGACCTATTATAAATAATTTCGAGCCATTGTCTTCCTATAGGAGCACTGGAACCGCTAATACCGTGTTTTAGCGCAGTGGCCCTATGGAGAACTAGTGCACTCGTGAAATGCCTGTATACTCCTTATTTGGCTCGGTTAGATCATGTTCGACAATGGCATGATCTGAGGATACCTATTATGCATTATTTCTGAGATAACCTCAGACTCCACAAATAGCAAGCCGTACAAGTGATTGGCCGATATAAAGAAAATGGACTTGGTTGTGATTGTATTATGCTATTAGTAGTTTAGTGTCATGGACTATCACAGTGTGATGGTTCAACCCTTATCCTTATTTGGTTGTAGGGTTGGCCCTTTGTGCTAGGATATGCTGCGGACCTAAACTACGACAGAGAACCTATATATTTTATATATCTTTATGTTTGGGTTTTATTTCTCTATTTCATGCTTCTTTGTAGTACTTGCTATTTGGGTTCTATGTCACGACCCGCACCCAAAAAATTGGGCATGAGTCATGGGTACGTCCAGCCTACATCGCAGAATCGGTGGTAGAATGATGTCTAGGTCCATTTTAGGTCACAACTATCTATATCTCACAATAACCTGTCAAGATATCCTCTCCAAAAGGAGGACAACATATGATATAAACATAAACTGAATCACAATAACTAGAGGAAGAGTAAAAGCACGATAAGATATCAACAAAAGAAACAAGAACCAAAGAGAGCAAGTACAATATCCAAAATATACAGTCCAAGTCTAAGAGTCTACAACATCTCACCGTAGTAGCAAAATAATAATAATACAGTCATCCAAAACCAACTGAGAACAAATCCAGTGAAACCCACCTAGCTATACTAGGGCGCTAGCGGCATCTCCTCAGCTGGGAGGGCTCCTCCTCTATCTCAGGGTCGCAACAGTCGTCGACACCTGGCCCATAGTAAGTCGGGCAAAAGTCATTAGGATCCTCTAAAAAATATATCCAGTCAGGATTGGAGCAAAGTACATAACTCTGAAAGCAACTCCAAATACATGGTAAGGTGTATATGACTGGCAATAGAAAAGAATACAAGATGCACAGGAAATTAAATACCGGATAGAACTGATAAAGTAACTGCAATATAAAACTGGGGAACAATACAAGTAGTAGAGAAGTAACTGCATATGAGAAAATAGGAATACTAGCTAAGTGCCTTGAGCACAAGTTCGTTATGTGATCGGCTTGGGTTGCACATGATTTATTCTACGATAACTCTGTTACGTGTGAGTTATATAACCGACATACACATGAATACTGTTTGGATTTGATCATATAACCAACTTCTGCTTCCGTCCCCCACTAATACTCTTACATCCAACCACGACACACTACGTACATGATAAATAACTCGCGCACATAAAGGCGAGAGCACACGATGCACATAAAGCAAATAAGAATCAATATCCGAAGCACATGATGAAATACACGTGATAGAGTACCCGCTGAGCATGGTAAGGGGGATAACATCTCATGCCGGGATCCAACTAGTATCCGCTCGTGAAACAATGTGTCAGAATCAAGTATTACAGTTCTAGAACAGGTGATATATAAGCTATCAAGAAATAGAAACAATCATAGGTAGGTACTCGCTTGACGTCCTGAGCAACTGGTGAGGATCGAGATCCGGACTGGCATCGCAAGGACCTATTGTGAAAAGCAAGGTTAAAAGGGGTTCTAAAGAGTTAAACAGATATAAAATAACTAAAAACAAGCTTCTATGGTTGTTCTAGGTCAAACGGGTCAAACCGGTGAAATATGGGTCAAAAAGTCAACTCGAGGTCCAAAAAGTCAACTTTAGACCGAAACTAGGTCAAAGGTTGACTTTGGCGATCAACCGGGGCAATTACGGTCAACTCTAGGTCAAACTAGGGTGCCCTTAAAATTCTAGGTCAAAACTAGCTCATTAAGCTAGTAAACCCTCAAACTCGCCTCCTTGAGATACCGGGATACCCTCGGTATCCGATATCTCAACCTATGCTATATACCCAGATATACCCACTAATGCATATACTAACACATGTATATATATATATATATATATATATATATATATATATATATATATATATATATATAAAATCAACTCAATCTTATTCCTAGGCAAACGCCCAATACCTTGCCCCGATACCCAATACCTTGAGTATCTCAAGTTACCTTCAATACCTTGATATCTCAAGGTATTGAGATACCTACCTTACCCATCTCAACTCACTAACTAGCTAACTAAACCTATATATATATATATATATATATATATATATATATATATATATATATATATATAGCTATCTATCTAGGCAAATATGTATGTATGTATGTATGTATGTATGTATCTATACTAGATAGATAGCTATATATATATATATATATATATATATATATATATATATATATATATATATATATATATATATATATATATATATATATATATATACCTATATGTATCTAATCTCTCCCTCTCTAAACTCTGCTGCTGATGCTCCATGCTGCTGCTGTTGCGCCTTGCTGCTGCAGCTACTTGTTGCTGCTGTTCTACTTCCCTCTCCCTGCTGATGCTGTTGCTCTACTTCCCGCCCTCTCTCTCGATCTCTCTAACTCACTCTCCCTTCCTCTCTACTCACATACACTCCCCAAGGCTAAACCTACCCGTGCACAAGCCCGAAACCTAGAAACCAAGTCGAAATGGCCATTTGGTCATTTTGACGAACACTTGGTGTGCGGCTCGCGATACCTCGTGAAACGCATACCAAACCTATTTAGAATCGACCCAAAATTTACCCACAAGTTTTAATCGATGTCTAGAATCTCAAAAAATGCTAACTCTCCGATTCTAGGTCTGTGGCAAAATTCTACATGCACGTGGAAACCACGTCGAAGGAAAAACCCCTAAATTGCACGAAACACCCAAAACTCCGCGATACGACCTCACGTGTCTAAACGGGAACACATACTTACTCTCAAGACACCCAAGCACGTCTACCTAGGTCCGTTTAACCTAGGGCAACACCCAAAATTGGGCCAATCTCGAATTTTACCCAAAATTGACACAAAACCTAATGTCAAAGTCTCCAAACACATCCAAACAAATTCTAACTTCCTCCTATGGGTAGCCCCAAGGTCTAAGAAGGTTCTAAACTACTAATTACACTATATTAGAGCAATTACTAAGAGGAAAGTTAGGGTTTACCTCTTGGGAGTTGAAATTCCAAGGTCAAAGTCTCCAAAAACCCCCAAATCGCCATACCAAGCCTCCAAGCCTCCAAATCAAGCTTCTACACCAAGTCTAGGCTCTACACACCTAGATTAGAGGAAAATGAAAGGTTGGGTTTTGCATTTATGGAAGAGGTAAATGAAGGAAGAGGGGGAAGGTGAAATACTTACTTGGAATGAAGAAAAGTAAATGGAAGGAAGTGAAGAAGGAGAAGGGAGGGAAGAAAATGAAGATGGAGAAATAAAAATGAAGGAGGGGGGGGGGGTGTGGTTATGGCCGGCCATGTATAGGAAAATAGGGTTAGGGTTTTGTAGCTTAAATACAAAGACCAAAATACCCTTAATTTAAGTCTTCCAAAATAGGGTTTGGGTTTAGGGTTTCTTAAGGCATTCTAACTAATCCAAAATAACCTAGCTAGGTAATTAAAAATAAAATAACTATTCTAAACCCATAAATGAGTCTGACAAGGGTGTTGGTTGGGTCTAACATGGGTCCACTAGGGTCTGACATGGGTCCAGACTAGCTAAAACCCTGAAACAACCAATAAAATAAATACAACCACTAATTAAATATAAATACAAATATTTATGATTAATACACAATTTACCAAATTAAAAATAAAAAGAAAATCCTATTTTCTAGAATTGGGAAGTGGCAAGCCTACCCTACTTAAAATAATTTTGTCCTCGAAATTAAAAGACGAAACTAGGACATGAATGCAAGAAAAAGAAAGAACCATACCTCAGGGCTCAAAAAGATAAGGGTATCGCTCACGCATTTCATCCTCCCTCTCCCAGGTCGACTCACCTGGAGAGTGATGCCTCCACGCGACGCGAAATAAAGGAATAGTCTAGTTTCTCAACACCTTCTCCCGCCGATCCAGAATCTCCATTGGCTGCTCTGGATAGCTAAGAGTAGGGCCTACTACGATCTCTAAGTGATCCAATATGTGACTGGGATCCGCCACGTACCATCTCAATTGTGACACATGGAACACATCATGAACTCCCTCTAGCGTAGGCGGCAAATCTAGCCTATACGCCACATCGTCGACCCTCTCAAGGATGCTGAAGGGTCCGACGAAACGTGGGCTAAGCTTCCCGCCTTCACCGAAGCGAACAGTGCCCCACGTCGGAGAAATTCTCAGGAACACCAGATCACCAACCTAGCACAAGCAAGGTCTCAGCACTTAATCTAAAACAAGCAATAACAAGCAAACACAAGAACAAAATCTGAATTCTAAGCTATACCTCAAACTCCAAAGGTCTCCGGTGGCTATCGGCCCAATGCCGCTACCTGTCCTGCGCCACCCAAAGTCTATCTCTAATGAGCTTGACCTTCTCCGTCGCATCTACCACCATCTTCGGGCCAAGCAAAGCACTCTCGCCTATATCATCCTATGATAACGGAGTACGACACCTCCGTCCATATAACGCTTCAAATGGTGACATCTCTATACTGGCTTGGTAGCTGTTGTTGTAAGCAAACTCGACCAAGTGCAAGTGATCCTCCCATGAGCCTCTAAAATCCAGAACACAAGTGCGAAGTATGTCCTCGAGGGACTGAATGGTCCTCTCTGACTGACCGTCTGTCTGCGGGTGATATGCAGTACTAAACTTGAGCTGGGTGCCCAAGCTAGCATGCAGACTCCTTCAAAAATGTGAAGTAAAGTGACTGTCCCGGTCTGATACTATGCTCACAGGAACTCCATACAGTCTGACTATCTGGCACACATACATCTCTGCTAGTCTCTCCGTAGACGTACCCACTTTGAATGATAGAAAGTTGGCCGATTTGGTCAACCTGTCTACAATGACCCAAATCGCTTCCTTCCCTCCTGGAGAATGGGGAAGCCCAGAAACAAAATCCATGGTCACATGCTTCTATTTCTACTTCAAAATGGGTAATAGCTGGAGCAACCCTCCTGGCCTCTGCCTTCGCCAGGAGATAACGATCTGTAGTCAGGCATATAGCTACCGGATACCTGCTCAGCGCATCCACAACTATGTTCGCCTTCCCTGGATGGTACTGCAATAATATGTTGAAGTATTTCATTAACTCCAACCATCTCCTCTGCCTCATGTTCAGCTCTTTTTGGGTAAACACATACTTCAAGCTCTTGTGGTCAGTGAAGATCTCCACACGCTCTCCGTATAAATAGTATTTCCACAACTTCAGAGCAAAGATGACCGCTGCCAACTCCAAATCATGGGTAGAGTAGTTCTTCTCATGAGGACGTAATTGCCTAGAAGCATAGGCAATCACCCTTCCACTCTGCTGTAACACACATCCCAGTCCCTTCCCCGATGCATCACTATAGATAGTGAATCCTCCAGACCCCGATGGCAATGTCAACACTGGAGCTGTCGTCAACCTCCTCTTCAGCTCATCAAAGGTGACCTGGCACTTCTCTGACCAAACAAACTCCACGTCCTTCCGGGTCAGCCTAGACAACGGCTCTGTAATCCGGGAAAAAAGCCTGAACAAATCTCCCGTAGTAACCTGCCAGTCCCAGGAAACTCCTGACCTCTACTACTGAACTCGAAGCACTCCATGCCTCAACTGCCATGATCTTCCTCGGATCCACCGAGATCCCCTCTCCTGTCACCACATGACCAAGGAATTCAACCTTGTCAAGGAAGAACTCGCACTTCGAAAGCTTTCCATAAAGCTTCTCCTTTACGAGAGTCTCCAGCGCTATCCATAGATGTTCCTTATGCTCCTCTGGGATCTTTGAATACACCAAGATGTCATCTATAAATACCACTACAAACCTGTCCAGATGCTGATGGAAAACCTTGTTCATTAGATTCATGAACACTGCTGGGGCATTAGTCAACCCAAACGGCATTACCATGAACTCATACTGTCCATACCTGGTCTGAAAAGCTGTCTTCGGAATATCCTCCCTCCTGACCTTCACCTGGTGGTAGCCTATCCTCAGATCAATCCTGGAAAACACCCTCGCTCTGCTTAACTAGTCAAAAAGATCATCAATACGCGGCAGCGGATACTTGTTCTTGATTGTGAGGTTGTTCAGATTCCTGTAGTCGATACACATCCGTATCGACCCATCCTTCTTTGGCACAAAAAGTATCGAAGAACCCCATGGAGAAGAACTAGATCTGATAAATCCTTTGTCCTGAAACTCATCCACCTGCTTCTTCAACTCTACCGGCTCACTGTTGTTGACTCTATAGACGTGTTGGGATATTGGCTCCGCGCCTGGCACCAAGTCTATAGAGAACTCCACATTTTTGTCCGAAGGTAACCCTGGCAACTCCTCTGAAAAGACATCCATGAACTCCGCTATCAATGGATGTGGCAACCTCTGCTCTACCACCAGGGCTCCGTAGAAGACTCCCTCGCTCTGCTCCGCTGCTCCTCTGGCAAACTCAAACTCTGGCTCTCCTGGTGGACTAAACAATACTCTTCCTCCACGATAATCTATACTAGCATGGTGCATACTCAATAAATCCATCCCGAGTACAATATCGTAGCTCGAAAGTGGCATTACGAGTAGGCACACACTCAACTCCTGGCCTCCCAAGGTAACTCTCTGGTCTCTGCAGACATCCCTGACTAGGATAATGCCACCCCCGGTCACGATCTTGCAGAGTCTAGATAAAGGTTCAGTAACAAGATAGTGTCTAACAGCAAAAGATATAGACACAAAGCTATGGGAAGCACCAAAATCAAATAAAGCAAGTGCTAGAATAGAATCAAGAAGAACAAAACCTGAGATCATATCACTAAAGGGCTCGGCCTCCTCTACGGTCAGGGCAAAAGCTTGCCCTTGCTGGCCTCCTCGCTGCTGTTGTAGGTGCTGGGCAAACCACTGCTGCTGAGTTTGCAAAGGCTGTCCTCTCTGCTATACTAAAGGTGCTCTGGCTGGTCCCCTCTGAGCGGCTCCTCCACCTTGAGCTGTACGAGCGAGTGCTGAAGGGCTATCCCTCAACTGGTGATCTGCCGTACCACATAACAAGCATCTGCCCAGCCTCTTCCTGCAAATGTCCCATTCGTGCCCTGGCTTTCTATAAAAAGGGCAAGTGATGGTCTGCCTCGGACCTTGCTGCTGTCCCTACCTCTGCTGCTAGGGCGCCTGCTGAAAAGGTGCACGACCCTGACCCTGGTGCTGTTGAGTCTGCTGGAACGACCTCGTCTGCTGGAAATGGGGCCTCTTGGCTGGGCTCGTACTACTGCCTGCTCTAGAAGCATCTTTACTCCTCTTAGTCTTCAGCTCCAAGTCATCCTCAGCCCTCTGAGCATCACTCACAATCGGCTCGAAGGTCGCCTCACGGTCACTCCTAGTCAAGGACTTGACCGCCATGACCAAACCCTTGCGGAACTTCCGCGCCTTCGCTTCCTCGCTCAAGCCCTCTACAAATCTGTCCAGATGGCATAACTCTGCTGCATACTCGTCCACCAGCATGCTCCCCTGGATGAGTGCCTCAAACTGGCTCTCCAAGGCACTTAGAGCCACATCCGGAAAGAACTTCTCCTTAAAAAGCTTCTTGAAAGCCTCCCAAGTAAGTCCCGGTACCGCTATCCTCGTGTTAGTACGGTACCAAGTAAGGGCAAGATCGAACATCTGGCTGCCCGCTGCCTCTATCTACATGATGTCTGGGATCAGTGCCAGCCTAAAGATCCCTTCGATATGCTCGATCCAGTCATCCGTATACAGGATCCCCTCTGTACCCCGAAACTCCTTGGGCCGTATCCTCTGGAAGTCAATAATATTGCCCGGCCTAGGATGTTGTGCCTGCTCTGCCTGTGGCTGGATCTGAGCCACTCTGTTAACTGCCGTCATAGCCACCTGGTGAGCATTCTTAATACCCAACTTCATCACGTCTGCCTGTCAGTGCTATGCGTCCATCATCTCCCTGAAGAACGCGAACAATTGGGCAACGTCTACCGGTGCAGGAGGTGGTGGAGGAGGTACCATCGGAACAACAGGGGTAGCTTTCGGATCGACAGGTGGAGGAGAATCTCTGAGAGAAGCAGATGCTCTCAACTACAGGAGTGGTGAGTGGAGCGGTAGCAGCTGCCTGAAGTCGAGCAAGACGAGAGGTAGCAGACCTCTCGGTGAAAGCTGCTGAAACGGTGCGGTGAGACCGTGACTTCGGAGGCATCCTGAACACAGATGAAAAGAAGTCAATACGGTACAAGATACAATATCATCAAGTAAGAACAGTAACATTTCAAAAGAAAACAATTTCAGAAAATTTAATATAGCAAAAGATCAGGAAGGGTCCTAGTTGTGATTGAGCACACTCTCTCTCAGCCTATATCCTATCGCAGGTAGACCTAGAAACTAGACCTGAATGGGCCACCACCAAAAATGTGTTATGACCCGTACCCAAATTATCGGGCATGAGTCGTGGGTACGTCCAGCCTATGCCGTAGAATCGGCGGTAGAACGCTCTCTAGGTCCGTTCTAGGTCACAACTATCTATATCTCACAATAACCTGTCAAGATAACCTCTCAAAAAGGAGGACAACATATGATATAAACATAAACTCAATCACAATAACTAGAGGAAGAGTAAAATCACGATAAGATATCAACAAAAGAAACAAGAACCAAAGAGATCAAGTACAGTATCCAAAATATACAGTCCAAGTCTAAGAGTCTACAACATCTCACCGTAGTAGCAAAATAATAATAATACAGTCATCCAAAACCAACTGGGAACAAACCCAGTGAAACCCACCTAGCTATACTAGGGCGCTAACGGTGTCTCCTCAACTGGGATGGGCTCCTCCTCTATCTTAGGGTCGCAACAATCGTCGACACATGGCCCTTAGTAAGTTGGGCAAAAGTCCTCAGGATCCTCTGAAAAATATATCCAATCAGGATTGGAGCAAAGTACATAACTCTGAAAGCAACTCCAAATACATTACCATATAACTAGCAATAGAAAAGAATACAAGATGCACAGGAAAATAAATACAGGGTAGAACTGATAAAGTAACCGCAATGTAAAACTGGAGAACAATACAAGTAGTAGAGAAGTAACTGCATGTGAGAAAATAAGAATACTAGCTAAGTACCTTGAGCACAAGTTCGTTATGTGATCGGCTTGGGTTGCACATGATTTATTCTACGATAACTCCGTTATGCGTGAGTTGTATAACTGACATACACATGAATACTGTTTGGATTTGATTACATAACCAACTTCTGCTCCCCTCCCCCACTAATACTTTTGGATCCAACCATGACACACTAAATACATGATAAATAACTCACGCACATGAAGGCGAGAGCACACGATGCACATGAAGCACATGAGAATCAATACCCGAAGCACATGTTGAAATACACGTGATAGAGTACCCGCTGAACACGGTAAGGGGGATAATATCTCATAACGGGATACAACTAGTACCAGCTCGTGAAACAATGTGTCAGAATTAAGTATTACAGTTCAAGAATAGGTGATATATACACTATCAAGAAATGAAAACAATCAGAGGTAGGTACTCGCCTGACGTCCTGAGCAATTGGTGTTGATCGAGATTCGGACTGGCGTCGCAAGGACCTATTGCAAAAAACAAGGTTAAACAGGGTTCTAAAGAGTTAAACAGATATAAAATAACTAAAAACAAGCTTCTAGGGTTGTTCTAGGTCAAACGGGTCAAACCGATAAAATCTAGGTTAAAAAGTCAACCCAGGGTCCAAAAAGTCAACTCTAGGCCAAAATAGGTCAAAGGTTGACTTTGGCGGTCACCCGGGGCAATTATGGTCAACTCTAGGTCAAACTAGGGTGTCCCTAAAATTCTAGGTCAAAACTAGCTCATTAAGCTAGTAAACCCTCAAACTCGCCTCCTTGAGATACCGGGATACCCTCGGTATCCGATATCTCAACCTATGCTATATACCCCGCATATACCCACTAATGCATATACTAACACGTATATATATATATATATATATATATATATATATATATATATATAACCAACTCTAACCTGCAAACGCCCAATACCTCGTCCCGATACCCAATACCTTGAGTATCTCAAGTTACCTTCAATACCTTGATATCTCAAGGTATTAAGATACCTACCTTACCCATCTCAACTAACTAACTAGCTAACTAAACCTATATATATATATATATATATATATATATATATATATATATATATATATATATATATACCTATATGTATCTAATCTCTCCCTCTCTAAACTCTGCTGCTGATGCTCCTAATGTACTACTGCTGATGCTCCATGCTACTGATGCTGATGCTCCATGCTGCTGCTACTGCCACTGGCTGCTGCTGCTGCCCATTGCTGCTGCTGCTGCAGCTACTTGCTGCTGCCACTGCAGCTACTTACTGCTGCTGTTCTACTTCCCTCTCCCTGCTGCTGCTGTTGCTCTACTTCCTGCCCTCTCTCTCGATCTCTCTAACTTACTCTCCCTTCCTTTCTACTCACACATACTCTACACACACATATACATATATATACACACACATACACACATATATATATACAAACACACATATATATACACACACTCACACATACATATATATATATATATATATATAAAACCACACACTCACACGCACACTAACACACAAACACAACCACCCATATACATATATATATATATAAATATGAACTCGAAAATCCTAGTACACACTCTTCAAGGCTAAACCAACCCGCGCACAAGTCCAAAACCTAGAAACCAAGTCAAAATAGCCATTTGGTCATTTCGACAAATACTTGGTGTGCGGCTCGCGATACCTCGTAAAACGCACAACAAACCTACTCGAAATCGACCCAAATTTACCCACAAGTTCTAATTAATGTCTAAAACCTCAAAAAATGCTAACTCTCTGATTCTAGGTCCGTGGCAAAATTCCACATGCACGTGGAACCCACAACAAAGGAAAAATCCCCAAATCGCCCGAAATGCCTAAAACTCTACGATACGACCTCACGTGTCAGAACAAGAATACGTACTTACCCTTAAGACACCCAAGCATATCTACCTAGGTCCGTCTAACCTAGGACAACAACCAAAATTGGTCCAATCTCGGATTTCACCCAAAATTGACACAAAACCTAATATCAAAGTCTCCAAACACATCCAAACAAATTCTAACTTCCTTCCATGGGTAGCCCTAAGGTCTAGGAAGGTTCTAAACTACTAATTATACTATATTAGAGTAATCACTAAGAGGAAAGTTAGGGTTTACCTCTTGGGAGTTGAAATCCCAAGGTCAAAGTCTCCAAAAAACTCCAAATCGCCACACCAAGTCTCCAAGCCTCCAAATCAAGCTTCTATACCAAGTCTAGGCTCTACACACCTAGGTTAGAGAAAAATAAAAGGTTAGGGTTTTGCATTTATGGAAGAAGTAAATAAAGGAAGAGGGGGAAGGTAAAATACTTACTTGGAATGGAGAAAAGTAAATGGAAGGAAGTGAAGAAGGAGAAGGGAGGGAAGAAAATGTGGTGCCCCGTTCCCCCTATTCGGGGAGCGCGGCTAAGAAATACAAGACGGTATCATTCGATCAGGATAGATTGAATCAATAACTCATCCTCGTTATGGATTTGTCTCTTCGGAATCGATTCACATATTCAGTGGACCGTGCCCCCGGGATCGACTTAGCGGCAGAGTCAGGAGGGACCTCTCCGCTGCATTCTTTGTTGCCTAGTTTTTGCGGTCGCTTGTTGCTTTCGTGCCTTGAGTTTGTTTTCGGATTTGCTTGGGTTTTCTTGAACGGTTTCGATAGATTTCATTACTTTCGTTCGTAGGACTGCACTTCAATTTTGATAACGAAAAGAGAGAAAGAAGTAATGATCAGCTGTTCGTGGCAATGCAGGTGATCCAGCAGTAGGCGTCGCTCGAACGGACTCCTAAAGCACTTCTTTCCTTCTTCCTTCCAACTACTAAAGTGAGTGGCTACCATCCCGATTAGCTAGCCCTGCTTGATAGTCTTCACATCATAATCTGGTGTTCTTGCTTGCCCCGATCAGACGATACCAAGTAATAACTAAAAGACTTCAAGATAATAAGGGAATAGACTTGGAAATTATGCTTGTCAATGAAACTTGTGAACGGTTACTTACTTACATGCTTGTTCGTTCAAAATGTTCATCATATGCATAAATACAAGTTAGAATACATATTTTTCTTAAAAATTGTGCTATGTATAGAACTCATCTTGAATGCAATAAACTGAACAGGAAGACTATGCAAAAGTAAATCTTGCCCTGTTACTGCCCTGCTCCTGATATGCCCTGATTTACCTCGATGCTAACTTAGTGTACTGCGTTGATCATGGGCAACTTATGCACAAGGTCTTAGTTCCTGTGGACGGTCGCTGGGACACCGGTACTGATCCGATCCGGATGGAACTCATGATAGTCGCCTGCTATAGGATGGAATGCCTTGGGACGTCCTGATCTATGCGTCGCACGACACTACGTACCGAGACTAGCCCGTCCATTATAGCAACGTGCCAGTGATCCCCTCGTATATTTAAACCTGTTGCTACTAACTTGTGTCTTTTTGGCAGGGAAGGCAAGGTAAGTATTATGCAGGTGGTTCAGACGGGGCAGGTAAATGTCACCGAACGGTAGCGGGTTATTTCAATGATTTCTATATCTATTTCTTGCTGTAAAATGAACTAAGGCAAGATAGAAACCCACAAAATATGCATGTTTCATTAAAATAACGTGTTGATTGGTATAGTTGGGTTAGCTTGCCTTCACCAGTATGTTTCGATGTACTGACCCTCGTTGAAACAGGTTCCCCGCGCTAAGGATAACCAAGCGAGGAGTAGGAGACAAACCCCTAATCCAGTCCAGCTGTAGGCACGTCTTGACCGTGCCACCTTTTGAAGCATTTTGAAGAAGAAGCATTTTGAAGATAGAAGCTAGCAGCCAAGCAATCATGCAGCTTCATGGCAAGGCTGTCGTTCCGACGCAAGGTCTTATATTTTGAGTTTAGTAAGGGATGTAATGTACAGGACTACTATCTCATTTGTGTCAACACTTTTGTAAGCCCGTAGAGGCAATCCTTATGACTCAGTTCAAGGAGTTTGTAATAGATGTTCATATTGTCAATAAAAAGAGAACTTTTCCATGCTTCAAATCTGTGTTCATTTAATCTGCGTACTCAGAATATGTGCTCGCTATGCGAAAATAAATACTGAGCCTTGTGCGGTGCGCAACCTAGGCCCGCACGGTGGTCACGCCCGGGGGACGACTATCGATTCTACGGAATTGGGGCGTGACATGTTGGTATCAGAGCACAGCTTCAAAGTTCCTTTGACTCTTGAACTGGAAAAGTTCCTTTAACGATAAACCCCTGTGCGAACTCCTGAACTCGTTAAGGCCAAAATGAGATACGTTCATGCAATAAGTCCATAATACCTTATGATCCTGATGTAATTTACCTTCTTTTCAAGGAATGACGCAAGCGCAAACTTCAGCGCTAGCACCGGGCGAGACACGGACTCAGGAGAGCAGCTCCGGAACATCAGGAAGCTCTCGGAGCCAACGGGGCATGTCTCGATCAGATCCGCTTCAGCAAGTGATGCAAATGTTGGAAGCACAATGACAGAGAGATGATGCCCGCCAAGCCAAGTTCGAGAGCAATCTTGAGGCACGACTCTCAGTCCAATAAAAGCAGGTAGATACCCTGCAGCAGCTTATTCATACCCTGGCCTCCAACCATTCTGCCGCGACAACAGCTACACCAGTGGAGTAGCCAGCGCTTGAAGTCGAGACACCGCTAGTGCCAAGGACGAGGGAAGTGACTGCCTTCACTTTTGGTAACTTCAAGAAGGTCTGTAACACGCCATTTAATGGGACTGAGGACCCGATCGTGGCCCTAGATTGGCTCGCCGAGCTTGAAGATCATTTTTTTCTCCTAGAAGTGCCGAAAGACAAGCGCGTCACCTGTGCCCAACTACTGCTTCGCCTCAATGCGCATGACTGGTGGGACGTGCATCGACGATCTCTTCAACTTGGCCATAGAGAGGAGGCGATCGTGTGGACAACTTTTCGTGTCGCATTTGAGGAGGAGTTTATACCCCCGCCTGTACGCCGTCAACGAGAAAACGAGTTTGTACAACTACGGCAGGGCAGCATGACAGTTAAGCAATACTCTGCAGAATTCAACAAACTGGCCAAATTTGCTAGTGCTTATCTGCCGGATGCAGCGAGTCATGCCAGACGATTCGAGGGAGGGCTACATCCTGTCATCCACGGGCACGTAGTCGTTCCACAGTATCAGACGATGAGGGAAGTCTTAAACCATGCCCTCTCCCTCGAACCGCAGTATCCTCACGTTGCTGCCGGCGCTGTGCAAACTTCCAATCACAAACGCCAAGGCAACGATAGAGGAAACAATGCTGCAAAGCGTCCAAATAACGGCGGTAAATAGTATGGAGACACCAACAAGACCTGCAACTTTTGCAGGAAGCCAGGGCATATCAAAAAAGATTGTCGTCGCAAGCTAGGGACTTGCCTCCATTGCGGCGATCCAACCCATCAGATTAGCAGCTGTCCGCTCTCCCCACCTCAATAACAGAATCAGACACCGGCACCTCAGGCAAATCGAGCGGCGCCTCAACAAGGGCGTAATCAAGCTCAAGGCCAGGTTTATACCATGACACGGGAAGAAGCTCTAGCTTCGGATACCGTCGTGTCAGGTACTTTACTTTTCAATAATATACCTGCTCGTGTTCTATTTGATTCAGGTGCAACGCATAGTTTTATTTCCACAAATTTTGCCGTGGAGAATAATGTAAAAATGACTCCGTTGTATTTAGATTTAAGTGTTAGCACCCCATCTGGTAAAAAAATCCCTGTCTGTTCAGTATGCCAAGACGGTTATATCTGTATTGGGGAGAGAAAGCTGTCACTTGATGTTTTAGTCCTAGATGTTCGGGACTACGATATCATCCTGGGGATGGATTGGCTCAGCGCGTGCTCGACAACTATAGAGTGTGCAGAGAAACGAGTCATTTTTTGCCTACCTGGAGAAGTCGTGTTCTGTTACACTAGTAGTCCAGCCACTGACGCGACTAGGGCCTGCATGGTAATTTCGAGAAAATCTGCTCGACGAATGCTCTACACAGGCTGTGAGGGATTTTTAGCGTCGGTTCGGGACACATGGCAGGGCTACGCAAACGTCGATTCTACTTTCGTTGAGGCGGAGTTCCCCGATGTGTTTCCGAGCGAACTACCCGGCATGCCGCCAGATCGAGAGATTGAATTCACTATCGATACATTCCCAAACACGCAGCTGATTTCCAAGCCTTCGTACAGAATGGCCCCTGCAGAACTGATGGAATTAAAATGCCAGCTCCAGGAATTACTTGATCGTGGGTTTATCCGTCCGAGCGTGTCTCCTTGGGGCACACTTGTGCTCTTCGTGAAGAAGAAGGACGGAACGCTATGCCTCTGCATTGACTACAGGGAATTGAACAAAGTCACAATCAGAAACAAATACCCTCTGCCAAGGATTGATGACTTGTTTGATCAGCTACAAGGGGCAGCAGTATTTTCAAAAATTGATCTTCGCTCGGGTTATCACCAGCTGAAGATAAAGCCAGAAGACACGCCAAAGACTGCCTTTCGAACCCGATACAGACATTACGAGTTTGCAGTGATGCCGTTTGGACTGATGAATGCACCTACTGCATTCATGGATCCGATGAATCGGGTATTTCGGCCTTTCATCGATAAATTCGTGGTAATTTTTATCGATGACATCTTGGTGTACTCGAAGACTAGGGATGAGCACGCAGGACACCTGCGGATGGTGCTGCAAACCCTTCGAGACAACAAGTTGTATGCAAAATTAAGTAAATGTGACTTTTGACTTTTGGCTAGACAGTATCTCATTTTTGGGACTTATCATCTCCTCGGAAGGCATTTCAGTTGATCCGAAGAAGATAGAAGCAATTACGCAGTGGAAACGTCCAGAGTCAGCTAGCGATATCCGAAGTTTTCTTGGACTGGCAGGGTACTACCACAGGTTTATACAAAATTTTGCTAGAATTGCTTCACCCTTGACTCAGCTCACACGGAAGGGTACGAAGTTTACTTGGACGGACGACTGTGAAGCTTCTTTCGCGGAGTTAAAGCAGCGCCTCGTCTCTGCCCCAATTCTCACTTTGCCAAACGGACCGGATGATTTCAAAATTTTCAGTGATGCATCAGGCAAAGGACTAGGATGTGTCCTAATGCAGCGGAATAAAGTCATAGCCTATGAGTCGAGACAGTTAAAGCCTCATGAGATGAACTATCCGACGCATGACTTAGAATTGGCCACGGTAGTATTTGCGCTGAAGATATGGCGCCACTACCTTTATGGTGTACCGTGTGAAATCTATACGGACCATAAAAGCTTGAAATACTTATACACTCAAAAGGATTTGAATCTTCGGCAGCGGCGATGTCTTAAACTCCTAAGCGACTTCGATATCATGATCAGATACACGCCTGGCAAAGGAAACGTAGTAGCTGACGCACTGAGTCGAGTGTTCGTAGGGAGCTTGCCTATCAATGATATGCTGCACCAGGATCTTGGATCCTTGAGTATTACTCAAAAGATCAGGTACAAGAAATTGGGGCAACTGGCACAACTGTGCCTCGAACCTGATTTGATGCAAAAAGTAAAGACCGCTCAGAAGGACGATCCATTCCTGCAAAAGATTCATGCCCTTATCTCAGCAGGGAAGGCGTCCGACTTTGCAGTAGGCACGGACGGGATGCTTCGAGTGAAGGGAAGACTGTGCGTTCTGAACGACGTGACCCTCAGACAAGAGATACTCACGGAGGCTCACTATGCTAGTTATACTTCTCATCCGGGTAGCACTAAGATGTATTGGGATCTTCGCACGACGTTTTGGTGGCACGGCTTGAAACGGGATGTGGCGCAGTTCGTGTCGCATTGCATGGCTTGTCAGAGGGTAAAGGTCGAACACCAGAAACCAGGCGGAGAGCTCCAGAACCTTGCTATCTCGGAGTAGAAATGGGATCATATAACGATGGATTTTATTGTTGGCTTGCCAAGGCGCAACGGGGACATGATGCAGCCTGGGTTATCGTCGATCGACTCACCAAGTCAGCTCACTTTCTGCCTATCAAATCTACTTGGAGTGCCGACCGTCTGGCTCAGATATATCTCAACGAAATCGTTCGGCTCCATGGCGTACCGGTATCTATAGTCTCCGATCGAGATGGTCGATTCATATCACGTTTCTGGGAAAGCCTGCAGTCAGCAATGGGGACAAAGTTGAAGTTCAGCTCCGCCTACCATCCATAGACCGATGGCCAAACAGAACGCGTCAACCAGATCCTCGAAGACATGCTGCACTCTACGCCTTGGACGCGAAGACTAGTTGGGACCTTCGTCTACCTTTAGCCGAATTTGCTTACAACAATAGTTATCAATCAAGCATTCAAATGGCGCCGTATGAGGCGTTATATGGGCGAACGTGTCGATCTCCTATCTGTTGGGACGAAGTTGGTGAACGGCAGATACTTGGCCCTGAGCTCGTGGAGAAACCGTCCAGAAAGTTCGACTGATTCGGGAAAGATTAAAGGTAGCTCAAAGCCGTCAAAAGAGCAACGCTGACATACATCGGAGACTGCTAGAGTTTCAAGTAGGCGACCGGGTATTCCTCAAGGTCTCGCCCATGCGAGGAGTCAGCAGGTTCGGGGCAAGAGGAAAGCTAAGTCCGAGATTTGTTGGCCCGTTCAAAATACTAAAGCGGGTTGCCTCAGTTGCGTATCAGATTGCTCTACCACCATCCCTATCCGACGTACATGATATATTCCACGTTTCTCAACTTAGAAAATATGTGTACGATCCACACTACTAGAAAAAGTGCTATTAGCGACGTATTTAGCGACGTCAAAAGAAACGTCGCTAATAATATATAATTAGCGACTCCTTATAAAAACGTCGCTAGGCGTCGCTAAATGGCGACATTTAGCGACGTTTAGCGACTTTTATTAAGATTTTAAAAGTTAAGTCGCTATAAGTTAAATAAAGGTCGCTAAACGTCGCTAATATGTCTAATTTAGCGACGTTTAGCGACGTATATAGCGACCTTTTTATTAATAATATTTAGCAACGTGTTTAGCGACGTCAATGACGTCGCTAAAATTTAAGTTAGCGACGTTTTACTTGGATGTCGCTAAACGTCGCTAAAATTTGGTTAATTAGGGCTCGGTTTCATTTTTCCCCATCTGCTGAAAATTCGAAAAGAGAAAAACTCCCCCCCCCTCCCCCGCGCTCCGTCGACCGGCTCTCCACCCTATTCCGGTAAACCCTACTCTCTCTCTCTCTCTCTCTCTCTCTCTCTCTCTCTCTCTCTCACAGGACACATGTGACATTGACACAAACACTACACACACAGACACTGACACAGACACAGACACGGCACACACACACACTGACACAGACACTGATGAGGACCTAGGGTTAGGGTTAGGGTTAGGTTTGTTGACATGGGGTTAGGGTTAGGGTTAGGGCCGACTGGCCCAAGTCTACGAGAGAGGTAACAGCAGCAGTGAGCACTGCTTACTAGCTTTGATTATCAAATAAAATAAATTGATTATCAATTCGGTTCTGTTTCGGTTATAGATAATTTATTTCAGCTTTGGGTTTTTAAAATTTTTACTTATTCGATTTTTATTATTTCGGTGTTGAAACCGAATAACCCGAACGCCCACCCCTAGCTAGACCTGACAATTGGACCGGGATGACCAGCCCGGCACGAATCCGGCCCGCAAAACCCTGTCCGAATTATCATGGGCTCGGCCCGGCCCGACCCAATATATAGGGACGTGTCGGACCTCATATCTCGGCCCATAAGAGAGGTCCGGCCCCGAAGCCCAGGCTCGTTCCGACCCAAGGCACAGCTCGGCCCGGCCCGACACGCTGCTGCTTGCTAGCCTGATCGACAACCTGGTTTATACTATTTGATGTATTATACACATCCATGTATTACATAGTCCTACGCCAATCTATGGGATTTGGTATGCATACAATCTGCCAAGTTCTTGTATATAGATTGAAACAAATGGATTGTGAATCTCCAAGACAAATATGAAGCAAGAACTTGCAGTGTGTTATTTTTTTGTGCTATGTTTACATATCCCAAAGTAGAGAAGTTCATCCGAGAGAGCATACCATCTGTGTTGTTTCTCCCGGAAACAAATGCGCTCCCAACCATCTCCTATGCACATTCAACCCTACACTTCATAATTTAAAAATAAAATGTTAGTTGTTCTTCAATCTCTACTTTGAAGTCCTTGTAGGGTTCACGGAATCCCAAGTCCGATCCGGTCCGGCTCGGTCCAGTCTGAAACTCACTGTGCCGTGGGTCACGTGTCGAACTGGACTTAGATTTTTACCCTTAGGTCCGGTCTGACCCGTTATAGTGCATGGGCCTGAGAGGCCCGGCCCACTCGACAGCTCTACTCCTAGCTATGGCATATTTTCATAGAGCAATAGCCCGTGTACTTGGAAAACTTTTGATGCAAAAATTGTTCAAGCACCAGGTGCCTTAGTGCAATGCCATGACTGCTTTTCCCATAACGGACACTGACCTAGGAGTGTGGTTGGGGGCAGCTGCAGTTCTATAGTATGACACACTATTTGTAGTGTTGACTGCACACTTATAGTGCAGTTCATAGTACTATGGGGTTGGGGGCAGCTGCAGTTTTGATAAATAAAAATATGTATTATATCAGTTATGATTTTTATAGTACGGTTAATTTTGCATGTAATAATTTATATGATAGCTTATGTCAATTTTGCAGAAGTTTCTAGAAATGGATATGAATTACTATCTGCGTCATCGTTCGTGGATGTACAACCGTCATCCTGATGACATGTGCGGTGTGCGGGATGAATTCATTGAGGGTGTACAGCAGTTCCTGCAGTTCGCAAAGGCGTTCCCTCAATACATGGACGGTACCAAAATTAAGTGTCCGTGTGTGAGATGTCGCAACAGGAAATATCATCCTGAAGTGGAAGTTACATATCATTTATACTCGAAGGGCTTTACGCCGAATTACTATCAGTGGACCGCGCACGGAGAACTTGTATCTCTAGCATCGGAGTCGGAGCCCTATGTGGAGCCGTATATGGATGTCCAAGACCACGATGCTTACGACGACGGGTTGGTGAACATGGTTTATGATGCTGCGGGGCCTAGTTTCAATCCTGACAATTATGATGCGGCGGGACCTAGTTTCAATCCCGACAATTATGATGCAGCTGAGGAGGCACCGAATGCCGATGCTGCAAAGTTTATGGAGTTGCTTGAGAATGCAAGGACTCCACTATATCCTGGTTGTGAGGATCATTCACCGTTGGAGGTGGTTACAAGATTATTGAGCATCAAGTCCGATTTTAACATGTCGCAAGAATGCTATAATCGAGTGCTCGATTTGATTATAGAGATCTTGCCCGAGGGTGCAAAGTTGCCTAAAGACTTCTATCGATCTAAGAGGATGGTGAGATCGCTTTGGATGGGATACGAGAAAATCGATGCATGTCGCAACGGGTGCATGTTGTACTACAAAGACGACAAGGATGAAGATGCGTGCAGATTCTGTGGTGCTGATCGCTACAAGGCCACTGTTAGAGGAAAGTCTGTCGGTGCAAGGAAGCCTACCGATTCGATGCACTACTTGCCTTTGACGCCGCGGTTGCAGCGGTTGTTCATGGTTAAGGAGACTGCAGAAAACATGAGTTGGCACAGGCAAAAACAGATCGAAGGAGTATTGGATCATCCATCCGATGGAGAAGCATGGAAGCACTTTGATCGAGAGTATCCATATTTTGTCGAGGAAGCGCGTAATGTCAGATTGGGGCTCTGCTCTGATGGTTTTACCCCATTCGGACTTTCGGGCTCCCAGTATTCGTGTTGGCCTGTGATCGTCACTCCGTACAATCTACCGCCTTGGATGTGCATGAAGACTCCGTATATGTTCCTAACCGTTATTATCCCGGGTCCGAACAATCCGAAGAGGAACATCGATGTGTATTTACAGCCTTTGATAGATGAGTTGAATCAGCTGTGGGAAGTCGGTGCCAACACGTACGATGTTTCTAGAAAGCAGAATTTTCAGATGAGGGCAGCACTTATGTGGACCATCAACGACTTTCCGGCCTATGGAATATTATCGGGATGGAGCACCCATGGTCGTCTCTCATGTCCGTATTGCATGGACCGTTCTCAGGCTTTCCGTTTGAAACACGGAGGCAAACCGTGCTTCTTCGATTGTCATCGACAATTTTTGCCGAACGATCATCCGTACCGGAGGAATCGGAATGCTTTTCGTGCGGGAGTTGTGGAGAAGGCCAATCCACCGCCAAGGTGGCCCGGATGCACGATATGGGAAGAGGTAAAAGATTTACCAAGTGCTATCCAAGAGCCTGCTAAGGGGTACAAGTGTGACGGATTTGGTCGCACCCATAACTGGACGAAGAGGAGTATATTCTGGGATCTGCCATATTGGAGCACCAATCTGATCAGACATAACCTTGATGTCATGCATATCGAGAAGAATGTGTTTGATAACATAATTAATACTGTAATGGATGTAAAGGGGAAGACGAAAGATAATCCGAAGGCGAGGTTGGACTTAGAAGACATATGTAGACGTCCTGCATTGCATTTGATAGAGGAGGGGAATGGAAAGTTAAAGCAACCTAAGTCAGTTTTCTCACTGGATAAAGAGGATAAAGGTAGACTTTGTAGGTGGATTCAGGGTCTAAAGTTTCCAGACGGGTACGTGTCGAACTTGAAAAGATGCGTCGACCTCAAGGAGAACAAACTAGTAGGTATGAAGAGCCACGATTGTCACGTATTCATGGAGAGGTTAATTCCGATTGCATTTCGGGAATTCTTACCGCAGGTCGTTTGGGACCCATTGACAGAGCTGAGCATATTCTTCAGAGATCTTTGTTGTACTAAGTTGCTCGTCGATCGTCTAGAAAAGCAAGAGAGGGACATTGCGGTAACACTATGTAAGCTCGAGAAGGTGTTTCCTCCTGGATTCTTCGACTCTATGGAGCATTTGCCAATTCATCTTTCCTATGAGGCACGTGTTGGTGGTCCTGTCGGTTATCGGTGGATGTACCCCTTCGAGCGCCATCTGAATCACCTAAAGAGAAAGGTGAAAAATAAGGCACGGGTTAAAGGCTCTATTTGTGAAGCTTATGTTCTCGAGGAGATTACAAACTTTTGCTCGACGTATTTCAATCCGCATGTTGCTACTAATAGGACGAAAGCTCCCAGAAACGACGACGCATATCAGGAATCTAATGATGCAATACTCAAAGTATTCAATGCATCCGGAAAGCCCTCGGGAAAAATGAAGAAGAGATATTTGAATGACGATGAGCTAAGGGCTGCTCAATTGTATATATTACTCAATTGCGACGAGGATGAAGTGGAGAAGCTAGAGGGGTAAGTAATTAACGTCCACGTTTACATCATCTCAATGTAATAGTATAAGATACTATTATGCTACTAATCAGCAGTTGCTTCATTGTTTTTCAGCACATATAATGATGAGTTGAGGTCGGTTAGGCCCTACATAACAGACGAAGAAGTAGAACAAGATATGAGATGCCATTTTCCTTCTTGGTTGAGCGCATATGTAAGATGCTTGGTAATTACTTTTTATTTCTGCACTTGCAAAACAAATAACTTACTATCGCTACTTTGGTATTTAGGTCGATCGTCTAATATCACCTGAGACTGAATCTATTAGGACTCTAGCCAAGGGACCAATTACTGCCGTAAAAATATGGCCAAGTTTCTGTGTGAATGGGTTCAGGTTCAAGTCAACAAATGCTCCTATTAGAGACAGCTTTCTGGATCTTGATTCCACGAAAAACAGTGGTTTGTGTATCAAATCTTCAAACTACAAAGACGTCAATCCGGGCAATGATTTTTTTGGCATCTTACGAGAGATTGTGGAGTTGACATATAATTATGGCCCAGAACCTGCTAATATCGTGCTATTCAGGTGTGAATGGTTCGATCCGATTCAAGATCAAGGTTGGAAAATTGACAAGCATGGCCTTGTGGATATAAACTACAAGCGTAGATATCAAGGCTACGAACCATTTGTCCTATCAAGTCAGGCTCAGCTCGTGTACTTCGCAACTTATCCTAGACGGGGGACAGCGAGGTCGGATTGGTGGGCAGTATGCAAGACTAAAGCTAGAAATACCTTTGACATTGACGAAATAGCTTATCAGGAGGACGATCTACCTCTTGTAACAAATATTGTAGATGTGGACTCAACGGAAGTTACTCATTACACGAGTAATAATGTAGAAGATGTAGAATTATCCGGAGAGGACGACGAAGTAGATGAAAGTGAAGACGAGGAAGAGGAAGAGCAGGACAAGGAAGGCGAACAAGATGAATTTTCTGAAGATGATTGAAAATATAAAATATTCCATGTAGAATGTAACTATATTTGGACTATAAATATTGCATGTAGAAGTAGATGTTGACATTAACGAATATATGTATTATATTTTGACTGTATAATACTTTGAGATATGTATCACATTCCGACTGTAGAATGTAGTATATATTTGTGTTTCTCTATATTCATCATATGTTGTTATCAGATATGACAGGACGACGCGGAGGATTCGGCAGGTCCCGAGGTAGACAGAGTGCCACTCCGGTACTGCCTACTGTTGGTTCCGGATCATCGTCGCCCAGTACTCCAGTATATCGAGCAGCCACATCTCCGACTGCGACGACGTTGCGTGGCATCACTCCTGGGACGAGTAGTTCCAGGCGTGATAGTACTCCCTCGTCCAGCGTTCCTCTTGCTGACGGAAGCATGGAGACAGATGAGCATATAGAGGAGGTCGTGCCGACGTTGTCCCAACATCAGCAAGATCCTCCATGCGCACCACCGGAGGAGACGAGGACAGAGATTTGGGCCGACGGTACAAAGTAAGTCAATTAGATGGTTTAATATATATTTGTGTTTCTCTTTATTCATCGTATATTGACTTTTTCAGTAATCTAAATTATTATTTCTGTATAGATATCGTCCATCGTCGGTTCAGAGACGCCTGGGCCAATTTCTGAGAAACAACTACGGTGGCCCTTGGATCAACTATTCGGAGGCTCCGGAGGAGAGGAAGGCGTTCTGGTTTGCGCACTTCCAGGTAAAAGTATATTAAATAAATCCTCTAATTTATGCATATTCGTGATGCTAACTTAATGAATTATTTATTGTAGCAAACGTATTTTTATCCTCCGCACCGGGCCGAGTTGATCGAGCGGCTCTTTCCTACCGTTGCCGCCAAGCTTATCCGAGATGCTCTGGATGACCAGAAGGCTCGTGATCGTGCTGGAAAACCGATCCAAGGTTGGATCACGCCTGAGCAGTGGACTGCGATGAGGGCTAGATTCGACGATCCGAGCTACAAGGAAAGGTCTAAGAAGGCCAAGGCGGCTAGGCAGAATGCTGCCAAGTGGTGTGGTGGCTCGATTCCGATGACGGAACATTTCCGTCGTTTGGTATGTTTTTTCTTTTAAAATATATTATTTTAATATAAGTACCATAAAATGGTACTTGGAATAAATATTTAAGTTTAGTAATAAAAAATATATTTTTAACAGGTACAGAGGGGTGAGGATGCGAACATGGTGACCGTCTTCTTGGCCACCCATCGCAAGGACGGAAATCTCATTGATGAGAGGGCCTCACAGACCTATGTAAGTATTACTTTACTTTGTGTTTATTTTAATATAACTTAGGCAATTATTGAGTTTCCAAACCTTTTCTAGGCCGAGTATCTTAGGCTTCATGAGCGGGCGACTGCTAGTGCACCTACACCTGGAGAGGCTGGTGCTTCGTCGCAGCCCGGTCCATCTCCGTCGGCGGACGACCTGTGGGTGACCGCAGCTGGTGGTCTCCAGAGGGGTACGTACTACGGTACGGGCTCCTATGGCGCCCTGGTTGCGACGCAGTCATCTAGGGCCTCCCCGACAGCTGTGCATTCCACACACCCCTCGCAGTCGCAGCCCTCGCAGTCGTCGGCCAGAGTCCAGGAGGCCGTCCAGGAGGCCGTTGACCGTCAGATTGCGTCTCTCCGTGACGACTTGCTGCGAAGTATGGAGGACCAGTCCCGGTCCCAGCCGCAGGCGGACGATCCGATGCTTATCGCACGATTGGATATGCTCGACCGCAGCATAATGGAGCTACGAGAATTGACAAATGATATTAGAGCCTCCAATGATCGCAACATCATGGAGCTGCAGGCGTCACAGCTATCGATGGGCGAGAAGCTGACGAGGATGCATGCGTCACAGCTATCGATGGGCGAGAACCTGACGAGGATGTAGGATTCAATGGGTGATAGCAGTACGAGGTTGTTATCTACCCTGGATTCTTACAACCAGCGACTCGCAGATTTGGAGCGGGCACGGCCGCCACCGACGTCACTGCCTTCTCCATCGACATCGGTGTCGATTCCACGGGACGAGTATGAGGAGTTGTTATCCTTGAAGCGCGCCGCTGGTCAGCCTCCTGCAGATCCGTAGTAGTCTAGTTATTATTATTATTATTTATGAATTATTGGTACTTCAACAATAGACATGATGTATGATGCTTCTTGTATTGATACTTTTAGTTAATTTAATTGGATTATATAGTTATCCACATTTAATTGGATTGATACTTCTTGTGGTCTTTAATTTAATTGGATAATATAGTTAAATCATGTTGGTGTGTATGATGAAGATGATGTAAAACTGCAGGGAATCACAATGTTTGATTCTGGGAATTTTTTTTTAATTTTTTTTAAAAATTAGCGACGTTATTAGCGACGTTTAGCGACGTTAAATTACGTCGCTAATTACGTCGCTAATTAGCGATGCAGTAAAACGTCGCTAATAACGTCGCTAATAACGTCGCTAATGACGTCGCTAAACGTCGCCAATTGCTGACATGGCAGTATAGCCAGGTCATTAAAGACGTCGGTGTAACGTCGCGATAGATGTCGCTAATCAGCGACGTTTAGCGACTTTTCTAAACGTCACTTTTTAGTGACTTGGCGTCGCAAAACGTCGCTAAATTTAGCGACACATTAAAGTCGCTAAAAAACGTCGGCATAGCGATGTTTAGCGACGTTTTTTGTATTAGCGACTTGGTATTTTCCGACTTCTTTAAAACGTCGCTAATTACGTCGCTAAACCTAATTAGCGACGATTTTTGGTTATTTAGCGACGTTTTTAGACGTCGCTAATTTGACTTTTTCTGGTAGTGCCAAGCCACATGGTAGACCTCGAACAACTGAGTCTCCAGGCCGATTTGACGTATGTAGAACAACTAGTGCAAATCTTGGATAGAAAAGAAAAGCTGCTACGGACCCGTTCGGTTCCTCTAGTACGCGTGCTTTGGTGGAATCACTCTGTCGAAGAGTCTACTTGGGAGCTTGAATCAGAGATGAGGGAAAGGTTCCCCTTATTATTTCCTAGAGGTAGGTTCTATTCCTTAAGTTTCGGGACAAAACTTCCAATTAGTTGGGTAGGATGTGGTATCCCGTTCCCCCTATTCGGGGAGCGAGGCTAAGAAATACAAGACGGTATCGTTCGATCGAGATAGATTGAATCAAGAACTCATCCTCGTTATGGATTTGTCTCTTCGGAATCGATTCCCATATTCAGTGGACCGTGCCCCCGGGATCGACTTAGCGGCAGAGTCAGGAGGGACCTCTCCGCTGCATTCTTTGTTGCCTAGTTTTCGCTGTCGCTTGTTGCTTTCGTGCCTTGAGTTTGTTTCGAATTTTCTTGGGTTTTCTTGAACGGTTTCGATGGATTTCATTGCTTTCGTTCGTAGGACTGTACTTCAATTCTGATAACGAAAAGAGAGGAAGAAGTACTGATCAGCTGCTGGATCACCTGCAGTCGCAGGAGTCCGTTCGTGGCAATGCAGGTGATCCAGCAGCTGATCAATACTTCTTCCTCTCTTTTTGTTATCGGAATTGAAGTGCAGTCCTACGAATGAAAGCAATGAAATCCATCAAAACCGTTCAAGAAAACCCAAGCAAATCCAAAAATAAACTCAAGACACGAAAGCAACAAGCGACAGCGAAAACTAGGCAACAAAGAATGCAGCGGAGAGGTCCCTCCTGACTCTGCCGCTAAGTCGATCCCGGGGGCACGGTCCACTGAATATGGGAATTGATTTTGAAGAGACAAATCCATAACGAGGATGAGTTCTTGATTCAATCTATCCCGATCGAACGATACCGTCTTGTATTTCTTAGCCGCGCTCCCCGAATAGGGAGAACGGGGCACCACATCCTACCCAACTAATTGGAAGTTTCATCCCGAAACTTAAGGAATAGAACCTACCACTAGGAAATAATGAGGGAAGCCTTTCCCTCATCTCTGATTCAAGCTCCCAAGTAGACTCTTCGACAGAGTGATTCCGCCAAAGCACGCGTACTAGAGGAACCGAACGGGTCCGAAGCAGCTTTTCTTTTCTATCCAAGATTTACACTGGTTGTTCTACATACGTCAAGTCGGCCTGGAGATTCAGTTGTTCGCGGTCTACCACGTGGCTTGGATCGTACACATATTTCCTAAGTTGAGAAATATGGAATATATCATGTACGTCAGATAGGGATGGTGGTAGAGCAATCTAATACGCAACTGAGGCAACCCGCTTTAGTATTTCGAACGGGCCGACAAATCTCGGACTTAGCTTTCCTCTTGCCCCGAACCTGCTGACTCCTTGTATGGGCGAGACCTTGAGGAATACCCGGTCGCCTACTTGAAACTCTAGCAGTCTCCGATGTATGTCAGCGTAGCTCTTTTGACGACTTTGAGATACCTTTAATCTTTCCCGAATTAGCCGAACTTTCTGGACGGTTTGCTCCACGAGCTCAGGGCCAAGTATCTGCCGTTCACCAACTTTGTCTCAACAGATAGGAGATCGACACTTTCGCCCGTATAATGCCTCATACGGCGCTATTTGAATGCTTGATTGATAATATTGTTATAAGCAAATTCGACTAAAGGTAGATGAAGGTCCCAACTAGTCTTCGCGTCCAAGGCGTAGAGTCGCAGCATGTCTTCGAGGATCTGGTTGACACATTCTGTTTGGCCATCGGTCTGTGGATGGTAGGCGGAGCTGAACTTTAACTTCGTTCCCATTGCTGACTGCAGGCTTCCCCATAAACGTGATATGAATCGACCATCTTGATCGGAGACTATAGATACGGGTACGCCATGGAGCCGAACAATTTTGTTGAGATATATCTGAGCCAGACGGTCGGTACTCCAAGTAGATTTGATAGGAAGAAAGTGAGCTGACTTGATGAGTCGATCGACGATAACCCAGACTGCATCATGTCCCCGTTGCGTCCTTGGCAAGCCAACAATAAAATCCATCGTTATATGATCCCATTTCCACTCCGGGATAGCAAGGTTCTGGAGCTCTCCGCCTGGTTTCTGGTGTTCGGCCTTTACCCTCTGACAAGCCATGCAATGCGATACGAACTACGCCACATCCCGTTTCAAGCCGTGCCACCAAAACATCGTGCGAAGATCCCGATACATCTTAGTAAGAAGTACTGATCAGCTGTTCGTGGCAATGCAGGTGATCCAGCAGTAGGCGTCGCTCGAACGGACTCCTAAAGCACTTCTTTCCTTCTTCCTTCCAACTACTAAAGTGAGTGGCTACCATCCCGATTAGCTAGCCCTGCTTGCTAGTCTTCACATCATAATCTGGTGTTCTTGCTTGCCCCAATCAGACGATACCAAGTAATAACTAAAAGACTTCAAGATAATAAGGGAATAAACTTGGGAATTATGCTTGTCAATAAAATTTGTGAACGGTTACTTACTTACATGCTTGTTCGTTCAGAATGTTCATCATATGCATAAATACAAGTTAGAATACATATTTCTTCTTAAAAATTATGCTATGTATAGAACTCATCTTGAATGCAATAAACTGAACAGGAAGACTATGCAAAAGAAAATCTTGCCCTGTTACTGCCCTGCTCCTGATATGCCCTGATTTGCCTCGATGCTAACTTAGTGTACTGCGTTGATCACTGGCAACTTGTGCACAAGGTCTTAGTTCCTGCGGATGGTCGCTGGGGCACCGGCACCGATCCGATCCGGACGGAACTCATGATAGTCGCCTGCTATAGGACGAAATGCCTTGGGACGTCCTGATCTATGAGTCGTACGGCACTCCGTACCGAGACTAGCCCGTCCATTATGGCAACGTGCCAGTGATCCCCTCGTATATTTAAACCTTTTGCTACTAACTTGTGTCTTCTTGGTAGGGAAGGCAAGGTAAGTATTATGCAGGTGGTTCAGACGGGGCAGGTAAATGTCACCGAACGGTGGCGGGTTATTTCAATGATTTCTATATCTATTTCTTGCTGTAAAATAAACTAAGGCAAGATAGAAACCCACAAAATATGCATGCTTCATTAAAACAACGTGTTGATTGGTATAGTTGGGTTAGCTTGCCTTCACTAGTATGTTTCGATGTACTGACCCTCGTTGAAACATGTTCCCCGCTCTAAGGAGAACCAAGCGAGGAGCATGACACAAACCCCCAATCCAGTCCAGCTGTAGGCACGCCTTGACCGTGCCACCTTTTGAAGCATTTTGAAGAAGAAGCATTTTGAAGATAGAAGCTAGCAGCCAAGCAATCATGCAGCTTCGTGGCAAGGCCGTCGTTCCGACGCAAGGTCTTATATTTTGAGTTTAGTAAGGGATGTAATGTACAGGTCTGCTATCTCATTTTGTGTCAACACTTTTGTAAGCCCGTAGAGGCAATCCTTATGACTCAGTTCAAGGAGTTTGTAATAGATGTTCATATTGTCAATAAAAAGAGAACTTTTCCATGCTTCAAATCTGTGTTCATTTAATCTGCATACTCTGAATATGTGCTCGCTATGCGAAAATAAATACTGAGCCTTGTGCGGTGCGCAACCTAGGCCCGTACGGCGGTCACGTCCGGGGGACGACTATCGATTCCACGGAATCGGGGCGTGACAGAAAATAAAGATGGAGAAATAAAAATAAAGGGGGGTGTGGTTATGGCCGGCCATGTATAGGAAAATAGGGTTAGGGTTTTGTAGCTTAAACACAAAGACCAAAATACCCTTAATTTAAGTCATCCAAAATAGGATTTGGGTTTAGGGTTTCTTAAGGCATTCTAACTAACCCAAAAGAACCTAGCTAGGTAATTAAAAATAAAATAACTATTCTAAACCCATAAATAAGTCTGACAAGGGTGTTGGTTGGGTCTGACATGGGTCCACTAGGGTCTGACATGGGTTCTGTCACTACCACATTTTCTAGGAAAGGGTATTTTGGTAATTTCCTATTTAAATAAATATTGTGCATGGTAAATAATTATTTGTTGTATTATTTAATTGTTGTTAGTTATTATTTAATTATTTTAGACTTATTTTAGTGGACCCAACTAGTTTAGTTTAGACCCATGGACCAACATGAATTAATTAGTTAGACTTGGCCCATTTAGAAAGCCCATAGTTAAGGAGATGGATTAAATTAATTAAATGATTAGACTAGAAGCTTCCTTCCTTAATTATTTCTTCATGAGAGGCCCCAAGGGGTACATTGGACATTTTACAATTGCTTGGGGGAGGGGCTATGGCCGGCCTATTAAAGAGGGGGGGAAATTTCTCTCTTCTCTCATCTCATTCCAAATCTAGATCTAGAATTCTCCCACTACCAAATTCCCTCCATTCCCAATCCAATTCCCTACCAAATTCATTCCAAATTCTTCCCAATTCACCATTAGAGAAGGAGGAAGTAAGGATCTAGAAGAAGGAAGCAAGGATCTACAAAGAGGAGCAAGGATCTACAATTTGGAAGCAAGTTCATCTCAATTGGAGGTTTCATTGGGAATCCATCTCCCAATAGGTATAATTCAGATTTTCCCATTTAAATAGCTTTTAAATCTGAGATTTAATCATGTAAAATCAACCTATATGTATGTACTACCCATAGGACTTTGTTTTGTGTTCATAGGAGACCCATGGAGAAAGTTATGGTGCTTTTTGTGTCAATTTTGTTGGAATTCCGAATTTATATTTTGTTGTGTGTGTCAATTGATCCTATAGATCAATTAAACATGAGATTTGTGTTTGAGGCTAGTGTCGTGTCCATATTGGGATACTTGTGGTTCGTATCCCAACTATTTGGTGATACGTGTCATTTGGGGGTTTTCCTCCGACACGGGGCTTTGAACATATCGTATTTTGACACGGACACATAGATCTACTTTTGACGCTTTGATTTGTTCATAAATATTATTTGTGATTTGTTTGTGTCCTTCGGGGTGCATTTGGTTGTGTGTTGGACTCGTGTCGCATGCGTATCCTAGATCTAGTGGGATACGGTGAGATACTCTCCAATTGTGTGTATTTTTGCATAGATCTAATTAATTATGGTTCAATTCTTCATTTATAATTAGTATATATATATGGATATTAAATATTTATTTTGTGTATTTATTATAGTAATTATTGTAGCATAGATCTATATTTTGGGTGTGCTAATATAATGTACAATATTATATGTAGCTTTTTTGCATGCAAATATATATGTTACTACTTGTTAAATAATATAATTTATACATAAAATATTTTATAAAATATATTTGTATGTTTAATTGTGTAATTATATTATTTATAATTATTATGTAATTATTTGGATATTAATGTAAATATTTTAGGTGTGTTTCTAGCCATGTAAATTATATGTTCTTTGTTAAATATTTGAAGGTATAAGTTTATGTGTATATTAATATATATATATGTACATTTTTGTATTAATGGTTTATATATATATATATATATACTGTTTTATATATTCTGTTTATATATATATATATATATATATATATTCTGTTTTTATATATATAATTATATATATACAACTTGTTTTAGTGACAGTGAATTAATGACAGTAAAAAAAACTGTCATTAATTAGCCGACTAATAGCAGCCGCTGTAGCCTTCGGGCAATTAATGACAAACCTGTCATTAATTGCAGCAGCGAGAAACAGCAGCTTTTCTGCGACGCTTTTTTGCGACAGTTTAACTGTCAGCGAAAACCAAAGCAGTGGCAGTTTATTATTTGGGTTTTGGTGACAGTCCTTCGGTGACAGTCCCGACTGTCACTATTTAAACTGTTTTGATTTAATCCTATTTTATTCACTGTTTTTCAATGACGCTTTGACAGATTTAATGTATATATTATATATTATAATTGTATATATATATATGTATATATATATGTGTTTTGTGAGGAATAATAATTGTAATAATATGTTATGTTATTTATATAAATGTTGGGTTGTACATATATTATTTTAGGGTATATATTAATTATATTATTAGTATACTTTGTGTGAGTTCTTTTTGAATCTAATTTGATTCCTAAATTATTGTAGTTTATCTCTTTATTATTTTATAGATGTCTTGTGAGGTTGACTTTGGGTTTGACCATGTTTGACTTTAGTGGACTTTAGAGTTGACCATAGTTGACTTTTGACTTAGAATTGACTTATTGACCTAGAAATTGCCTAGTTTGACTTGTTCTCTTTCCGGGACCTTGTATTAATGTGGTATTCCATATCTAGGTCTTCGAGGCACCGAGTCAGACATTTGTGAGACTGTTCATTGGACTTCAGGCGAGTACATTCTCTGATAGTTTCTCATTTATGATATCCTCTATGTTCGTTGTATCTAGTGTAGATATACATGTTCTCTTGACACTATGGTTACACGAATTGGTATATCCGGATCTCGTCATGAGATGTTATTCCTTGGTATATGGTGTATATGGTGCAAGTATTGTTTCATTGGTTATCTTGTACATGTACAGACACCGATTCTCGGGGAGACTAGCTATCTTCTTGGGGAATCTAGTGCCATAACGTACCATGGTTGGATCTATTATACCAGTCGGGGTGGGAAGTATTTTAGTGTAGATATGTGATCATACCCTCCTTGTTCATGTCTTGTTCCTTGTGAGTGTTGATCATACACCGCACGTATAATCAGCCAGGCCATTATACTCTTGTGCAAGTTCCTAAGCCGATCACATGTTAAAGCTAGTACTCACACACTTAGTCATTAGTATTCTTGTTCTATCAGCATATTGTTCATTATTGTATTTCTTTCCAGTACTTCCTTATTGTCTATACATTTCTTGTATCTATTTATGCATCTTGTTTATCCACAGCTACTTACTGTTACAAAGTTTTTATCATTATTTGAGAACTGCTGTTAGGGTTGTACTCTGCTCCTTTCCTGACTGGATATATTTTTCCAGATGACACTGAGGAGTACCCTACCTATTATGGACCCCAGGATGTTGTGGGTTTAGATTCTGAGACCCTGGCTCAAGAGGGACTTATCCCAACTGAGACAGTTGACCCTGGAGTTGTAGCTTTATAGTTTTGTAGTATTCTTTTGTACTGGATTTGTCTCCAGCATATTTCTATATTTTTCTTCAGACTCATTGATGTATTATTTTAGACTCATGAGTTGTATTATGACTATTCTATTCTTATCTGATTCGTGTTCATTCTATCTTAGTTCCGTGATTGAGTATACTATCATTATTGGTGGTTCATTATATTGTTAGATAGTTTATCTAGACAGCGTTCTACCGCCGATTCTGTGGCGTAGGCTGGGCGTTGTTTCCGACTAGTACCCTTACACCGGGTGTGGGTCGTGACACGTTTTTGGTGGTAGCCCTTGCAGGTCTAGCTTCACAAGTATGTGATGTCATGGTAGTGCGACAACTTAGTTGTACTACTGCGAGCCTGCGATAGGATATAGGATATAGGCTGAGATACTCAATCACATCTAGGAAAATTCTTTTGATTCAACTATTCTCCTTTGATATTGATACTTGATCTCTTAAACTGTCCTTTCCTTGAATATCTTACATCTTGTGCCATATTGATTCTTTCTTTCGCTTTGTCTCAGGATGCCGCCTAAGACTAGGTCACAGCAAGGAAGAGCAGTTTCTGAGAGGTCTGCGACATCCCGAGGGCCTGCACCAGTCACTTCTCCGGTGATTGGAGTGTCAGCTGCTTTCGGAGGTCCACCACCCACTCAGAGGACTGTGCCAGCTGTATCTGAGGGGCTTCCACCTCCACCTCCTGTGCCAGCAGAGGCGTCACAGATGTTTACTCTGTTTCGTGAGATGCTCGAGGCACAGAGGGCTCAGTCAGAGGCACATCAGAGGCAGACCGACGTTCTACGGCAGGGCATCGAGAGTGCTCATCAGCTTGCTCGTGCTGTAGTTGAGAGAGGAGTTCCGATCCAGCAGCAGGTTGTTCCTTAAGTTGCTCAGCTTCGGCCAGGCAACATTCAGGACTTCAAGAAACTGGAGCCTAGGGTTTTCAAAGGGACGGAGGGCATCGTCTATGCTGATGATTGGCTCGAGGACATTGAGCGTCTTATGAGGGTGTCCCGTCTTTCTGAAGATCTGAAGGTTGAGGCGGTAGGACTTCAACTGTTCGACGTCGCTCATACTTGGTTCAGGAATGAGCCGGTTCTAGTTGACGCAGGACAATCTTGGGAGGTATTCAAGGACCTTTTCAAGAAGAAGTTTTTCGCCCGGATAGACAGGCTTGATTTGGGGAGACAATTTGAGAGTCTCATTCAGGGAAGCATGTCTGTGGAGGAATACGCTGCAGAGTTCGGTAGGCTGAGCCGATTTGCAGAGTACTTGGTGAGGGAGCCGGAGGTTCGAGCTATTCGTTTCCGTGAGGGTCTAAACTGGGAGGTAAAGATTCTCATTCCATCTTTTTATGAGACATACTCGGAGATACTTGCGGAGGCACGCAAGGTTGAGCGGGATCTGGGTTTGAAGACCAAGAGAGACCGTGATTCTTTTCTGGGGGCCAACGGCAGTGCAGTATCTGCCAAACATCCTTATTTCCAGTCCAGACCTTTCCAGCAGCCACAGCAGAACCAGACTCCAGCTAGAGCGCCTTTTCACCAGGCACCTCAGCAGCAGAGGCAGTTACAGCAAGCTCTATGCAACTTCTGCAAGAAGCCCGGCCACATCTGGGAAGTTTGCAGAAAGAGGCTAGGAGTTTGTTTGTATTGTGATACTGAAGGGCATCAATTGAGGGAGTGTCCTCGTCGTGCAGTTCAGGGAGCAGCTCCAGCTCCGAGGGCACAGATGAGACTACCTACAGCACAACCGAGGGGACCGCTTCCGACACAGCAGCAGCGTTTTGTCCAGCATCAGCAGCAGGGAGGTGCTCGGCAGGGACGAGCGTTTGCTATGACAGTCGAAGAGGAGGAACCCACCGGAGATGTCATCGCAGGTTCTATTCTTCTTGATTCCATTCCAGCTTTAGCTTTGTTTGATAGTGGTGCTTTCCATAGTTTTGTATCTGTTTCTTTTGCTCTAAAGCATGGTTTGGTAGCTGAGTCTTTGCTTAGGACTTGCAAGATCATGACCGGGGGAGGCATTATCCTGGTTAATAATATTTGCAAAGATCGGAGAGTTACTCTGGGAGGCCGGGAGTTGAGTGCGTGTCTACTTGTAATGCCACTTCCGAGCTACGACATTGCACTCGGGATAGATTGGTTGAGTAGGCACCGTGCTTTCATAGATTGTAGAGGAGGTAGAGTTTTGTTTGGTCCGCCAGGAGAGCCAGAGTTCGAGTTTGCTAGAGGAGCTGCGGAGCAGGAAGAAGGCATTATTTGTGGAGCTATGGTGGAAGACAAGGAGTTGCCACATCCGTTGATAGCAGAATTTTTGGATGTGTTTCCTGAAGAATTGCCAGGATTGCCGCCAGATCGAGATGTTGAATTTTCTATAGACTTGGTGCCAGGTGCAGAACCGATTTCGCAGCATGTCTATAGAGTAAACAACAGCGAGCTGGTCAAGTTGAAGAAGCAGGTGGACGAATTGCAGGATAAGGGGTTTATCAGATCGAGTTCTTCACCATGGGGAGCCCCGGTATTGTTTGTACCGAAGAAGGATGGATCGGTGCGCATGTGCATTGATTACAGGGCTTTGAATAATCTCACTATCAAGAATAAGTATCCTTTGCCACGGATTGATGATCTGTTTGATCAGTTGAGTGGTGCCAAGGTATTTTCTAAGATAGATTTGAGATCAGGCTACCATCAGGTAAAGGTGAAGCCGGGGGACATACCGAAGACTGCTTTTAGAACTCGGTATGGTCAGTACGAGTTTATGGTGATGCCGTTTGGTTTGACTAATGCACCGGCGGTATTTATGAACTTGATGAACAAGGTGTTCCACCAGTACCTTGACAAGTTCGTGGTGGTGTTCATCGACGACATACTCATATACTCGAGGATACCGGAGGAGCATGAGGAGCATTTGAGGATTGTGTTGGATGTGCTGAGGAAGGAGAAGCTGTATGGGAAGTTGTCCAAATGTGAGTTTTTCTTGGACAAGGTGGAATTCTTGGGGCATGTTGTGACTGGTGATGGTATTTCAGTGGATCCGAAGAAGATTTCAGCAGTGGAATCTTGGAAGACTCCGAGTTCGGTAGCAGAGATTAGGAGTTTCTTGGGATTGGCAGGCTACTACAGAAAGTTTGTGCAAGATTTTTCGAGGATTGCCGAGCCGATGACCAGACTCACAAGGAAGGATGTGGAGTTTGTTTGGACGGAAGATTGCCAGGCCGCTTTTGAGGAGTTGAAAAAGAGGTTGACGTCTGCTCCTATTTTGACATTGCCATCAGGGTCCGGAGGTTTCACTATTTATAGTGATGCATCGGGAAAGGGTTTAGGTTGTGTTCTTCAGCAGCATGGGAAAGTGATTGCCTATGCATCCAGGCAATTGCGTCCTCATGAAAAGAACTATCCTATCCATGATTTGGAGTTGGCAGCTGTCATATTCGCCCTGAAGTTGTGGAAACATTATTTGTACGGAGAGCGTGTGGAGATCTTCACAGACCACAAAAGCTTGAAGTACGTTTTCACGCAGAAGGAGTTGAATATGAGGCAGCGTCGGTGGTTGGAACTGATGAAGGATTTTGATATCTCTTTGTAATATCATCCTGGGAAGGCCAATGTAGTTGCCGATGCTTTGAGCAGGTATCCGGTAGCTATGTTCTTGACGCAGGATCGATATTTGTTGGAGGACTTGGAGAGCTTGGGCATTGAGGTGATTGTTCCGGGTGGTGCTATGCAGATGTGGGGATTGCAGATACATTCAGATTTGATGGATAGGATCAAGGCAGCACAGTATGATGACGTATCTTTGAGGAGTATCAGAGCTCAGGTGAGAGCAGGATTGGAGAATGATTTCACTATTGCAGAGGATGGATCTTTGAGGCATGGAGTTAGATTGTGTGTGCCTAGTGGGGAGTTGCGAGAGAAGATATTGCAGGAAGTGCATCGCTCTCAGTATTCCATACATCCAGGTGCTAACAAGATGTATCGGGATATGCGAGAGAGTGTGTGGTGGTATGGCATGAAGAGGGAAGTGGCACAGTTTGTATCCAGATGCTTAGTGTGCCAGCAGGTGAAAGCCGAGAGGCAGAGGCCAGGAGGTTTACTTCAGCCATTACCCATTCCAGAGTGGAAGTGGGAACACATTACTATAGATTTTGTGTCCGGACTACCACGATCTTCAGGAGGGAAAGACGCGATTTGGGTCATTGTTGATAGATTGACCAAGTCGGCCCACTTTTTGCCTTTCAAGGTGGGTTTGTCTACGAAGAAGCTGGCAGAGATGTATGTGAGGCAGATCGTTAGGATACATGGAGTTCCCGTCAGTATAGTCTCAGATCAGGATAGTCGTTTCATTTCTCATTTCTGGAGGAGTTTGCAGGAGAGTTTGGGCACTCAGCTCAAGTTCAGTACTGCATATCATCCCCAGACAGATGGGCAGTCAGAGAGGACTATTCAGACTCTCGAGGATATGTTGCGCACTTGTATACTAGATTTCGGAGGTTCTTGGGAGGACCATCTCCATTTGGTAGAGTTTGCTTACAACAACAGTTACCAGGCCAGTATAGAGATGTCACCTTTTGAAGCTCTATATGGTCGAAAGTATCGTACTCCTTTGTCTTGGGACGATGTTGGAGAGAGAGTTTTGCTTGGGCCAGAGATGGTTGTGGATGCAGCAGAGAAGGTTCAGTTGATCAGAGACAGACTTCGAGTGGCGCAGGACAGACAACGGCATTGGGCCGATAGCCATCGGAGACCCTTGGAGTTTGAGGTATAGTTTAGATTTTATTTTGTGTGCTTGTTCTTGGTTGTTTGTTATAGATAAGTTCTTAAGGTGGTGTTTTATTCTAGGTGGGTGGTTTGGTGTTTCTGAGGATTTCTTCGACACGAGGCACGATTTGCTTCGGTGAAGGCGGAAAGCTTAGTCCGCGATTCATTGGACCTTTTACTATTCTAGAGAGGGTCGGTGCAGTTGCTTATAGACTAGACTTGCCACCTGCATTGGAGGGAGTGCACAACGTGTTTCATGTGTCGCAGTTGAGACGATATGTGGCAGATCCTAGTCATGTATTGGATCACTCAGAGATAGAGGTGGGCCCTACTCTTAGCTATCCAGAGCAGCCAGTTGGGATTCTGGATCGGAGAGAGAAGGTGCTGAGGAACCAGACTATTCCTTTGGTGCGCGTCGCATGGAGGCATCACTCTCCGGGGGAGTCTACCTGGGAGAGAGAGGATGACATGCGAGAGCGTTATCCATATTTGTTTGTACCTTGAGGTATGTTATTTCTAGTTATGTTCTGTTCATTGTTATGTTCTGTTCATTAGTTAGTTGTGATTCTTTAGTTCTGTTCTGTGATTTTCTGGGGGTAGTTTTCGTCTTTGAATTTCGAGGACGAAATTATTTTAAGGAGGGTAGACTTGTCACTACCACATTTTCTAGGAAAGGGTATTTTGGTAATTTCCTATTTAAATAAATATTGTGCATGGTAAATAATTATTTGTTGTATTATTTAATTGTTGTTAGTTATTATTTAATTATTTTAGACTTATTTTAGTGGACCCAACTAGTTTAGTTTGGACCCATGGACCAACATGAATTAATTAGTTAGACTTGGCCCATTTAGAAAGCCCATAGTTAAGGAGATGGATTAAATTAATTAAATGATTAGACTAGAAGCTTCCTTCCTTAATTATTTCTTCATGAGAGGCCCCAAGGGGTACATTGGACATTTTACAATTGCTTGGGGGAGGGGCTATGGCCGGCCTATTAAAGAGGGGGGGAAATTTCTCTCTCCTCTTATCTCATTCCAAATCTAGATCTAGAATTCTCCCACTACCAAATTCCCTCCATTCCCAATCCAATTCCCTACCAAATTCATTCCAAATTCTTCTCAATTCACCATTAGAGAAGGAGGAAGCAAGGATCTAGAAGAAGGAAGCAAGGATCTACAAAGAGGAGCAAGGATCTACAATTTGGAAGCAAGTTCATCTCAATTGGAGGTTTCATTGGGAATCCATCTCCCAATAGGTATAATTCAGATTTTCCCATTTAAATAGCTTCTAAATATGAGATTTAATCATGTAAAATCAACCTATATGTATGTACTACCCATAGGACTTTGTTTTGTGTTCATAGGAGACCCATGGAGAAAGTTATGGTACTTTTTGTGTCAATTTTGTTGGAATTCCGAATTTATATTTTGTTGTGTGTGTCAATTGATCCTATAGATCAATTAAACATGAGATTTGTGTTTGAGGCTAGTGTCGTGTCCATATTGGGATACTTGTGGTTCGTATCCCAACTATTTGGTGATACGTGTCATTTGGGGGTTTTCCTCCGACACGGGGCTTTGAACATGTCGTATTTTGACACGGACACATAGATCTACTTTTGACGCTTTGATTTGTTCATAAATATTATTTGTGATTTGTTTGTGTCCTTCGGGGTGCATTTGGTTGTGTGTTGGACTCGTGTCGCATGCGTATCCTAGATCTAGTGGGATACGGTGAGATACTCTCCAATTGTGTGTATTTTTGCATAGATCTAATTAATTGTGGTTCAATTCTTCATTTATAATTAGTATATATATATGGATATTAAATATTTATTTTGTGTATTTATTATAGTAATTATTGTAGCATAGATCTATATTTTGGGTGTGCTAATATAATGTACAATATAATATGTAGCTTTCTTGCATGCAAATATATATGTTACTACTTGTTAAATAATATAATTTATACATAAAATATTTTATAAAATATATTTGTATGTTTAATTGTGTAATTATATTATTTATAATTATTATGTAATTATTTGGATATTAATGTAAATATTTTAGGTGTGTTTCTAGCCATGTAAATTATATGTTCTTTGTTAAATATTTGAAGGTATAAGTTTATGTGTATATTAATATATATATGTACATTTTTGTATTAATGGTTTATATATATATATATATATATACTGTTTTATATATTCTGTTTATATATATATATATATATATATTCTGTTTTTATATATATAATTATATATATACAACTTGTTTTAGTGACAGTGAATTAATGACAGTAAAAAAACTGTCATCAATTAGCCGACTAATAGCAGCCGCTGTAGCCTTCGGGCAATTAATGACAAACCTGTCATTAATTGCAGCAGCGAGAAACAGCAGCTTTTCTGCGACGCTTTTTCGCGACAGTTTAACTGTCAGCGAAAACCAAAGCAGTGGCAGTTTATTATTTGGGTTTCGGTGACAGTCCTTCGGTGACAGTCCCGACTGTCACTATTTAAACTGTTTTGATTTAATCCTATTTTATTCACTGTTTTTTAATGACGCTTTGACAGATTTAATGTATATATTATATATTATAATTGTATATATATATATGTATATATATATGTGTTTTGTGAGGAATAATAATTATAATAATATATTATGTTATTTATATAAATGTTGGGTTGTATATATATTATTTTAGGGTATATATTAATTATATTATTAGTATACTTTGTGTGAGTTCTTTTTGAATCTAATTTGATTCCTAAATTATTGTAGTTTATCTCTATATTATTTTATAGATGTCTTGTGAGGTTGACTTTGGGTTTGACCATGTTTGACTTTAGTGGACTTTAGAGTTGACCATAGTTGACTTTTGACTTAGAATTGACTTATTGACCTAGAAATTGCCTAGTTTGACTTGTTCTCTCTCCGGGACCTTGTATTAATGTGGTATTCCATATCTAGGTCTTCGAGGCACCGAGTCAGACATTTGTGAGACTGTTCATTGGACTTCAGGCGAGTACATTCTCTGATAGTTTCTCATTTATGATATCCTCTATGTTCGTTGTATCTAGTGTAGATATACATGTTCTCTTGACACTATGGTTACACGGATTGGTATATCCGGATCTCGTCATGAGATGTTATTCCTTGGTATATGGTGTATATGGTGCAAGTATTGTTTCATTGGTTATCTTGTACATGTACAGACACCGATTCTCGGGGAGACTAGCTATCTTCTTGGGGAATCTAGTGCCATAACGTACCGTGGTTGGATCTATTATACCAGTCGGGGTGGGGAGTATTTTAGTGTAGATATGTGATCATACCCTCCTTGTGCATGTCTTGTTCCTTGTGAGTGTTGATCATACACCGCACGTATAATCAGCCAGGCCATTATACTCTTGTGCAAGTTCCTAAGCCGATCACATGTTAAAGCTAGTACTCACACACTTAGTCATTAGTATTCTTGTTCTATCAGCATATTGTTCATTATTGTATTTCTTTCCAGTACTTCCTTATTGTCTATACATTTCTTGTATCTATTTATGCATCTTGTTTATCCACAGCTACTTACTGTTACATAGTTTTTATCATTATTTGAGAACTGCTGTTAGGGTTGTACTCTGCTCCTTTCCTGACTGGATATATTTTTCCAGATGACACTGAGGAGTACCCTACCTATTATGGACCCCAGGATGTTGTGGGTTTAGATTCTGAGACCCTGGCTCAAGAGGGACTTATCCCAACTGAGACAGTTGACCCTGGAGTTGTAGCTTTATAGTTTTGTAGTATTCTTTTGTACTGGATTTGTCTCCAGCATATTTCTGTATTTTTCTTCAGACTCATTGATGTATTATTTTAGACTCATGAGTTGTATTGTGACTATTCTATTCTTATCTGATTCGTGTTCATTCTATCTTAGTTCCGTGATTGAGTATACTATCATTATTGGTGGTTCATTATATTGTTAGATAGTTTATCTAGACAGCGTTCTACCGCTGATTCTACGGCGTAGGCTGGGCGTTGTTTCCGACTAGTACCCTTACACCGGGTGCGGGTCGTGACAGGTTCAGACTAGCCAAAACCCTAAAATAACCAATAAAATCAATACAACCACTAATTAAATATAAATACAAATATTTATGATCAATACACAATTTACCAAATTAAAAATAAAAAGAAAATCCTATTTTCTAGAATTGGGTAGTGACAGTAACCCTACTGGTTTTACATGGCCAGGTTTTGAGACAGCACCCTAGAATCCAGCCTACTTTCGTCTGACTAATGGCGCATACCAGGAACATGGTCACATAGGATAACGAGTGGATTTTCTTCTTTCCTTCTCGTCATTGTACATTTACTTCTTTTGGGCGTTTAGCCACTGGTACCTGTTAGCTGGTACGTCTGGACATTAGTCTTCTTACATGATAGTATTAAATCAGATTATAGCTGATCACTATCATGCACTTTTGTTACTCTGCCAATTTTTTATTTTGCACAGCTGGTCTTCAGAATATGAGAAAGCCTTTGGAATACCTTATTGCTTTATCATATATGCTCTATGTTTTTTGTTTCTTGTTTGAATGATTGAGACATAGATATTCGTGTGACCCTAAGTAACTTGATTGTAGCATGCACCCCTTGTCTTATTACAGCCGTGATCTCCATACGAGGTATAGTACCTTGTACTGGGTAGCTGGCCATGTCTGTCTCCGTATTCTGGCACTTGGGCATGACAAACTCGATAAAATAGAACGTATCAAAAGTGAATAGACTTTGGCTAGAGGATTTGAATTTAGTTGTTTAAGGAATGCTATAAATAGACTACGAATTGATCGAACGGTAACATTAAAGTAGGATAATTTTGCTTATTTTCACTGCATGAACGATTATTAGATGAACATGACTTGGTGGATTAATATATAACTTGGATGAAACAAAGTATAATGAGAAGTTGTCTTAATCGCTTCGATGATAACTATAATATTGACGTTCTTGTCTTGTACGAGCGCTACTCCTTTCTCGCACATGTGTCACGCCCAAATTAGAATAATTATCCAGCGAAAGCGTTGGCGTGGTGATTTCACATCCAGCGGAGATGATTGAACTTACGAAAGACCGGGGCGTGACATTTGAAGGATCGTCTTGACTTATGGTTTGATACGATAAGATGAGTTTGAGAATACAAGTGAATCAAAAGTATTTCGAGGATGAGTTAGTTTAGAACATGAAGTAAGACACGCTTAATAGTTTCGTGAACGGATATGTGAATTATGTTGGTCGACTTAGAGTTATAATTTAGAATAGAATCGTGACTGGGTGGTCTAGACTTAGAAAAGAATAGATAGATAGATTCTATCAAAGGTAAGGGAGAAGATATACTATGTGAGTCATTAGGTTTGACATGCGACGTGGATATATCGTGGATTCGGCTGATCGAATGTGTCTTAGGAATGGCTTTATTGAAATGGACTCGGACCCTGTGCAATGAATACGTGTGATGCAAGTAGGATGATCACTGCTCGATCTTTAGAAATCTGGGTGAAGTGAGCTTGGTTAGAATACCCCGTACGAATGAACAATGGTTTGACCTTAGGAATTGGGGCGAGTATCGTTCAATAAATTTGCACGATGAGAATCGTGATACCTATGACCTTGTGAGAGAACTTGTGTGACTGACTTTAGAGTATTTCTCGAGCAAGCCATAGAACTGAGGAAACAAGACTTAGAGTTAGGCTTGGAATGGTAAGTATATGCTATGTTTGACATGAATGGAATGGGTGATAGAAATTGGACGCTTAGTAGGTAGATTGGGTAGATCGTGCTTAACGGTAGTGCAAATATTTTGTTTTGAGTTGGACTTAGATTTGCATAGATTTTGATTGACCCCGCTAAGAGGTAACGTCGTGGTTTCGTAACACAAAAATACTTGGAAACATAATTATGTTTCTCGAAGAAATCATTCACTAGTAGATTGTCCGACTTCGCTATAACTAAGTTTGGTTAAAATACATATATTTGGGGGATGCCTTGAATATGTGTACAATCTAGACTCAGTGATATGCTGAACTCGAATGCAGCTGCAGGTGAAGATGTGCACCCACCAACTTGAGTTAGGTTCGATAGTGCACAATAGAACGGTTTACTCCAAGTTCCAAAACATAACTCAGTCGATGTGCACCCACCAACTTTTATTTTCGTTATCCGTGTCCATTGTGGCAATTCCATTACCGCCTATCCAAATATTTCAATAGTATGCTTACTTAGGGATATACCATATACCACTCAGATTTAAGTCACTCCTCACGTCATTATTTTCTCTACACGGATACAATATCAGTTCAAGCTATCTATTTTGCGTGATCTTGTGATTTCTAACTCAATGTTTGACACAAAACTCAGCCAATACATGAACCATCTAACTCTTCTATTGATCTCGCTTGATGTAACTTGCGTCATGTTCCATTCTTGATACTTTCATCTATTTCTCAAACCGTTCGACACTTTTGCTGCACGAGCAACTCTTGCAACGTTCTCTTTCAAATATTCTAAGATAATACCGAACTGTTCCACACATTCGCCGCACGAGTAACTCATACAACGCTCTCTCTGATATTCCTATCTAATACTTAAACTCTGTCCAACACCTTCGCTACACGAGCAACTCGTGCAATGATCTATTCTAATCCGATGTTTTTACTCACAACATGCCACATAACCAATCTCGTCTGACAACCAACTTCTCCACTGATATAACCAAATTTTCTCGAACGACTGGCCAAACAAACGCAATGATACCTCTCAACTTGCTGCACGAATGCAACAATGCCACATAATTTGCTGTACGAATGCAATAACGCCAAATAATGCTACACGATCTATCAAAATCCTACGAAAGCCAACGCAATAAAGAACAATATGCACACACAACCAATAAATAATAAACTTATTAACGAGAGAATCGTGCCTTCTCGCCCCACCAAATAATACTCGTCTCGATCCATCCAATTCACCATAATCATTCTCCAACTATAGCGCAAGGAACCATTCTTAAATTATCTCCATTAGGCACCATACCACTTCTCGACACAGTGCTCCGATTAGGTGCAACACCCCCCCTCTGAAAGCTCCATAGCAAAATGCCCCAACAGTGGCACTATGCCCTCTCCGATGCAGTTGTTCAGTTTTGAACCACAACTATACGCTTTGCTTGACAAAGCGTCCAACTTAATACTTATGCGCAACTCACGCTCGCTCACTCGCCTGATGAAACATTTCGCTTCTCCAACTAAGATGATCCACTTAAGCTCCAACTGCCCAAACATAAGTCCAACTCAAGCCATAAATTATATCCATCCAAATAACGTACACTCTACGTACGCCACAGTGCAGTGTTTCCAATGTTCCAGTCCAAGTATTCAAACTATTATGTGTGTTCCATATTATTAGGCACAAAGGAGTAGAGGAGAAGGGACATAGCCCACTCACCAAGTCTGAATCCACTAAACACTCTGCCTTATCGATACGACCAATTCCTTGAATCCGTGGTCTGATACGAAGTATAAACTACTTAATTGGTATGACTGTACGAGCAGGCAGTGCTCTCCAAATTATCTGATCGATTAGACTAAGGAATATGACATTATCGCTCCAATTCTGCTATTTTTGAACTGCTCTGAACGAACACATGATTCTATCGAACTCCGCACGTGATCTGCACATAAAACCAACTCAAATCAATACTTGTCTCCAAATCTAACAAATCGAAATGTAACCAACCATTGTCTCGTTTAATCCAACTCAGCGTAATGCACTATACGATTGTGGGATATTACACGCCATCCAACCAACTATAGTCTAGGATGGCTTGTAGTGCCAGTGAACTTCACTTCATATAGACTAAGTTGGCTTTGCTAGCTGTAAAATCCCTCAAAACTATAAATAAAATTTTGAATAAATAAATAAATAATAATACCAAAATTTAATAAATTAAGTGGTAGGAAAATAAAGGGGCCATTATTCTAATTTTTTTGGGGAATTTTTGGGAACAAATATAATTATTAAAGAGTTATTATAGTTTAAGAAGATAATAAAAAAAAATAATAATAATAAACAAGTGACAAAATATTGTGATCAAAATGATCATAATAAAAACTACATAGGAATGTAGGGAAGAATTAATAATTAGAAATAATTAGAAAAGAAAAATAATGAAAAGAATTAAGAATAAAAAAGAAAATAAAAACAAAACAAAACAAAGCAAAACTCTATAACTCGCAAGAAATTGATTATCTCGCGAGTCACACTTCTCCCCTAACACTCGTTGAACCCGACTCCTCCCCTTGATCGGCTGAACCCAAAACTAGGGGAAACCCCAAGTTTAAACAACCTAAAACCCTATCAACCTTGACCAAATTTGATAAAATGAAGTTTTATGTGAACCTAGTCATATTCTCTTCTAAATGGAACCTAATCCAACCCAAATCTTAGCCTAAAACAAGGAGCAAATCCAAGTAGAAATTAGAGGAAACCCTAAGTATATAAACTGAAACCAAAATCATATTTCTCCTCCCCATAGACGTATACACCTCCAAATTCAAAACCTTAAGTTCTTGGAGATTCCCCGAAGTCCTACGCACTTGAAAAACCACCTGCATACACCAGAGAGCTACCGAAGTGAGCACAACAACCCCGAGAACCTTATTCATTTTAGCCGTACAAAGCAGTCAGGTACCCATGTTCATCATTCTGTAGCTTCTATTATACTCGATCGTTTTTTTGATCTGTCAAATTTTATGAGAAGCCTACTTAAGCCTATTTAGGAAATTATAGTTTTTTGGGATTAATATGATTATTTAATTGATGAAAACCTAGGTGCAAAACTCAAAAAACTAACTGAAACACCTTAACCAAAATGGTAGTTTTCGTACTTAAAACCCCAACTTGAGGTGATAATAACCTTTAGAATAATTAGTATTTTAAGAATCCACTTGAAATACTTGTAGACAACATAACCGGCTTCGTATTTATATATTATTTGCAAATTATTGAGCATTTATTCTGTAGTAAAACTTACATAGAAAATCATAAAAAATATTTTTGAAACATATTGAAAACCCTGATACAAAGTTGGTTTCGACAAACTAGATGTCACGCCCCAGTCCCAAATACGTAGGACTAGAAATACGTAACACGCCAGCCGTATGTATACGAACTCCAATATATGGAAACCATATACACACGTACGCTGTACATGAATATCCAATCCACAGTGGTAAATATATGTCACAACAAGTCACACGCAGTTCTATATCTCATCTACAGCACAAATAATAGAATAAAGGAAATCAATAACTGAATATCAAAGAAGTAGTCTCAAATAGTAATCTCAAAGTGCAATAGTCGGGTGGAGACAAATCCACTGCAAATTGACTATAATAAACTACTAAAGAGAGAAGAGAATAAACTCTAATATAAGAATAAATGTCTAGAAAAGAATAGCAACTAAAATCTCTAAACAGCTGCAATGAATCACATATAATCAGAAGGTAAGATCTCCTCAGGCTGATAGGTAGCATCAGGTCCAGGTCCATACTCCTGCGGGTACTCCTGCTCACCTATATCTGGAAGGGACCAGGTCCTCAGAGGGACGTAACAAGATACAAAAAGCATATGCCAATAAAGTACTAAAAATGAACATCCATTGGGGTCGCCTAACCATCTAAGTGAATGCAGTTAAGAACACCTTTCCCCACAAGTGAGCTATCTGGCTGAAAACTGGGATTTGGCATGGTTCTCTATTGGAGATCCAGGAGCCTACAAAGGCACGACGACTTTCGAACGTCGGAGGCCCGCCTGATAATAATATAATATATAGTGGTCATCACCACCCGTATCTCCGACGGAGAATCCGGGCGCACAATAGATAAAAGTGCAAATGAGCTCAAATGTGGTACTTGTTGTTCTCCCCACCCAATGCTCTAAGCATGTCATGTCCATGACACGATAAACCTCTAATAACCGCCAGGTCTACTAGCATGCAAAGTTTCTATTGGCAGTTATCCCTATCCGTCGCACGACTTATACGTACAGGGGGCCAGCCGAGTACGCAAGTCCGTGTCCTACATGTGACTCACACTCGTGTAAGAATAGTGTCATGGCCAATGAAACATAAATGCCTCATGAAAATGGGGTAGCCTCATAAAGTAGGTCCAATGCATATACATAAATAAAAACATAGTACGACGACACCGTCGTTGCACCCAAGTTTCCTTGGACGCGCAGTTTATATAGCAGTTAAAATAAATGAACTAAATAAATAGAAAATAAACATGCATGCCTTATATGGAATGTAAAAATAGTACAATGGCAAGGTATACTTGCCTGGCAAGGAATCTGTAAAGTGTACGCGCCCAAATGTCAAGGACACTGAACCTGGAACTAAGGACTCCGAACAAACGTCCCCGGATGCTGAAATAAACATCACCAACGTTTTCGGAATGAGCAAAATAGCTAAAAAGCACATCCCTTTCGTCCAATTTGGACACAGGGGCAAAACGATAATTTTGGGTAAAGGTGGGATCCACGTGTGGCCCACTTTGCACCGAAAAGCGTGCCAAGGGTAACAGTCTCTAAATGGGACAAACTATAGGTCAAACAACTCTAGATATCAATACGAACCCAACGGTATGTCCCAATGTGGATTCCGATGAGCCGAACAAAATTTGGTCCAAAAAGTCAACTGTGGGGCCAGCCAATTGGCGATTTGGTCAACCGTCTCAGAATCGCGTGAAATTTGGGTCACAGGACCAGCGCGTTACCACGAGTCCAGTGGCGCAAGTTTCGTCGTAATCTGACAAGCGTGCACAAAATATGTACGAGTTCCACAAAATTTACGACATAAAATGTGTCCGCGAATACGGCCTGATTTCGGTGCGTACACGCGTCCGAATCAGTCCCCACGAATTTTAACGTGTCTGGTTAAGCTGCGTTCACCATTGGGTACACTTGGCACACGGCAGGGCGGTCCCGTTTAGCTGGGCGTGCTCCGTTTTCCAACTTTTGGAAAACCGGAAAAAGTGGGTGTCTACAGTTTTGTGACGAATATAACTATGTCCACAGCGACTAATAGCACAGGGTTATTTAACAAAAATTAAACTAGGTCAGGTATTCTACAGGTATCAAAAAGAATCACCGAGTTCGGATCTCTGTGGTGGGAGATACGAACTCGGCAATACGGGTGGTCATTCTGGAATTCTGCGATTCCAGAATTCTGTCTGTCCGTCCATTTTGGACGCTGTTTTACACCAAGGGGCACACGTTTTCCGAGGTTGGCTATAAAATGAATATTGGAGAGGGTTAAGGGAAGATCATACCTATGAAAACGGAATAGCGTTTGGTCGAGCGAGTTGACGGAAAATCGTACCGGAGCGAAGGTGCCTCGAGTGGGAAACTGCAGCGCGCGAGGTCGGAGTCGACGGGATGGTTGGATGGCTTGGCGGGGCTCTCTGGCTGCGGTGACGGCTCTAGATGGGAAGAGGAAGTCTGGGAATTTAAGTTAGGGTTTTTGGGATATAAATAAATATATATATATATATTATAGGGAAAGAGAGGGGGATGGAACGGTTTTCGCGTGCAAAGGGTCGGCAAAGGGAAGTAAGGGTCGGGTAAAGGGTCTGTGAACATATCACTGAAGGGGGCGGTCAACCGTAAATTAAGTTGCTGGGATAGCATTGCTAAGGACTTGTTACAGCAAGTATACAAAGTAGTAGTAAGTAGTTATTTATTATTATTATTATTATTATTATAGTTATTAGTTAATTATTTAATTCTTTTCTTTTCTTTTCCTTTCTTACTTTAAATATATATATATACATATATATATTTGTATATATATATATATATATATATATATATTTATATATATATTCACACATAAGAAAATTTATAGATTAGGGTATTGCACATCGTTAGGCTAGCAACTACTCAAGGGATCTCCTACATGGAATAAATTCCTAAAAATTTCTGATGGTCCCATAAGTCATCTAAGTGCCCGAACACCTAACATAAAAATTATTAAAAATCTATTTCTCCTATTTAGACCTAATTACTACAATTTAATTAATAATTAATAAATAAAAAGGGTATATACAATTTTCTAGGAAGGGGGTTTTACATTCTACCCAACTTGTAAAAATTTTGTCCTCGAAATTAAAATTAAGCCACGATAGAATGCAAGGATGGTATAAGATATAAATTAACAATGTAAATTCATACCTTGGTCTGCGAATAGGTTCGAAAAACGCTTGCGCATGTCGTCCTCGCGCTCCCAAGTTGATTCTCCTGGCGCGCCATGCCTCCATGCTACGCGAACCAAGGGAATAGACTGGTTCCTTAATACCTTCTCTCGACGATCAAGGATTCCCACGGGTTGCTCTTGGTAAAACAAGCTCGGCCCAATGGTGATCTCTGAATGGTCAAGAACATGACTGTTGTCTGCCACATATCGCCTGAGCTGCGACACATGGAATACGTTATGTACTCCCTCCAGTGAAGGTGGTAGCGCAAGTCGATATGCCACCTCTCCAACTCTCTCGAGCACGTCAAATGGTCCAATATACCTTGGACTCAATTTGCCGCGCCCTCCGAATCGGATGGTGCCTCTGGTCGGTGATATCCTCAAGAAGACATGATCGCCCTCTTTGAACTCCAAGGGACGACGATGAAGGTCTGCCCACTGCTTCTGCCTGTCTTGCGCTGCTCGCAAGTGTCCATGAATCTTCTTGACTGTCTCTACGGTGTTGACCACCAACTCAGGTCCCAGAATCTGACGTTCTCCTACGTCACTCCAACACACAGGAGACCTATATTTTTTTCCATACAATGCTTCAAACGGAGCCATCTGAATACTCGCTTGATAGCTGTTGTTGTAAGAAAACTCTACAAGATGTAGGTAGTCCTCCCATGATCCTCCAAAGTCTAACATGCAAGCCCTCAACATATCTTCCAAGGTCTGAATAGTGCGCTCCGACTGTCCATCTGTCTGCGGGTGGTAAGATGTACTAAACTTCAGACGAGTACCAAGACTTTCTTTCATACTCCTCCAAAAGTGCGATGTGAAGCGCGAATCTCTGTCCGATACAATGCTGACTGGTATGCCGAGCAATCTCACGATCTGCCTCATATATAAGTCAGCTAAAGCTTCTGTCGACTGACCCACTCTAAAAGGTATAAAATGGGATGACTTGGTGAGTCGGTCCACTATTACCCACACTGCATCTCTCCCACTTGGACTCTTGGAAAAACCCACAACGAAGTCCATAGTGATGTGCTCCCACTTCCACTCTGGAATCGGAAGTGGTTGCAATAATCCCGCTATCCTCTGGTGCTCTGCCTTCACTTGTTAACATACCAGATATTTAGCTACAAAGCGAGCTATCTCTCTCTTCATCCCATGCCACCAAAAATGCTGTCGTAAGTCGCGATACATCTTGGTGCCTCCAGGGTGAATAGAATAGATTGAACTATGAGCCTCTGCCATCAGCTCCTGCCGAATCTCTCCATTTGGAACATAAAGACGATCACCATATCGTAATATCCCATCCTCATGAATGCGCAATCCGGTCTGCTCTCCGGCCTTTGTCCTTTCCTTTAGTCTCCGAAATCTGGCATCTGTAGGCAAAGCTGCCTTAATCCTCTCTACCAATGATGATTGAACTTGTAAGTTGGCTAGTATCCCATCTGCTCCGGGTAGTATCACTTCAATGCCAAGCTCTTGCAAGTCCTCCAATAGTTCCCTCTGTGCTGTCAAGAAGTAAGCTGCTGGCTTCCGGCTTAACGCGTCTGCTACCACGTTAGCCTTGTCTGGATGATAATGTAGCTCTATCTCGAAATCTTTCATCAACTCGAGCCATCGACGTTGCCTCATATTTAACTCCTTCTACGTGAAGATGTACTTGAGGCTTTTGTGGTCTGTATAGATTTCCACTCGTTCCCCATATAAGTAATGTCTCCATAGCTTCAGGGCAAATACAACGGCTGCAAGTTCCAAGTCATGAGTCGGATAATTCTTCTCATGTACTCGTAACTGCCTAGATGCATATGCAATCACCTTGCCATGCTGCATCAATACGCATCCTAAGCCTTTTCCTGATGCGTCACTGTAGATCACATATCCTCCTGATCCTGACGGAATCGTCAATACTGGTGCTGTAGTCAGTCGCTTCTTCAACTCTTCAAAGGTCGCTTGACACTCGTCAGTCCATATAAATTCTTGATCCTTACAAGTCAGACGAGTCATAGGTGCCGCTATTCTTGAGAAGTTTTCCACGAACCACCGGTAATATCCCACAAGTCCAAGGAAACTCCTCACCTTTGCTGCTGATTTAGGAACAGGCCATGTCTCAACTGCTGAGATCTTCTCTGGGTCAACAAAAATACCATCTCCTGTAACAACATATGCAAGAAATGAAACTCTGTCCAAGAAGAACTCATATTTGCTGAGTTTAGCATATAACTGCTCTTTCCTCAAAGTCTCTAGAATAATCCGCAGGTGCTCCTCGTGCTCCTCGTGGCTCTTCGAATAGACAAGTATATCGTCTATGAAGACGACCACGAACTGGTCCAAGTACTGGTGGAAGACTCGATTCATCAAGTCCATGAAGATTGCTGGAGCATTGGTCAATCCAAATGGCATGACTAAAAACTCGTAGTGTCCATATCTTGTTCTGAATGCGGTCTTCGGAATGTCCTGCTTCCGTACCTTCATTTGGTGATAACCCGATCTCAGATCTATCTTCGAGAATACTTTAGCTCTACTGAGTTGATCAAACAGGTCATCAATGCGTGGCAATGGGTATTTGTTCTTCACTGTCACTGCATTCAAGGCTCTGTAGTCAATGCACATATGCACTGACCCATCCTTCTTGGGTACAAACAACACTGGTGCTCCCCAGGGTGATGCACTCGGTCGGATGAAACCTTTCTCCTCTAGCTCTTTTAATTGTGCCTTCAGCTCGTCCATCTCCTTCTTCGCCAGTCTGTAAACATGCGATGCTATAGGTGCTGCTCCGGGTGCTAGTTCAATTGAAAACTCTACGTCTCTGTCTGGGGGTAGTCCTGGCAAATCCTCTGGAAAGACGTCTAGAAATTCTGAAATAATAGGGTGATAGACAACATCGTCCATTGCGAGCTGCATACCATCAAGGATTTTTGTGGATCCTCGGGCAAACTCAAGTTCAGGCTGGCCTGGTACCTTAAAAAGAATGCTTCCTCCAAAGCAATCGAAGAAAGCGTGGTTCTTGCTCAGCCAGTCCATTCCAAGCACAATATCAAAAGACGGCATAGGAAGGACTAAGAGTTAGGCATTCATCTCTCTGCCACGTATCACTATAGGACCCGTTCTACAAACTCGACTAACTGGTACAACTCCTCCTCCGGTAAGTATTCTAACACAACTAGATAATGGTGTAGAAGCAATGTTGTGTTTGGCAATAAAACTAGATGATATGAATGAGTGGGTGGCTCCCTATCAAATAATGTCACCGCAGGAAAAGTAAAAGCAAGGGTAATACCTGCTATGACATCCACCTCATGATCCATGTCATCTACCTCCAATGCAAAAGCTCGCCCGTTTCGCTGTGGCTGTCCATGTCCGGTCCTCATATACTGCTCCTCCTGAGTGGGTAGCGGTGGTCCTCTCTGAAATCCTCTTGCTGCTGGGGGTCGAGGTGCTCCCGGTCCGGTCATCTGCTGGGATGGCTTTGGTGTTGGAAGCGCTAGTCTCTGAACTGGTGGTGGGAGTGTCGATGTCTGCATTGGGAAGTCTCTCGCCATGTGTTGTCCGGAGCCACATCTCATACACTGACCCAAGCGAGTCCGACAATCCCTCGAAATATGTTCGTTCCTCCCACAATAATTGCAATAGGGCTTCCCCAGATTCTGGTACGGTGCTGCTCGGTGTTGCTGATGCTGTTGTGCTAAAGGACATCTGATAGGTCCTCCCTGTTGTGTCCTGGCTGGTCCCTGCTGTATCCTTGCTGTTCCTTGTTGTGTCCTCAGCTGACCTCCTCTTCCTTTGCTAATGGTTTCCTGAAATCTGGCCTCTGTCAGTAGTTCAGCATAAGAGACTCGGGACTGCGAGCTTGTATAATGTTGAAGCTCCTGGGTCAGTCCTCGAGGAAATCTCTTAGCCTTATCCAAGTCATTTGGTATCAATGCAGCGCCATATTTGCTGAGTCGACTAAACTCGGCATCATACTCGTCCACGGTTCGGTTCCCCTGCTCTAAGTGAAGAAACTGATCATACAAGGTGTCCCTGACAGTGTCCGGGAAGTACTTTCCCTCAAAGTACTCCAAGAACTGCTCCCAAGTCTGGTAAGTACCCAACTGGCGCTCCATGGATTCCCACCAGTGATGAGCATTACCATCCAGAAGCGTCCGTACACCCGTCATCCATAGGTCCGTAGGTAACTGCGATGCCTCCAGTAGCTTCTGTGTGTGAGTGATCCAGCTGGTAGTCTCCTCCGAGCTCTCAGTGCCCTTGTACTGCCTTGCACCCATCTGAACAAAATCCTTTACTGATCCAACCTTAGCTCGAGGTGCTGGAGCTAGTGTTTGGGCTGGTACAGTAGCATGTGCAGCCATCCTCTCCAGTGCTGCCAAAAAATCTTACCTCTGCTCGACTGCCTACTGCCTCTGCTCGTCTGCCTGCTGTCTCTGTTCCTGTATCATCATCTGAAAGAATTGGAACATCTGCGCTTGGCCATCTTACGGTACTGAGGCAGGTGGAAGGTTCCCAATAGGTGAAGCGGGAAGATCAGATGGAACTGGGGTGTGAGTCTGTCCATCTGGCCCCGGAAGCCTAGGAATCGTTGGGGTCCCTCCTTGAGTCTGACCATTGACTCCAGAAGTTGTATCGCCATCGGCGGCAGTACATCCATTCTGTAAATCCATCTCTCTGCAGTTGATGTACGAAACGATTAGAAAAAGTACAGGAATCAATCAGGATGCAAGTATTAAATAGGAAGGATGAATTTCAATCAAGCGTGGATGAGATCCTTATACTCTATTCCTATACGCAGGCTTGTTCGGTACAGTTACGTAACCGAGACAATATATTCTTGACCTGCATGGGCCACCACAAAAATATGTTACGCCCCAGTCCCAAATACGTAGGACTAGAAATACGTAACACGCCAGCCGTATGTATACGAACTCCAATATATGAAAACCATATACACACGTACGCTGTACATAAATATCCAATCCACAGTGGTAAATATATGTCACAACAAGTCACACGCAGTTCTATATCTCATCCACAGCACAAATGATAGAATAAAGGAAATCAATAACTGAATATCAAAGAAGTAGTCTCAAATAGTAATCTCAAAGTGCAATAGTCGGGTGGAGACAAATCCACTACAAATCGACTATAATAAACTACTAAAGAGAGAAGAGAATAAACTCTAATATAAGAATAAATGTCTAAAAAAGAATAGCAACTAAAATCTCTAAACAACTGCAATGAATCACATATAATCAGAAGGTAAGATCTCCTCAGGCTGATAGGTAGCATCAGGTCCAGGTCCATACTCCTGCGGGTACTCCTGCTCACCTATATCTGGAAGGGACCAGGTCCTCAGAGGGACGTAACAAGATACAAAAAGTACATGCCAATAAAGTACTGAAAATGAACATCCATTGGGGTCGCCTAACCATCTAAGTGAATGCAGTTAAGAACACCTTTCCCCACAAGTGAGATATCTGGCTGAAAACTAGGATTTGGCATGATTCTCTATTGGAGATCCAGGGGCCTACAAAGGCACGACGACTTTCGAACGTCGGAGGCCCGCCTGATAATAATATAATATATAGTGGTCATCCCCACCCGTATCTCCGGCGGAGAATCCGGGCGCACAATAGATAAAAGTGCAAAGGAGCTCAAATGCAGTACTTGTTGTTCTTTCCACCCAATGCTCTAAGCATGTCATGTCCATGACACGATAAACCTCTAATAACCGCCAGATCTACTAGCATGCAAAGTTTCTATTGGCAGTTATCCCTATCCGTCGCACGACCTATACGTACCGGGGGCCAGCCGAGTACGCAAGTCCGTGTCCTACATGTGACTCACACTCGTGTAAGAATAGTGTCATGGCCAATGAAACATAAATGCCTCATGAAAATGGGGTAGCCTCATAAAGTAGGTCCAATGCATATACATAAATAAAAACATAGTACGACGACACCGTCGTTGCACCCAAGTTTCCTTGGACGCGCAGTTTATATAGCAGTTAAAATAAATAAACTAAATAAATAGAAAATAAACATGCATGCCTCATATGGAATGTAAAAACAGTACAATGGCAAGGTATACTTGCCTGGCAAGGAATCTGTAAAGTGTACGCGCCCAAATGTCAAGGACACTGAACCTGGAACTAAGGACTCCGAACAAACGTCCCCGGAAGCTGAAATAAACATTACCAACGTTTCCGGAATGAGCAAAATAGCTAAAAAGTATATCCCTTTCGTCCAATTTGGACACAGGGACAAAACGGTAATTTCGGGTAAAAGTGGGGTCCACGTGTGGCCCACTTTGCACCGAAAAGCGTACCAAGGGTAACAGTCTCTAAATGGGACAAACTATAGGTCAAACAACTCTAGATGTCAATACGAACCCAACGGTATGTCCCAATGTGGATTCCGATGAGCCGAACAAAATTTGGTCCAAAAAGTCAACTGTAGGGCCCGCCAATTGGCGATTTGGTCAACCGTCTCAGAATCGCGTGAAATTTGGGTCACAGGACCAGCGTGTTACCACGAGTCCAGTGGCGCAAGTTTTGTCGCAATCTGATAAGCGTGCACAAAATACGTGCGAGTTCCACAAAAGTTGCGACATGAAATGTGTCCGCGGATACGGCCTGATTTCGGCACGTTCACGCGTCCGAATCAGTCCCCACGAATTTTCACGTGTCCGGTTATGCTGCGTGCACCATTGGGTACACTTGGCACACGGCGGGGCGGTCCCGTTTGGCGGGGCGCGCTCCGTTTTCCAACTTTTGGAAAACCGAAAAAAGTGGGTGAGCACAGTTTTGTGACAAATATAACTATGTCCACAGCGACTAATAGCACAGGGTTATTTAACAGAAATTAAACTAGGTCAGGTATTCTACAGGTATCAAAAAGAATCACCGAGTTCGGATCTCTGTGGTGGGAGATACGAACTCGGCAATACGGGTGGTCATTCTGGAATTCTGCGATTCCAGAATTCTGTCTGTCCGTCCATTTTGGACGCTGTTTTACACCTAGGGGCACACGTTTTCCGAGGTTGGCTATAAAACGAATATTGGAGAGGGTTAAGGGATGATCATACCTATGAAAACGGAATAGCGTTTGGTCGAGCGAGTCGACAGGAAATCACGCCGGAGCGAAGGTGCCTCGAGTGGGAAACTACAGCGCGCGAGGTCGGAGTCGACGGGATGGTTGGATGGCTTGGCGGGGCTCTCTGGCTGCGGTGACGGCTCTAGATGGGAAGAGGAAGTCTAGGAATTTAAGTTAGGGTTTTTGGGATATAACTATATATATATATATATATATTATAGGGAAAGAGAGGGGGATGGAACGGTTTCCGCGTGCAAAGGGTCGGCAAAGGGAAGTAAGGGTCGGGTAAAGGGTCTGTGAACATATCACTGAAGGGGGCGGTCAACCATAAATTAAGTTGCTGGGATAGCATTGCTAAGGACTTGTTACAGCAAGTATACAAAGTAGTAGTAAGTAGTTATTTATTATTATTATTATTATAGTTATTAGTTAATTATTTAATTCTTTTCTTTTCTTTTCCTTTCTTACTTTAAATATATATATATACATATATATATTTGTATATATATATATATTTATATATATATTTACACATAAGAAAATTTATAGATTAGGGTATTGCACATCGTTAGGCTAGCAACTGCTCAAGGGATCTCCTACATGGAATAAATTCCTAAAAATTCCTGATGGTCCCATAAGTCATCTAAGTGCCCGAACACCTAACATAAAAATTATTAAAAATCTATTTCTCCTATTTAGACCTAATTACTACAATTTAATTAATAATTAATAAATAAAAAGGGTATATACGATTTTCTAGGAAGGGGGTTTTACACTAGACAATCTTGTCACATATTGATTACACCAAAACATGCGTATGGTATCCTCCAACATGTGGGCTTTGACGAATTTTGAATTGGTTGCGTGTGCGCAACGAATTTGACCCGTATCCGTCGAAAGTCCTCCTATCGACACTTTTGCAAATTTCTCAATTACTTTATGTCACTCATCGTATCTTGATGAAACTTGCACCATTAGACTCACAATATTTGAGTTGTCCTATGACTCAAGCTTTGTCCGATTTGGAGACAATCGATTAGATTACCGTTTTGCAGGCCCAACGATCCTATTCGATAGACAATTTTGTGATCAGCTCATCAAAATAAAAAATGGACATACCATTGAGTTCGTATCGATGTTTAGACTTTGTTTGACCTATAATATACTGAATTTAGAGACCTTTAGTTCTGGCATATTTTTTGGTATAAAGTGGGCTACTAGTGTAACCTTCCCTAATTTTTTAGAATTTTTTAATATAATAATAGGAATAATAATGCATATAACGACAGCGAACCAATAAATTATAAAAAATAAATAGAATAAAAATAAATTAATAATTATTTTATAGAAATAATAGTAGTTATATTTAATAAGGATGTTTTTATAAAATAAAAGTGTAGAAGCATGAAAAATACGCTGGATAGCTCTACGTAACATGGTGATGCAGGGCAGCGTAAGCAGGGGACCTCAAGGCCATCAAGAGTACAACGGAGCTTTTCCACTGAGCACGACGTAAAATATGATGGGACCGTCCGCGTAAATGTAGTATGTCCAGGCCGCTTCAGCGTAGACGGGGTGCTTCATCGCCTCCATGGCGTAAAACTCATCCGCTTTCATAGCAGCGTTAAAGCGTACGAGGAACGCTTCGTCTTCCCCGAAATGAACCTGTCAAGTCATGCAGTGAACCTGACATCTGACTCCTGACAAAAAGTGCTGCACGGTTACCCAGACGACGGCTGGAAAGATGGCAGACCACTCGGGACGCGCCCCACAATATGATGGCGGATCTCTGCATTTAATGCAGAGAATTTGATTAAATATCACCGAACCGTCGTTTACTGACATCCACTCAGCGGAGACTGCTTTTACGCATACAAGGGGATACGCTGCCTTATTTTACACAGGCAAACGTGAACTATTTATGCTCCGCGGAAGACAAACAGACTGCCACGTCAAAAGCTGCTCTTCGTACAGGGCTCGAGGCACGTCTCTGCACCTAATGCTCAGAACGGTGGCAGGCCCTCGGAACACGTCTCTACAATTAATGATGATGGCGGATCTCTACATTTAATGCGAGAGATTTGATTATATCTCCAAGAGCCATGATTTCGGCTAAAGACATCCACATCACCTCGGCTTCTACGCCCATTCAGCTTTTGTGACTGCTCGGCCTCTACGACCACTCTGGCACGTTATGCAGCAGCTTCTACGCCCATTCAGCTTCTGTGCCCGCTCGGCTTCTACGCCTCCTCAGCTTCTATGCTCGTTCGGCTTCTATGATCATTCGGCCTTCTGTGCTTATTCGGCTTCTATGCCATCAGGCTTCTACGCCTACTCGGCTTCTATGCCTACTTGGCTTCTACGCCATGGTGACAGACATTTGGCTTCTATGCCAACCTCTTCTACACGATGGATACCTACCTACGTGGCTTCTATGCCGTCATCTTCATAGCGATTATACGCGTTTTGTCCCTTAGTTGGACCCGCGTCACACGCTCATTCAAAAGATCATCTATACGCAGGCTTTGGTTATTTTAACCGTTGTGTAAAAGGGTGCTGTACTTTCCACTACTCGGTTTCTACACCGATTGAGTGGTCACTGTCACCAAAACTCTATAAATAGAGACCTCTATCAACAGAGGAGAAGGTCGAAAAATCGAACAAAGGTCGAGACTTGAAAAATCGAACAAGGCCGAAACTTTAAAAGAAGATCAAACAAGGTCGAACCTCCAAAGAAGATCGAACCACGGGTCAAAATATGGGAGATTGAGGAGAGGTCGAAGAGTCTTTAAGAGAGAGAGAGAGAAGCATCCAGAGCTCAGGTAAAGAGTAGCGATCGACAACATTGGCATCGTGCATCCACTCTCTTCTGCCACCTACGAAGCTGCTTTCCGTCTTCCACGGCACTTCTTCACCATCGTGTAGTCCAAGGGCTAAAGTGATCGACTGCAGATCAGACACCTATAGCAATCATCTATCCAGATTAAATAAATTGTACTGCCACATCCTCGTATAGGATCAAATTGTGCAAGTTTGTTTATAAACCAAAGAAGGCGGGTTTCGTGCAAACCTCATATCATATACATTTCGTTCTTTCGTTTAATACCTAAAACAAGATGACGACTCTGCTGGGGACATCTTTCTCTTCTGATGAGGAAGCGATTACTCAACACGATGCGGTATCCGTGGGATCCATGAAGAAGACACTGGTCGTCCAGTTCGACCAGTCTGCCTACGAAGACATGCTTCAGACGGGGGGTAGCTCTCACTCTATCTCTATACAAAACAACAGGAAGCTGCGCAAGGTCTGATGCCCAAGACATCCTCTACCATTCCTGTGGACTCTCCGATCTCTCCGATCTCTCCGATCTCTCCGACCAATGAGGTTGTAGTATTGCTCCCTCCATGCCCTGCACGTAAAATTCAGTCTCCCGCTACGCGCGGTACAGACAAAACTTCGGGCAAAGTCTCAGCGCTAACCCAGAGGTATCTACTGTACTCTACGAGTAGAAACCAGTCTCCCGCTACACGCGGTACAGACAAAACTTCGGGCAAAGCCTCAGCGCTAACCCAGAAGTATCCACTGCGCTCTACGCGTAGAAACCAGTCTCCCGCTACGCGCGGTATAGACAAAACTTCAGACAAAGCCTCAGCGCTAACCCAGAAGTATCCACTGCGCTCTACGCGTAGAAACCAGTCTCCCGTCCGTGGCGGAATAGATAAAACTTCTGATGATGCCTCAGCGCCAAATTGGAAGTACAAAGCACGCTCCGCGCGTAAGACAACATCTAACCTCGGTGGGGAACCAGATGACCCCTGTGATCTCCGCAAGGGAAAGCAAGCGACAAGCTACTTAACTTCTCGGCATTTACGCCAGCAAGGAAATAATCTACCCGCCCGCAGCAATCAGTATTCAATAGTCTTCGGCCGCACGGGTACAGCCCGCAAGCATTAAATATTATACAAAGCATTTACGCCAGCAAGGGAACAATCGACTATACAAGAAGATTCCTTCGATGACGATGCTGGTGAAATACAAGTTCACAGGTACAGCCCGCAAGCATTAAATATTATACAAACCATGGATTATGATTTGAAGCTGAAACAAGGCCTCAACTATGAAAAAGGTAGACGAACACCGTTGCGTGGTAATTCTCACCATCAACAAGCTCATTTCGGGCTGGGGTATACTGTATCTCTTACAAACTCACAACCTCGAGAGTCTGTTCCTGTACAACCAGAAGCGCGACCTTTTAAAGCAACTTCTGTGGACGAATGCAATGACAAGTCTGGGGGTAGTCTCCCTCGACAAAACCAGACAACATCCAAAGCTGGGGGTAGAATCCTCTCTAAGTCTGAAGATGATGCAACGATGATGATCTTCCCGGAAGATCGTAAAACTCAGGTATTGGGAGCCCGAAGGCCGAAGGGGACTTTCTCCTTCAATGAAGATGACATCAGTGAAATCTTCAATACGTTGATGAAGGAAAACAAACTTCAGCTACCCAATATCAGATACCCTGAGAGGGCTGGCAAAGACGATGACCCAGATTATTGTCTCTTTCATCAGTACATTCAACATCCTACAAAGGTGTGCTATATACTAAAAAGGAGAATTGAGGAGTTGATCGATGCCAAGGTCATCATTTTGCATCTATAAACGAGGGGACGATCACTGCAAATTGGTTTCACTTTAACGTGACAATCTGCTCCCTCAAGAAAATACCAGATGATGAATCTCTAAAAAGTTTCCCCAGTGGATTCTTCAGGTCCAACCCAACTGAGTTTGTTATGTTCATATTACCTCTGAACAAACCATTCTGGTCCGGCTATCGATTATCATGTTCATATTACCTCTGATATCGATTATCATCTCAACTTAGCACCCGTACTTAACTCTAAGTATGCCAGTGGTGTTGAGTCCACAAAAACTGCCATATCCATATTACCTCTGAGCAGATGTATGCCTCTATTCCCAATAGAGTCACAACCCAGGGAGTTTTTCATGTTCATATTACCTCTGAACAAACCTTCCTAAATTCGGCTATCGATTATCATGTTTATATTACCTCTGATATCGATTGTCATCTCAACTTAACACCCGTACTTAACTCTAAGTACGCCAGTGGTGTTGAGTCCACAAAAACTGCCATGTCCATATTACCTCTGAGCAGATGTATGCCTCTATCCCCGATAGAGTAACAACCCAGGGAGTTTGTCATGTTCATATTACCTCTGAACAAACCTTCCTAAATTCGGCTATCGATTATCATATTCATATTACCTCTGATATCGATTATCATCTCAACTAAACACCCGTACTTAACTCTAAGTATGCCAGTGGTGTTGAGTCCACAAAAACTGCCATGTCCATATTACCTCTGAGCAGATGTATGCCTCTATCCCCGATAGAGTCACAACCCAGGGAGTTTGTCATGTTCATATTACCTCTGAACAAACCTTCCTAAATTCGGCTATCGATTATCATGTTTATATTACCTCTGATATCGATTGTCATCTCAACTTAACACCCGTACTTAACTCTAAATACGCCAGTGGTATTGAGTCCACAAAAACTGCCATGTCTATATTACCTCTGAGCAGATGTATACCTCTATCCCCGATAGAGTCACAACCCAGGGAGTTTGTCATGTTCATATTACCTCTGAACAAACTTCCTAAATTCGGCTATCGATTATTATGTTCATATTACCTCTGATATCGATTGTCATCTCAACTTAACACCCGTACTTAACTCTAAGGACGCCAGTGGTGTTGAGTCCACAAAAACTGCCATGTCCATATTACCTCTGAGCAGATGTATGCCTCTATCCCTGATAGAGTCACAACCCAGGGAGTTTGTCATATTCATATTACCTCTGAATAAACCTTCCTAAATTCGGCTATCGATTATCATGTTCATATTACCTCTGATATCGATTGTCATCTCAACTTAGCACCCGTACTTAACTCTAAGTACGCCAGTGGTATTGAGTCCACAAAAACTGCCATGTCCATATTACCTCTGAGCAGATGTATGCCTCTATCCCCGATAGAGTCACAACCCAGGGAGTTTGTCATGTTCATATTACCTCTGAACAAACCTTTCTAAATTCGGTTATCGATTATCATGTTCATATTACCTCTGATATCGATTATCATCTCAACTTAACACCCGTACTTAACTCTAAGTACGCCAGTGGTGTTAAGTCCACAAAAACTGCCATGTCCATATTACCTCTGAGCAGATATATGCCTCTATCCCCGATAGAGTCACAACCCAGGGAGTTTGTCATGTTCATATTACCTCCGAACAAACCTTCCTAAATTCGGCTATCGATTATCATGTTCAAATTATCTTTGATATCGATTGTCATCTCAACTTAACACCCGTACTAACTCTAAGTATGCCAGTGGTATTGAATCCAAAAAACTTCCATGTGCATATTACCTCTGAGCAGATGTATGCCTCTATCCCCGATAGAGTCACAACCCAGGGAGTTTGTCATGTTCATATTACCTCTGAACAAACCTTCCAAAATTCGGCTATCGATTATCATGTTCATATTACCTCTGATATCGATTGTCATCTCAACTTAACACCCGTACTTAACTCTAAGTACGCCAGTGGTGTTGAGTCCACAAAAACAGCCATGTCCATATTACCTCTGAGCAGATGTATGCCGCTATCCCCGATAGAGTCACAACCTAGGGAGTTTGTCATGTTCATATTACCTCTGAACAAACCTTCCTAAATTCGGCTATCGATTATCATGTTCAAATTACCTCTGATATCGATTGTCATATCAACTTAACACCCGTACTTAACTCTAAGTACGCCAGTGGTGTTGAGTCCACAAAAACTGCCATGTCCATATTACCTCTGAGCAGATGTATGCCTCTATCTCCGATAGAGTCACAACCCAGGGAGTTTGTCATATTCATATTACCTCTGAACAAACCTTCCTAAATTCGGCTATCGATTATCATGTTCATATTACCTCTGATATCGATTGTCATCTCAACTTAGCACCCGTACTTAACTCTAAGTACGCCAGTGGTGTTGAGTCCACAAAAACTGCCATGTTCATATTACCTCTGAGCAGATGTATGCCTCTATCCCCGATAGAGTCACAACCCAGGGAGTTTGTCATGTTCATATTACCTCCGAACAAACCTTCCTAAATTCGGCTATCGATTATCATGTTCATATTACCTCTGATATCGATTGTCATCTCAACTTAACACCCGTACTTAACTCTTAGTACGCCAGTGGTATTGAATCCACAAAACTGCCATGTCCATATTACCTCTGAGCAGATGTATGCCTCTATCCCCGATAGAGTCACAACCCAGGGAGTTTATCATATTCATATTACCTCTGAACAAACCTTCCTAAATTCGGCTATCGATTATCATGTTCATATTACCTCTGATATCGATTGTCATCTCAACTTAACACCCGTACTTAACTCTAAGTACGCAAGTGGTGTTGAGTCCACAAAAACTGCCATGTTCATATTACCTCTGAGCAGATGTATGCTTCTATCCCCGATAGAGTCACAACCCAGGGAGTTTGTCATGTTCATATTACCTCCGAACAAACCTTCCTAAATTCGGCTATCGATTATCATGTTCATATTACCTCTGATATCGATTGTCATCTCAACTTAACACCCGTACTTAACTCTAAGTACGCCAGTGGTATTGAATCCACAAAACTGCCATATACATATTACCTCTGAGCAGATGTATGCCTCTATCCCCGATAGAGTCATAACCCAGGGAGTTTGTCATGTTCATATTACCTCTGAACAAACCTTCCTAAATTCGGCTATCGATTATCATGTTAATATTACCTCTGATATCGATTGTCTTCTCAACTTAACACCCGTACTTAACTCTAAGTACGCCAGTGGTGTTGAGTCGACAAAAATTGCCATGTCCATATTACCTCTGAGCAGATGTATGCCTCTATCCCTGATAGAGTCACAACCCAGGGAGTTTGTCATGTTCATATTACCTCTGAACAAACGTTCCTAAATTAGGCTATCGATTATCATGTTCAAATTACCTCTGATATCGATTGTCATCTCAACTTAACACCCGTACTTAACTCTAAGTACGCCAGTGGTGTTGAGTCCACAAAAACTGCCATGTCCATATTACCTCTGAGCAGATGTATGCCGCTATCCCCGATAGAGTCACAACCCAGGGAGTTTGTCATGTTCATATTACCTCTGAACAAACCTTCCTAAATTCGGCTATCGATTATCATGTTCAAATTACCTCTGATATCGATTGTCATATCAACTTAACACCCGTACTTAACTCTAAGTACGCCAGTGGTGTTGAGTCCACAAAAACTGCCATGTCCATATTACCTCTGAGCAGATGTATGCCTCTATCCCCGATAGAGTCACAACCCAGGGAGTTTTTCATGTTCATATTACCTCTGAACAAACTTCCTAAATTCGGCTATCGATTATCATGTTCATATTACCTCTGATATCGATTGTCATCTCAACTTAACACCCGTACTTAACTCTAAGGACGCCAGTGGTGTTGAGTCCACAAAAACTGCCATGTCCATATTACCTCTGAGCAGATGTATGCCTCTATCCCCGATAGAGTCACAACCCAGGGAGTTTGTCATATTCATATTACCTCTGAACAAACCTTCCTAAATTCGGCTATCGATTATCATGTTCATATTACCTCTGATATCGATTATCATCTTAATTTAGCACCCGTACTTAACTCTAAGTACGCCAGTGGTGTTGAGTCCACAAAAACTGCCATATCCATATTACCTCTGGCAGGGCTTGTCCCCAAACCTATTATTTGCACTCTCGTGCGCAACAAATGATAGGTCCACAAAAAATTCCCCTGTGGAATGCCCGCAGTGGAAAGTAGTACATGGCAACTGTTCTTCGACGGCGCCTCCAGGACTGGTCCCAAGGGAAACGTGGTTTCAGGGGTAGGAATCGTCCTGGTTACTCTCGGTAAACTCGCCATCCATTGAGCATACTCTCTAAACAAGCCCTGTTCCAACAATGTGGCGGAGTACAAACGCTCTACTAATCGGGCTCCAAGTCGCTAAAGAGCTGGGGGTCGAATCTCTGGAAGCTTTTGTTGATTCTCTGCTTATCGTCAATCAAGTCAGAGGAATATATGAAGTTCGAAATCCAGACCTCATCCCCTATCACCAAGCAACGGTCGAGATAGCCGTGACATTCAAGGGGTTCTTCCTAGAGCATGTACCTCGATCTCAGAATCTGGAAGCCGATGCCCTAGCCAGTCTAGCTGCAGATTTAGCTACTCCTATAAAAAGGCAGAATTCGGTAATCCTTCTTAACAGAGATCTATTTTGTGTGAAGAACAACTCTCACATCGAACGCAGCTACGCTGTGAACATCAATCCTCCTACGAGAGATTGGAGAAGTCCCTTTGTAGATTTTGTGGCATACGGAATCTTGCCGAAGGACCCTAAAGAAGCAGCATCCGTCAAAAGATGATCATTACGCTTCTACTTCAATGCATCTTCATAATACCTATATCGCCGGACCTACGATGGACTGCTATTGAGATGTCTCTCTAATGACGAAGCACAGCAGATTATCCGCGAAGCTCACGACGGCGTATGCGGGGCGCATAAATCCGGTCCTAAGCTACAAGATCGTATCAGGAGAATGAGCTATTACTGGCCCACTATGATCGCAGACGCAATCAAGTATAAAAAATGATGCAGGGCCTGTCAGGTCCATGCAGACTTCATACATCAGCCGTCTGAACATCTACATCCTACGGTTGTATCCTGGCCTTTCGAAGCATGGGGTATGGATATCATTGGTCCTATTCACCCGTCTTCTTTCAGAGGTCACCAGTTCATACTGGCCATTACGGATTACTTCTCCAAATTGGCAGAGGCGATCCCTCTCATCGACGGGATGCTCAGCTCAGAATGGGGTTCGCCCTGTCCAACCGGAGGCACTCCTGCTTGGGCAGAAGAACGAGAAGAGGAATCAATCTTCTTTCCCTTAGAGGAGGAGGATTGCTTAGAGGCCATTTACTGAAAACTTTGAAGACTCAGAGAAGACTCGGAGAAGAGCTTGAACAGTCGGAGGCTTTCTTTCACAGAAGACGGATGAAAAGTTTTTCTCTCAGAAAACTTGGAATATATATAGAGTTCGGATGGACTCCTCGGACCCCGAACCAAATCTCCTAATTAATATTCGGTTATGATTGGGTCCTACGTCAGCCTATTATTCAGAGAAGGTGGACAGTCAGCGAATTCAAAAAGTTTTTCGCCAAAGCAGGTCAGCATTTCTTACACTAAGGAGCTTTCTACGCTCGACAGCAACAGATCTACGGTTTCACGCTCGCAAGCTATAAGTCTATGGTTTTACGCCCGGATGCCTTTGTGCTCAGTAGCTTTTATGCTCGAGAGGCCACAATCCTACGACTTCATGCTAGCCGATAACAAATCGATGATCTCACGCTCGGTGGCGCTTAGTTTACGCTCAGAAGCAACAGATCCGCGACTTCACGCTCAAATTTTTTTTCCTTTCAGAAGCTTCAAATCTACAGTTCTACGCTAAGGAGCTTTCTATGCTCGACGGCTACGAATCTACGGCTTTACGTTCGACGGCTATAAGTCGGGTTTTACGCCCAGATGCCTTTTTGCTCAGTAGCTTTTATGCTCGAGAGGCTACAAACCTACGACTTCACGCTCAGGAACTACAAGTCTATGATTTTACGCTCGATGGTGTTTTATGCTCAGAAGCTACAAAGTAATAATTTTACGCTCTACGACTTCCCGTACATCTGAAGAATACGCCAGCCAGATCATGCGTACATCTGAACGGTCCTCAAAAGCGGTCAATTGCAAAGAGTTCACACAGAAGATACTCGTTCTTGACCTTAAGATATCCTAAGTACCCGAAGCATACAGAGTTCAACATTGAAAACATACTCTTCTTCATGGGTCGATTCGAAGTTCATCCATACTCCAGTCTGAATATTTCATCTATCAAGATGGCAACTCAGTTTGACAGGCATTTCTCAACCCTGTTCCAAGGGATTTTTTGAGAAATCATTCTTGAAGATGATGTTTGAACAAAGGAATTTTGTTCATCAGAAGCAGCAGTTCCGAATTCTATACGGTTCCTCACTCCTAAAATAGCAGGAGCGGTTCATGCTTCATTCAAAGCGTTCCAAATTCTGAAGAAATTTGAAAGCTTTGAAGGGGTCTTATAGAAGCATGAAAAATACGCTGGATAGCTCTACGTAACATGGTGATGCAGGGCAGTGTAAGCAAGGGACCTCAAGACCATCAAGAGTACAACGGAGCTTTTCTACTGAGCACGGCATAAAATATGATGGGACCGTCCGCATAAATGCAGTATGTCCAGGCCGCTTCAGCGTAGACGGGGTGCTTCATCGCCTCCATGGCGTAAAACTCATCCGCTTTCATAGCAGCGTTAAAGTGTAAGAGGAACACTTCGCCTTCCCCGAAATGAACCTGTCAAGTCACGCAGTGAACCTGACATCTGACTCCTGACAAAAAGTGCCGCACGGCTACCCAGACGACGACCGAAAAGATGGCAGACCACTCGGGATGCGCCCCATAGTATGATGGCGAATCTCTGCATTTAATGCAGAGGATTTGATTAAATATCATCGAACCATCGTTTACTGACATCCCCTCTGTGGAGACTGCTTTTACGCATACAAAGGGATACGCTGCCTTGTTTTACACAGGCAAATGCGAACTATTTACGCTCCACGGAAGACAAACAAACTGCCACGTCAAAAGCTGCTCTTCGTACAGGGCTCGAGGCACGTCTCTGCACCTAATGCTCAGAACGGTGTCAGGCCCTCGAAATACGTCTCTGCAATTAATGATGATGGCGGATCTCTGCATTTATTGCGAGAGATTTGATTATATCTCCAAGAGCTGTGATTTCGGTTAAAGACGTCCACATCACCTCGGCTTCTACGCCCATTCAGCTTTTGTGACTGCTCGGCCTCTACGACTACTCTGGCACGTTACGCAGCGGCTTCTACGCCCATTCAGCTTCTATGCCCGCTCGGCTTCTACGCCTCCTCAGTTTCTATGCTCGTTCGGCTTTTATGCTCATTCGGCCTTCTGTGCTTATTCGGCTTCTATGCCATCATGCTTCTACGCCTACTCGGCTTCTATGCCTACTTGGCTTCTATGCCATGGTGACAGATATTTGGCTTCTATGTCAACCTCTTCTACACGATGGATACCTACCTACGTGGCTTCTACGCCGTGATCTTCGTAGCGATTATACGCGTTTTGTCCCTTAGTTGGACCCACGTCACACGCTCATTCAAAAGATCATCTATATGCAGGCCATGGTTATTTTAACCATTGTGTAAAAGGGTGCTGTACTTTTCACTACTCGGTTTACACACCGATTGAGTGGTCACTGTCACCAAAACTCTATAAATAGAGACCTCTATCAATAGAGGAGAAGGTCAAAAAATCGAACAAAGGTCGAGACTTGAAAAATCGAACAAGGCCGAAGCTTTGAAAAAAGATCAAACAAGGTCGAACCTCCAAAGAAGATCGAACCACGGGTCGAAATATGGGAGATTGAGGAGAGGTCGAAGAGTCTTTAAAAGAGAGAGAGAAGCATCCAGAGCTCAGGCAAAGAGTAGCGATCGACGACATTGGCATCGTGCATCCACTCTCTTCCTCCACCTACGAAGCTGCTTTTCGTCTTCCACGGCACTTCTTCACCATCGTGTAGTCCAAGGGCTAAAGTGATCGACTGTATATCAGACACCTATAGCAATCATCTACCCAGATTAAATAAATTGTACTCCCACATCCTCGTATAGGATCAAATTATACAAGTTTGTTTGTAAACCAAAGAAGGCGGGTTCCATGCAAACCTCGTATCATATACATTTCGTTCTTTCGTTTAATACCACAAACAAAAAGGAAAGAAAAGAAAAAAAGAATATATATATATATATATATATATATATATAACAATCGATCAAGCAAAACATAACAATATCACTTATACTATAACCAACAACAACAACAACAACAGCAGCCAATTTTTTCCTCCACGGTTCGCCAACGACCCGACCTTCCTCTATATTCGACCCGACCCAGGTAACTTTCGGCTATACAAATATATATGTGTATGTAAAAAAATGAAAACCCTAACCCAAACCCTAACCCTAACCAACGAGCTGTCACCCAGACCTTCCCACTCACCACCGTTGCCGTCGCTTGACCGTCGAATGCCAGAGCACTACAGCTGCCGTCGCTGACCGGTACACACACACGTCAAAATAACGACAGAAATGAACCCCAAGTACCTATCTTTCCCGCTGAATTTCTTCCTACATACGCGACCGAATTTTGATCCTGTTGTTTAGATTCAACCATAACATGAACACCGTCTAATGTCTTCAAGTAGTTTTATTCGAACCACTCTATTTCTAATGTAAATTTATCCAAAATTTTCTGAAAAACCACTGTTTTAGATAAATGTGAATTGAAAGCTTTTGAAACCAACATGCTATTTTGGAAAGCGATTTTCTTCCAATCGAACTCACTTAATTATGATCTTTTTTTCTGATAGCTTGTCTATATAACCAGGATCGCAACAACCTAATGTTTATATACTTTGGATCATGAATTATGTGCTACCTTTGGATATAAAATCAAGAAAAATAATTTTTCAAGAACTTAGAAACTTGCGACACAGAGTGCATCCCGACAAACCGGACCACCACGTTACGTACCAATTGTACCAAAAGGGGCGTATGATATATCCTGATGTGCGAGCTTTCGCAGTAATTGATTTGAACGTGTGTGTGTGTCGGAATCAACCCGTATCCATAAAAAGTCCTCCCGTATCGATATTTTGTAATTTTCCCATTAGTTGGTACACGCTCGTCGGAATGCGATAAGACTTACTCTATTGGATTCATGGTATCACGCTGGTCCTGAGACCCAAGTTTCATCCAGTTCTGAGATAGTTGACCGAACCGCCTATTCGCGGGCTCTACGATTGACTTGACAGGCAAAATTATGATCGGCTCACTAGAATCCAAAATTGGATATACCGTTGAGTTCGTATCATCGTTTAGGATTGGTTTGACCTAAAATTTGTCCTATTTTGAGACTTTTACCCCTGACACATATTTTGGCGCAAGGTGGGCACCATATGGATACTACTTTGACCCAAAATTACTCTTTTTGCCCATATGTCCAAATTGGACAAAAGGGTAGAGTTTTCTGACTATCTCACTAATTTCGGAGACGTTGGTGATATTTATTTTAGCATCCAAAGATGGTCGTTCAGAGCCTGTAGTTTCTGATCCCTTGTGCTTGACGTCAGGATGCCTAATTACACAGATTGCTTGTCAGGCAAGTATACCTTGCCATTGTGCTGTTTATTTACATTAGTTGTTAGCATGCATATTTGCTATTATTTATTTAGTTATTTTATTTTGCTATATAAAATTGCGCATCCAAGAATAACTTAAGTGCAACGACGGTTGCGTCGTATTTTGTCACTTATTTAAAATCACGCTGGTCCTGAGACCCAAGTTTCACTCAATTCTGAGATAGTTGACTGAATCGCCTATTCGCGGGCCCCACGATTGACTTGACAGGCAAAATTATGATCGGGTCACCGAAATCCAAAATTGGATATACCGTTGAGTTCTTATCATCGTTTCGGATTGGTTTGACCTAAAATTTGTCCTATTTTGAGACTTTTACCCCTGACACGTATTTTTGCGCAAGGTGGGCACCATATGGACACTACTTTGACCCAAAATTACTTTTTTTCCTATGTGTCCAAATTGGATGAAAGTGTAGAGTTTTCTGACTTTCTCGCTAATTTCGGAGACGTTGGTGATATTTATTTCAGCATCCAAAGATGTTCGTTCAGAGCCTGTAGTTTCTGATCCCTTGTGCTTGACGTCAGAACGCCTACATTACAAAAATTGCTTGTCAGGCAAGTATACCTTGCCATTGTGCTATTTATTTACATTAGTTATTAACATGCATATTTGTTGTTGGTCATTTAGTTATTTTATTTTGCTATATAAAACTCCGCGTCCAAGAATAACTTGAGTGCAACGACGGTTGCATCGTCTTTTGTCACTTATTTAATATTTTGCATGACGACGTAGTGTTACGAGACCACCCATGATGTAGAGGCATTCTTATGTTTCATTGACCGTGACACATTTTTTACACGAGTGTGAGTCTTATGTAGGACATGGACTTGCGTAATAGGCTGGCCACCAGTATGTATAGGGCATGCGATATATTGGAAATAACTGCTGATAAAAATGCATGGCAGGAGACTTGTAAGTTATTAGAGGTATCACCGTGACATAGATAGAGCATGTGGTGGGGAGAACAACAAGTAGGCATATGGTCTCCTTTATACTTTTTTTTGTAACCCAGAGATGTGTGGTCAGATGACCCTTATATTATATTATATTATTTACAGGTAGCCTCTGACGATCGAAAGATGTTACGCTTTTTAGGTCATTGATTCTCCGAGAGAGTCACGCCAATCCCATTTTTAGCCAGATAGCTTATACATTGAAAAGTTGTTCTCAAAAGTGCATTTCACATAGACGGTTAGGCGACCCTTTGGATGTTATTTTTAGTATATTATGGCATATACTTTTTGTATCTTGTTGTCCCTGTGAGGACCTGGTCCACTTCCTGGTATAGACGAGCAGGATTATCCACAGGAGTATGGACCCGGGCCTGACGCATCATTCTCTGTTAAGGAGGTCTTACCTTCTGAGTACCAGTGATTACTTCATTGCTGATGGATCCTTAGCTGCTGTTTCTTTATTGATATTTATTTCATATTGGGGTTTTGATCTCCTCTATCATTTTAATTTTTGATATAGTCGATGGGTAGTGGATTTGTCTCCACCCGACTATTATTCTTTTGATACTTCGTACTTGAGACATTTAGCTATTTATTTTAATATTCCTTTACTTGTGCTTGTGGATGAGATATAGATGTATGTGACTTGTGTTGACAATATATGAACCACTTGTGATTTAATATTCATATTACATCGTACGTATGTGTTATAATTTTCAACATATTTGAGTTGTCATATACATATGGTTGGCATACTATGTATTCCTAGTCCTACGTATTTTGGGACTAGGATATGTCATATTTTTGTGGTGGCCCATGCAGGTCAAGGGTATATTATCTCGGTTATGTTACTGTACCAAGCAAGCCTGCAAATACGATTAGAAAATAGGATCTCATCCATACTTGACTATAACTCACCTTCCTTCCAACCTATCATATTTAAATGCTTGCATCCTGCTTGATTTATGTACACTTCCTAATCTTTATCCATCTCTTGCAGAGAGATAAATTTGTATAACAGACGTACCGCTACTGGGGATGACATGTCTCCAGGGGTCAACGGCCAATCACCAGGAGAGGCCTCAATGACTCCTCGACTTACAGGATAAGTTGGACAGAATAACAATCAGGTTCCACCAGCTCCTTCCACAGCGCTTAATGTGTCACGACCCGATTTCGTAGAATCGTTTGAGGCATCCCCCGAATCGTGACCGCCGTACGGGCCTGGAGTTTCACCCGTACAAGGCTTTAATGATTTGCATAACAAGCACATATTCAGAGTACACAGATAAATTGAAACATAGATTTGAAACATGGAAAAGTTCTCTTTATTAATAATGAACATCTATTACAAACTCCTGAACGAGTTAGCTAAAATGCCGTACGGGCTTACAAAAGAGATGACTCAAAATGAGATAGCAGTCCTATACATTATATCCCTTTACTAAACTTCAAAAGATATAGACCTCCAGGCTGGAGGATAGCTTTGCCACGGAGCTACATTTGTGTATGAAGAGTTACAGGCTCCTGTCTTCAAAATGTTTTAAAAGGGCGCGGTGAAGATGCGCCAACAGCTGGACTGGATCGGGAAGACGACTTCGGCTCCTCGCTCGGTTCACCTTGGTACGGAGAACCTGTTTCAACGAGGGTCAGCATGTCAAAACATACTGGTGAAGGCGAGCTAATCGAACTATACCAATCAACACGTTGTTTTAATGAAGCATGCATATTTGTGGGTTTTTATCTTGCCTTAGTTTATTTGCAAGTAAGCAGCATATAGAATTTACTGAAATGAACATGCCACCGTTCGGTAGATTTTACCTGCCCGTCTGAATCACCTGCACAATACTTACCATGCCTTCCCTGCCACGAAGACACAAGTTAGTTTGCAACAGGTTTAAATATACAAAGTGGATATAGTCATGGACAAGGATAGGATGCAATGATAAACACACGATGCATTGCAAGCCGTCCAGTTCGCACACGATGACTATGCCACAGGTGATCACTGGCTTGGTAACCATAATGGACTAGTCATGGACATGGATAGCATGCAACAAAAGCTCATAATGGATACACGATAACACATGATGCGTTGCAAGCCATCCAGTCCGCACACAATGACTACACACGAAGTTTTGCCCGGATCGGATCGATGCCAGTGCCTCAGCGACCGTCCGCAGAACTTATACCCTTGTGCACAATTTGTCCATGATCGAACACACGATGTTTAGTTAAGTTATCCATTCATGCAGTTGAGGCAACACGAGTAATGCATAGATATGATGCATTGATAGCACAATTATAGAAGAAAATACATTCTAACTAAAATTGATGCATATGATGAATATTCTGAACGAACAAGCATGCAAGTAAGTAGCCGTTCATAAGTTTGTTTGACAAGCAGTATTAACCAAGTCTATTCTCTTTTATCTTGGTATCTTTTATTATTATTTGGTATCGTTTGATCGGGGCAAGGGGAATGCAAGATTGTAGGGCATGAAGCTTGGAAGCAGGGCTAGCTAATCGGGTTGGTAGCCACTCACTTAGATTTTGGAAGGGAGAAGGAAAGAGGCGCTTCACGACTCCGTTCGTAAGCCGCCTACTGCTAGTTCACCTGCACATGAACAGCTCGATTAATATTCCTTTCTCTCTTTCCAATCTCGAAATTGAAATGCAGTTCAATGAACGAAAATAATGAAGACCATCGAAATCGTTCAAGGAAAACAAGCAAATTCCAAAACCAACTCAAAGTACGAAAGCAACAAGCAACATCGAAAACTGAGGCAATAAAAGATAGCAGCGGAGAGGTCCCTCCTGACTCTGCCGCTAAGCCGATCCTTGGGGCACGGTCCACTGAATATGGGAATCGATTCCGAAGAAACAAATCCATAACGAGGACGAGTTCTTAATTCAATCTATCCCGATCGAACGATACCGTCTTGTGTTTCTTAGCCGCGCTCTCCGCACCGGGAGAACGTGGCGCTACATAATGGGGCTTTTCCAGCTTCACCAATACTGCTGGACGGCTAGGCACAGCTGTTTCAATTCTTCCAGATGATGATGCATGAACAGAGATAGCAGGCCGCCGCCCTGGCTGGCGAGCAGGGGCAGCAAGCGGTAGAGCAGACGAGAAGCCGTCGAAATGAGACATGGATTCCTGGCAGCACTTGAGAGGTTGGCTGTACCAGCACCCGCACTAGCTCAAGCACTAGTTCCAGTGCCATAAGCGCGTGTTGGTTCAGTAAAAGATTTTGTGCAGATGGGTCCCAACCCGTATAAAGGCAATAAAATCCCAGAGGAGACCACAACCTGGATAACCCATACCAAGAAGCTATTAGAGGCATCACAGCTGCCTAGGGATTTATTGATAACAAGTGTGAGGACCCAGCTAGAAGGAAATGCTCATCACTGGTGGGAATCAATAGAGCACTAATTGGGTATACGCCAGACTTGGGAGTAGTTCTTGGAGTACTTTGAGAAGAATTACTTTTTGACCACCGTGAAGGATGCATTGTACAATTATTTCCTCTATCTAGAGAAGGGGAACAAGACGGTTGATGAGTACGATACGGAGTTTAGCTACCTCAATAGATATAGCATCGTTCTGATACCCAATGACTTGGAGAAAGCTAAGAGATTTTATCATGGGCTGAATCAAGAACTCCAGCACCATACCAGCTCACAGTCCCGGATCTCTTATGCCAAGTTATTGACAGAGGCCAGGATCCAGGAGGCCATCAGCAAGGAAAAAGGAAATCAATAGAGATTTTAGCAAGGACCTAAAAGGATGCAATAAGGAGGGCCCATCAGACGCCCTTTCGTACATCGACAGCCACATCAATAAAAGAGAGCGGGACCATACCAGATTCAGAAGAAGCCCCACTGCAGTTACCGTGATAAGCACAGACACATTATGAGGGATTGTCGACTTTGCTTAGGGCAGTGTATGAGATATGGTTCTGGGCAGCATATGGCCAGAGACTGTTTGGTACAGCAGGCCTTGGCACTTCCACAGCTGACGCAAAGGATAACACTTCCAGCATCGAAGACAGCTTAGCAAATGACAAGGCCAGGAGCACCAGGAGCGGGAGCACCTCGACCTCCAGAAGGCAGAGGATTCCAGCGGAGAACACCACTACCTACTCAGGAGGACCAGTTCGTGAGGTCCAGGTCATAGAGTGTCACTACCACATTCTAAAATAGGGATATTTTTGTCTTTTTATTTATTATAAGTATTGTATATATTTATTTTATAAATAATTGCATGATATGTATATATATATATATATATATATATATATTATATAGTGTTCTTTAATGCATGAGCTAGTAGACTAGACCTAGAAGCCCACTAGATGAACCCCTGACCAAAATATAGGATTATAGATTTAATTAGTAATTTTGGGATTAATTATTGGGAATTATATTTATTACTGTAATTTTATTCAATTTTTGTACCTTATCGTTGCTTCGATATTTGGAACGCTACACTAGCTTTTGCCTTCCAAAAAAATTCACACCCTTGTCCTAGATGTGCCGGTCTTACATTCAAACCAATACCATCTCCACCATCCAAATTCCTTCATGTAGCATTCAACCCCATCCCAAGAAGTACTTGGCCGGCCCTAATCCCTAGTCTAGCAGTTGTGCCCCGCTCCGTGTAGGCACTATGTACAAGTGATATAGCCTTGCTTGCTCGAACGGAAGTCTTCTAGGAGAGTTCCCGACCGATTGATCAATGTGAGTGGGCAGAACTGTATTCTCTGATTCTTGTATGAATTACTAATGAATCTGAGTTTTTGAATGCTTGTTTGCTTAAGAAGATTGTTTCATAAGAAGAATGATAGAACCGACTCAGCATGCTAATAAGAGAACTCATATAGCTTATCATTAAAACGAATCTGTCTGCTTGCTTGCCTAACTAGAGAACTGGAAATGCTAGTTTGAAATAAGATAGAACCATTGCTATGCTATTGAAGTATAAGAAATGTTACATGCTTAGTTACACCGACACAGCTATCAAACGAACCTTTACCATGCTAAGAAGATAAGTAAATGAATTGCTTGAATATGTGTAAACCCCATCGCCCAAAATTAGGCCTACTTGGCTTAGATAGCGCAATTAGGGCTAGTTGAATCTAATTAAAAATAGAACACGACATTTTATTATACAATATTTATATCATATAGTGCACCTTACCGTTGCTTCGATAATTGGAGCACCTCATTAGTCATTGCCTTCCAACAAATTTCACAACCTTGTCCTAGACATGACCGTCTTCTATTTTAACCATGGTGTAACTTATAATTATGCTCTCTTGTGCTATATTTTAGTCGCACAACATTCGTCACGAATGGTTGTATTTAATTCTATATAAATATGACTTTATATCCTTGTACGTTCCAATCGAAATTGGAGACACAATTTTGACCCGTTTCGTACAACCTAATTTATGATAATATTCTACTCTGAGTCTTCTATGTCCATGACACTTGTGTCCCACCTAATTTTATTTCCATGTACTTCTAATTAATTCCAGAACACCTTACACATTAATTATAATTAAATTAATTCAATTTCTATCTTTGTGTAGTTTTCTAATTATTGGGCACTTTTATGCAAAAATGTATTAAGGTGTCCACACCATTAGAAAATACATGAAGAAATCCAACTTTCCCCTTCATAGGAATTTTTTTATAATTTTCGGAATGTGCAACGCACAAACATCGCCCCCATTTAAATCTATCATTGTATTTTAAACCATGTAATTTATAGCCCTTCAAACACCCTATGCCAAGCCCAAGGCCCAACCCCAAGAGGTGTTGACCAAGCCCACTCCTAGGTCAACAAAACCCTAGTTCACATGTATAAATATACATAACTTTTCCTTTCCTTTCTTTATTTTTCTTTCACAAAACCCAAAATCTAAACCTATTCCAGCCAAATACCCATCTCCCTTATTTCCTGTTCATCCCCTCCTCCCTCGCAGCTAAGTCCGGCCACCCGACCGGCCCTCCGTCGACCGACCGAAGTAGCACCCGCCTGTACTCGCCAGAGCCTCCTCCGCTGAACCGCTCCTCGACGACCGGAGTAACCACCATACCACAGCAACACCACCGCCACCCGACCCCTTCTTCTCTGATCTCCTCGCCGGACCTCCCCCGCTCCCTGCCATCACCAGCCTCACTCTCCTTCGCTTCAGCCTCGTCGACTACCCCAGTCACCATCACCATAATCTTCATCATCTCGAGCCAGCCATCTCCCTCGTCGACCACCCCTCGTCGGACCAGCCCGGCCAGTCCCCCACCGACTTCTCCCTGCTGAGCTACACGACCCCGAGCCATCCTTCGCCTGCCTACCTCCTCCCCAACTGTGCACCACAGTCCTCTCCGGTCATCCCCGTTCCCTCTTTCTCCCTTTCGACCTCCATCTTCCCTCGTCTACCTCGCCACCAGCAACACCACCGGACCTTTTTGAACTCACCCGAGTCCTCTTTTCTGTCTTCCTCCCTGCTCGACCTCCTTGGCCGGACCTCCCCCTGGCCGGACTCCGACAGCCAGCAACTCACCATCATCATCATCATCATCATCTTCACCATCACCACAACTCACCACCATCATCATCATCTTCACCATCACCATAACTACCATCATCATCATCGTCATCATCATCATCAACCCATCATCATCATCTCATCATCATCATCATCTCATCAATATCGTCATCGTCACCATCGTCGTGCCTGTGTGTGTACCCCAAGGTTCGAACCTGTCCTTCTCTCTTCTTATTTCGTATGTGTGCTTGTGTATATGTTATTAGGACATGCGTATTGCTTTATGACTGTTACCTGATATCGGACCCTGAGTCGGTGAACCCAACTCGTATATACGTATGTACGCGTATGCGTATACTGTTCAATTTAGTATATATATAATATTCATTGGTACGTACATATATATTTAGTAAATGTATTCAAATAGGTATGTAAATAAATTACTGGTTATATTATTATATAATTATATGGATATATATGTAATTAAATGCTAAGTAATAGTTATGACTATATATGTAACTATATTATACGAACCTAGGACACTGTGGACTATCCTGTATTTACCTTGACCATGTTGACCCTAAGAACATATAGTTGACTGCCTTGCGTACATTAACGTACTAGCAAGACACATGCTAGTTGACTGCCTGATTGTGTACAACACTTGAAGATGCAACACCCACGTAATTCAATGCGCATTTGACCGTGTTAGTTGATCCGTGTTACCCCTAGTGTACCCCTTGAGTCCAGTATAAATATGGTTGTGTATGTGCTAGTGTAATGACTAATGATTGTATTGTATTATATTATATGTACATAGGATATTGGATTGTTCTGTGCAACTTCAGGAGCAGGTTATTGGTACTACACAGCTTCTTGCCAGACAAGTATACCTTGCCTTATTGTACTGTTTAAATTTAGTTATTATTTTAGTTGCATGTTTATTGTTTTAGATTATATAACTGTGCGCGTTCGAGAGAGACTCGGGTGCAGTCAACGAAGGCATTGACGTTAGGATTGTGTCTGACCTAGTGTCTAGTGGACCCACCTAAAGTTGTGGAGTTATTGGTATGACTCCCCAGGCCTTAACACGTATCATTATATGTCACAGTGTGAGTTTATGTAGGGACGCGTACCTCATACTCGACTGGCCATCGGTGTGAGCAACACGTGTGACGGTATTTATCTTAGTGTTTATTTCTATAGATACTTGCATTATAGTACGAGATGTCCACGTCATGTTCACGACTTGTATATCTACATTGGATGGGGAGGACGACTAGTAGGCGTATGTGGCGTGCTGTCGTAGGCACCCAAAAATAAAACCTTTACTCTTGAAATAATATGTAGTAGTGAGAGTAAGGATCGTTCCCACGGAGAGTAATTAGTTAATCTTTATGCTATATGAAATAGGATGGGGGAGAGAGTTTTGGATCAAAGCAAATTAAAAAGGGCTAAAAATAATTAAAGTATTAAAATTATCAAAGGAAAAAAATGTTGGTCTCAGTCAACATCCACCATTGGAATCTTAAAATTGATCATTGATGCAAACATAAATTATCATACTTTAAATATTCACCGTTGGAAGTATTTCCTATCTCTCTTAGGCTTAGATAATTAGAAACAAGCGATCTAATTATCTTTAATTACTAAAAAATCCAAGACAAGCGCTGAAGATTTAATCTAGTAATTTCTTAAAGAACAAAGAGATCGATGAAGCAAAACAACACGAGCACAAGCGGTTGCATTTAATTTTGTCAAAAGTTTTTCTCCTAAGATCAAATAAAACAAAGCAGTTTATTAAATCTTGGTTGCTTCATAAATTAGAAAAATCAAACAATTACGGATTTGATGTCTAATTTAGCAGTAGATCGGAATGGATAATAGACTAGTAGGCCTCCTAGTAATTAAACAAAACAATCATGAAAGTAGGCATAGAAAAATATTCAATACTCAAAGCATAAATCAAACATATAAAATAATTTAGATCTCACAATTTTATTGATTCCAAGGCTTCTGTTTCCTTCGACCAACAAGACTTTTAGCTCCGCACGTTTATGAAAACTTCAAAAGAATATTGGAGAAGAGGAAGAAGAGTTGTGTTATTCCCCTTTCCTCCTGATCTCTATCCCTTTTATGGAATCTAAATTAGTGTTTGAAGATCATAACATCTTCCCACAAATCCTCTAATAGTTACAACAACCCAAACAATAAAATAAAATCTTTAAAAAAGTTGTTAAATGGTTATTTCAACTCCACTTTTTGTGCACAACATAGTTGACTCAACTTCAAGCGTGATTTGGTCCATGATATAGCCAGAATCTCAGGAAAATCAAAACAGAAAAATTGTGCCTCTATCACTTAGCTTCTCAATTGGACTTCGAATGAGCAAGTTATGACCATTTTGCTACAAGGTGTCAGAACTGTCCAGAATTGATAATTAGCTCCATTTTGCTTTTAGTGACTCCAATTGCATCCTAGATCAAAATATAAAAGTAATGAGTATCTTTAGACATTAAATGAGCATAAAGGAGTATATATTAAGGAATAAAAATATAATATTTTATGTTCTCATCAAATATCCCCACACTTAACCTTTGCTCGTCCTCGGGCGAAACTCAAATTTATTTTTTCAAAAAGAAATCAAGGTTGCAATATCATAAATAAAAAAATAACCAAGCTCTTCAAAACTCATAACATATCATGAACATATATTTTTAAATAACTTCTAATTATTTAGTAGGTATTTTTACTTGAAAATGGAGTAAACGAAATAGGTAGACCCTCACGGGAATAAACACTCAACTCTCATGTGTTTGAAGGTATATATTTCACTCAAATTTATTCCAGAAGAAATGATCTACCATAAGCTTGCATATCTTCTCATTCTCCACCACTGGGATTACATGCATAACATAAATCATAAGGACTTTTTATGGGTTATAACGTGGCTTAGGATTAAGGTGGGATATATTTGGGAGTGTAGCTCAAAAGCCATCAAAACTAGTGGAGCAAAATTGAATTAACTCAATCTCAATATAAAATATGTAAAATCAATCACTCCATTTTGCAACATCTTCAATTTAGTTTTTAAAGCATTTAAACAATGTAAAACAACTTCCATCCTTATTTTTTTTCTTTTTTCTTTTTTTAACAATAATGGAACTTAGGAAATTTGAGGATGAAAATATGTTCCATTTTGTGGGTTGTAACCAAACCACAAATTTAGACACCCCCACTCTTATTTTTTCGTACACCCATACATATCATAATGATCAACAATGCTCCACTAGCTTTGCGACTTGGGTAAAGGTATAAATATTATTGGTTGAAAGCTTGTAATGTGGGTATACCAAGAAAAAGGCAATAAAGCTCAAAGGGGTTCAACAAAAAGAAAATTAATTACAAGGTGGGCTATTTGGCTTATATAACGCATAACAAAGATGGCCTTAATCATGT